>JAVIWB010003312.1:0-446718 GCA_031893035.1 Dermolepida albohirtum
CGATCTCCTTATATCTTTCTGCTCTTAGTCCAGTGATGTTACAATTTTTTTAAGCCATCCAAATAATAAAATTTTGTCCAACTCTACATAATAGGACGTTGTTTCGGCAATGACCTCTTCATTTGTTGGGAACCGCATTCAGACAAGCCATTGCTTCAAGTTTGCAAAAAGAAAGAAATCACAAAGTGCCAAATCTGGCGAATATAGGAGATAGGACACTAATTCCTACCGTAAATCGACTAGTATTGCTTTTGCAATTGTCGATGACTGGACCAGGACATTATCATAATGGTAGAGAATTGTTTTCTTTGCCAGGTGTTGCCTATTTCTCTTTAGTTCACCGTCGAATCGGTCCTATAAATCAGCATAGTACTGTGCCGTGGTTGTCCTTGTTCCCTTCAAATAATCAATTAAGATGATGGCTTGCGAATCACAAAACGTCATAGCCATAATTTTTCCGGCCGATGCAATCGTCTTCGCTTTCTTTGGTGCAGGTTCGCCAGAGAAAAGTCATTGTGCCGACTGGCCTTCTGTTTTTTGCGTGTAATGATGTTTCCACGTCTCATCAATCGTATTGCCTTTAAACATGTCCATGCTTTCAAGTTATCGCACTATTCTGTTTTTGATCAATCGTCAATAGGCATAGCATTCACCTCGCCGATAGCTTTCTCATACTCAATTTTTCGTGAAGGATGTTTTGCGCATGTTTAATTGCCATCTTTACCGTATTAGTAATCTCTCTAATCTTTACCAGGTGATCTTCTAACAGTATATCATGAACTTTATTGATTATATCGCATGTAGTCTGCATACTCATCAAAGCGAGATGATTATTCAAGCGATAATAAAGACGATACTGCTTCCCAACATTAACACCATTCAAATAAATTGGAACTCTTAATCCAATACTACCATTTCAAATCGATAATAATAAATTTAACACATGCTATAGAAATACTATACGAAATAAATAACGAGTTCGATACACTTAAAAACAATTTAAATCTTAAACTAAATTATTTTCGTATACTTTTTAACGTATAAAATTGAACGAGCTAAACTATTAAGTAACGATATTAAGTAAAAATTGAAAGTATTTGTAGATTCTTATAAAAGAATTAAGCGCATTTCTCTGCGAGTTGCCGTAGGTCCAGATTCGATACTGTGGTTAATTATCTGCTGATGATGACAACTTACTTGTCGAAATACGTACACAGAACACGAACATCGATGTGGTAAGGAGTTTTATTTACCTTTTCTAATTATTTTCGTAGGTTAGTATAGTTTTTGGTTAGAAAGATTTCACCTTTTCAAATTAAACAAAGTGAATTTGAAAATCATGCATACCAACATAAAATTGCAGAATTGTTATCTGCTTCTGGGTTTCCGGGCTGGAACCGCGTCACTAGTATATCTGCCGACGTTTCGTACCCATTTGTATGGGACATCTTCAGGGCTGAACTACTGCACTGAAACTGTCAGTTTCAGTGCAGTAGTTCAGCCCTGAAGATGTCCCATACAAATGGGTACGAAACGTCGGCAGATATACTAGTGACGCGGTTCCAGCCCGGAAACCCAGAAGCAGATAGCATGGACCACGACCGCGGAAGTCTACGTACCAAATTGCAGAATTGTTGTCTAACTCTTTCAGGCTTGGTGGTCAGTTATCTAACCACCTATTTAAGAGTTCTCAAAACCACTTTTTATGCCGTCTTGTGCCGATTTGCTAAGCAATTACTTTTTTTATAGTCGCCGTTGATTGTTTAATGCGAAACTTTTACTCTAGAGTGCGCTGGGTATATTAACAGATTTACTTGAAAATGTGGTAATGTATTGTTTTTCAATGGGACTTTCCCGAATGTAATAAAAAATGCTCGGTGTATTTATTATTTAACGAATTCGGTGTTACTCTATGGTATAGTGTCTGTTTAATTATTTTATAACAAAAGTATTATAATATATTATATAATCTACGATAAATAAGGTAAATAGCACGGTGGTTAGATTACTAACCATTGTGACTATAGTAGGTTTCACATAATATACATATTTATGTTGCATTATAAGGACGCCGCATGTAGTTAATGAACGTGATATAGAAGATATTTTGTTCGAAAGTGTACCTTCTGATTGCGAAAGTGTTTGCAGTTTTGAATCGAATGAAAGAGAAAATTATGAGATGCAAACGGACCCAATGGGGCTCGGTGACATACGTTCTGGGCTCCTTGAACGATGACATAACCATTTCAAATTTGCCTGACACTACTGGTAGTGGTACTACGAGCGCTTTATCTACTCAAACTGTTATGAGGGAACCAAAATGTACAAAAATTTTCAGAATGGGGGAGCCGGAAAAGTACACTGGAGGCGGGGGTGTGGCAAGCGATGTAATAGAGTTAGAGAATATTACACCTACGCTTATTGTTTAGATTTCGATATATATATATATATATATATACTGGCAAGGATAGTGATAAAGTACAAACTGATTTCGGTGGTAAAGTTGTTCGACAATTTTGCGTGGATTTGAAATCGAAAAATTACAAAGTCTTTATTGACAATTATTTCAATAGCTATGCCTTACAAGAAGATTTGTACAAAGATACCATATTTGCTTGTGGTACCGTAAACTCAAATCGTAAATATTTACCTAAACTAAAAGAAGACAAAGTTCTAAAAAGGGAAGAACACGATTCAGGGTGAGTAACACAAATATCGCCTTTCTAAAGTGGAAAGACAAAAGATCAGTTTTCATGCTTGCAAACTACATAGATCCGAGAAAGACTGGTATTGTTACTCGCGGGGAACATAATTGAGCCAAAAATGAAATAGCTTGTCCTGAAGCTATGATACAATACAACAATTCTATGAACTATGTGGACAAATTCGACCAACTAAAAAGCACTTGTCCTATAGACCGAAAATCACGTAAATGATGGCAACGAATATTTTTTCACTTTTTAAACTGTGCTGTCACAAACTCCTTTGAGTATATGGAATTCCAGAAAAAACATAATCCAGAACTGGACCACCTCAGCAACAAAAATTTTCGAAGAAGTGTTTACTAAGGGATCCTAGCACCAGCTCAGGTGAAGGACCGCCAATTATGCTCCAAACGCTCCCACAATAGCTATGCATCTTCTCCTGTACAAATAAAGCGGCACACACCAGGAGTATCAACAGAATTACGTCTGGAAAGCAGCACGCATCAGCCAGAGCGAACCACTTCTCGAAGATGCGCAAAATGCAGCACTAAGAAAAATCCGGTGCTTACTATATGGCAATGCGAAACCTGTAAAGTCCCTCTTTGTATACGAAGAGACAAAACGTGTTTTTTAGATTTTCATAGAAAATAAATTTGTTTATATATTATACTAAACTTTTCTTAATAATTTGTTACGCAAACAGCCACGGTGGTTAGTATACTAACCACCCTAATTTGTAAAAGCCCAAACGGTTTTTTCTTATTTTATATGTTTTTTATAATAAATAAACGCTAATTAACTTAAAAATGCAATTGTTTTTATTCTGAAGTAATATATAAGAAAGCGTGGCTGAAAGAGTTAAGCTGACATATTTATTTTTTTCTCGTGCACTTTAATACCTAATTTTTAACACAAATCCAACTTACTCCAACCCTTACCTGATCAAAACCCTCTAATTTTCCTGAATACAATCCTGCGCGCGTTAACATTCGTGACGTTAAAAAGTCGAACGTGGGTTGACCACGGCGAAACTCTGTACAGCCTTTTTCTTATGCCATGTCAAAAACATCCACGGAATCGGAGAAAAAGACAACGCGGACGGAAAAAGAAGAGACAGTTTTTTCATGGCGGCATTCCATCACCGTCGGTGCAGTATCGCGAGCCACCGCGGGAATCATCTGATAAAGAGGAGGTCACAACCCACGGTCGCGCCAACCAGCAACTTATCCACCTCGTATCGAATTCTGTCGGGTTATAAAACTTTCATAATAAGAAGAAGGAGGAGGAGGAGGAGGCTTATAACTACGGAGAAATAATTAAAAGACGTGACCGAAAAGCTATGGACGTGCCTAATTTAGTTAATGTGTAGACGATATCTTCCACGATAGTAAACATTAAACTTATTCTTTGTTTTAGTACTGGGATTGTGTATACGCAATGTAGGTTCATCCTTTATGTGGAGAACTAGTAATAATAATAATAGTAATAATTATAATAATAATGATAGTAATAATAATAATAATCCATGACTTTGTTCCCCAATAGCTTAGCTCCAAACGCAAGAGGCTTTTGGTAGACAACGAGTTCACGCTCGTGGTTCGACTTAAGATCTTTGTCGGTCAGCATTCGCCTAAACGGGAAAGCGAAAACACGAAAAACCCTCACAGATAGCAGGCCTTATATAGTGCAATACTACTTACTAAAAGAGAAATTCGTAACTGTAATTTATTTCACATATTTTTCCAATGAAGACAGGGTCCGATATTCGGAAAAAAATTTCTTCTGTATATTAAGAGGCTCTGCTACACTTTAGTACATTTCTTCGACTGATTATCATCTTTGTGTGGCGTAAATAATTACGTGGGTGACAAAAAGTTTCATAATGAAGAAAAAGTCAAAGTGGAAGTCGGCAGATTGGCTTCTAAAGACAACATTATTTATAAAGACGGAATTAAACTTCTGGTACATTACGAACATTGACAGATATGATGGTATTACTTAGATGAAGAAGTTCAATTTCTAAAATCATTCCAGAATGTCTATAAGGTAAGGAATGATATCTGTCGGCAGTTGGCAACAGAATGCTTGGGTTAGTATCAATGTACGATTGGCACTACTGTTTACTTTTGATGTTCACAATTGATAATCCTAACCTCATAACTTAAAATGTTCATTTGACATATAAACACAAAAGTATCACCGCGAATTCTAACGAATAATTATTCTTTTCTTTATTTTGGACCAGTTTAGTTTGGTTAATCGTTTGTAACAGTCTACGGTTACGAATTATTGTATTAAAATGCCAATGGTTCAAAGACAACCGAATTATCACCAGCTAAGAGTTTTTGAAAAAGATCGTTGCGTTGGCCTACATGAGACGGGCATTGTATTTCATGAAATCGCTAAGTGGATGGCAAGAAATATTGATACAGTTATTCGTTGTTGAAGGGATTGGTTTCAAGAAGGAAACAATGTAGAAGAAGTTCTGAACGACTTAGAAAAGCCACCGAACGGGAACGTAGGAGACTAAGACTGCTTGGTCTTATGGATCGGCATAGGTACCCCAAGATCTGCGGGAAATATTTTTTTGGCAGAGATAGGCTATATAATATCAATGGGTTCCATATATCGTTGCGTCTTATTAGTGGACATCGCAGTCTGAGATTAGAATAGTGTAATGTACTGGCAGATTGGGATAAAGAATGGACTAATATAATAATAATATATAATCGTAGAAGAATCCGACGTCGAAGAGCAGGAAGACAGTTCTTGAATTTTTCCACGGAACGTTAGACTACACCTTACTAAGAGGATCGATGGTTTAGGGTTGAATTAGAGTACAAAAAATCTATAATCTAATAGAAGTATGCCCGGACGAATATCAGAATCTATTTCTTTACGTGAACCGGCGCCAAATTATTAAATTTTCTCTACAAAATATACAAAGAGTGAAATCTACGACATAATAATAAGAAAACCTCAAAATTTGTGAGCGAGGTTTCTTTGCAAAGATATGCCATAGTGTAACAACACCTCATTCAAAACTAATGCTGCCTTTCATTGGTCGGCATCGTTCTCTTAGATTAGAATGGTGTAATATATCGGCAGATTGGACTGAAGAATGGAACAATATCATTGTTTTCAAACAACTCTCATTTTTGTTTGTGGTTCTATGATTACCGTAGACGAGTTTGGATATCCAAGAGGAGAAAGGCAGCTTTTGGATTTATGGTTTGGAATTGAGTTACTATAGGAAGTTGAAGATTTCTTTAGTATTCCTTCGAGGTGGTTTAAATGTTGAAAGGTTAATTTACGAAATTCTGGAACCGTTCGTTTCACCATATATTCAAGGGCAAAATAATGCCACATTGCAGGAAGACAATGCCAGTGATATAATTGTTACATTGCGATTCACGTAATTTTCGCAGTCGCTAGACCGTACTCAGAACATGTCTAGGATATGATAGGCCAAAGTGTTGGTATGCTTCGTAATCCTGCAATAATCTTTCAGCAATTATATACATACATGGTATTCTACAAGCTGCTTGGAATGAGCTTCCATAGGGGTTCATAGAACTTGGAAGCATGCCCGGGCGAGTAGCAGAGTGTTTTCGATGATGCAGAGCGCCAACTCATTATTAAATTTTCTCTATAAAAAGTACGAATTTTGCAATGGAAATATAACCGTTTATTATTCCGAACGCGATAAATATTTGTACAAAATTTGTTTGAAAAATATATGCTTTTCCTGGATGATTCGGTTTTTTTTTGTCACATAGTAATGTTACAATTTGTACGATTGATAAACATCGGATAAATATCTTAAAAAATGAGGACATCATGCATCTTTAAAGTTAGGTATTTAAATCTGCATCAGACTTAAATAAAATTATTTCAAATGAATGCAGAAATTTTTTTTTACCAAACCGATGCTTTGTACTTGCTTGTAATCTCATCTTTTGAATATCTAAAAGAAATACTGAAACTATCAAAATTTACTGAACTGCGCAAAACGTATTTTCTATACAAAGACATGTAATAATTTTGGTTTCTTCATTTCATTATCAGGTATTTCGATCAGAAGCTTAGTTTCCAACTTCTCCTATGTCACTCAATTGTAATTGATACAGTTCTTCTCGACGGTATGTACCGGAAACACCAAATACTTTAATATATATATAAATACATAATTATGGGATTCACATTTGGAAATTAATGAAAATAAGTGTTTCCTGCTATATCATCGTCGATTACACAGGGTAACAAAATGAAAAAAAAAATTTGGTGCCGGAAATCTAACATCTGATTTTAGATGTTTTTAATTTGCTGATTCCAAAAATGCCACCAGATTTTTTCTATCAGCTCTAGTTTTTGAGACACAGGTTACAGGTTAATTGATATTTTTTTCTGATAAAGGACAACAAATAAAGAGATAAATATGTACTTAATCGTCAAAATAGAAATTTCCCAGAATGTAATTAGCCAAATGAAGACCTGGAATTGTCCCTGACCCAATTTTCCTATACTAGGAACTACTCAATACACTGCTTCAAGGAAAACAAAACGTGATCAACGAACCTTTGGTTGCAAGAGAAAAAATCTTACTTCCGCCCTTGCATATCAAGCTAGGCTTAATGAAGCAATTTGTGAAGGCTTTAAATCGAGATGGAAATTGTTTTGGGTATTTATCACGTAAATTTCCTGGCATTAGCACGGAAAAACTAAAAGCTGGTATATTTGATGGTCCTCAAATAAGGCAACTTGTTAAAGATCCACAATTCACCACATCAATGAACGAGACTGAATCTAACGCTTGGTGTTCATTTGTTCAAGTAGTACAAAATTTTCTTGGCAATCATATAGCAGAGAATTACGTAGAATTAGTGGAAACTATGCTTTCAAATTTTAATATTCTCTGCTGTAACATGAGTATAAAAGTTCACACCTCCACAGCCACCTAGATCGTTTTCCAGAAAACTTAGGTGATTGTAGTGAAGAACAGGGGGAAAGATTCCATCAGGATATTAAAACTATGGAAGATCGTTATCAAAGACGATGGGATAACCACATGATGGCGGACTACTGCTGGAGCCTTCAGCGAGACTGCCCTAGTAAAGTCCATTCTAGAAAGTCGTATAAAAGAAAATTTTTATGTGATTAGTGACTAATCTAATTATGTAAATTAAGTTTTTGCAATAAATACTTAAATCCATGTGTCTTTGTTTTTTTAACTGTCAATAGAAATATTATATATTATAACAGTTATAACGTAAAATATATACACATTTTTTTTAAAAAATCTCAAATACTAGATCTGATAGACCAAATCTGAGAACTTTTTTACATTCTGTATCCAAAAATTACCCAGGAACAGTTAAAAAATCGCAGGCACCAAAATGTGTGTTGGCCTGTGTTATAATTGTAAAAATTAATTAAAAGTTTCTGGGTTGAAGCAGGATTCAAACCAGTGTCTGCCGTTTGCTAGACGACTTCCTAGCAATTAGGCCACCAAATAGTATAGTTTTTAATGAATTTGTGCGATTGTAACCAACGATGGTATTACAAAAAATACTAGTTTTCATTCCGTACTCCATATTTTTGAAAACGTATCTTTTTAATAAAGGAAACATTAAAATAAAGTGAATAATTTTTACTTTAGGACATTTAATATTTAGCATTAATCTGTATTACAAATTATCAACTCGTTATTCTCTTATACGAATAATTTCTCTCATCATACAGTCTCCCATAAGCGCAGGGGAATGAGTGACAACAACGCCGGCTCTTTGCAACGCGGAAATTTTGTCTGCGGCACGCCCCTTTCCGCCTGAAATAATAGCGCCGGCATGTCCCATTCTTCTCCCAGGAGGAGCTGTACGGCCAGCGATAAACGCCACTACTGGTTTGGCTTTCGGCCCGATGTTGTTTACCATCAAATACTCTGCCGCTTTTTCCTCAGCGACTCCGCCAATTTCACCAATCAGTATGATTCCCTTGGTGTCAGGATCATCTAAAAACACACTTAAACAATCTATGAAATCCGTTCCGTTGAATGGATCGCCTCCTATTCCAACGCATAATGTCTGTCCCAATCCTATTTTCGTTGTCTGATACACGGCTTCGTAAGTCAACGTGCCGGAACGTGAGACTATTCCGACGGTACCTTTGTGATGTATATTACCTGGCATGATGCCTATTTTACATGCCTGCGGAGCTATTATTCCTGGACAATTAGGTCCGATCAAGCGCGATTTACCTTGACGTAATAGTGTTTGTTTTACTCGAACCATATCATGTTGCGGAATACCTTCGGTAATACAAACGATTAGCTCTATTTCCGCAGCCATGGCTTCTAGTATGGCTTTAGCAGCCGCAATCGGAGGTACGTACAGAATGGTTGCGTTACATCCAGTATTCAATTTAGCATCTTTGACAGTGTTGAATACCGGAAGACCTAGATGCTTTTTGCCACCTTTTCCCGGGGACACACCTCCAACTAGGAGTGTTCCGTATTCTAAAGTTTGTTTAGAGTGGAAGGTTGCTTGTTTACCAGTAAAACCCTGACAGATAAGTTTAGTTTCGCCAGTCAGTTTCAGATTTTGCCTCGTGGATGAGTAACTGGAATAACGCTTGGACACGGAAAAACATTTTCTCTTAGTAATATATGTCAATACTCTAGTAGTTAATACTATCATCTTAAAGTAACCTGAAAGATAAGTGATACGTGATCAACATTCAGAAAAATGTATCGTCATTTATCTAACTTAAGCGTAGTACTTTAGTATTTTGCAAAACAGACGCATCTCTCCATTAAATAAACTCTCATATGACAAAGTATTGACAGTAAATCTAATTCGTTATGATACAATAATATTGACAATTACTTCCATTCAAAATTAGACAAGTTGACATAGTCACTGAAATGTCAAATCCCGTTAAAGGGAATATGACAATAATTATAGTCTAGGCACCCAACAAATATATATAGTTGTAAAAGTGTAGTACTTATTTGACTTTTAATTAATGATATTTGATTGTTATCATGTCTTCGACATTAGTAAAAAATTTTCGCCCCAATTCTCGCGTTCGCATTTTATCAAATGCTTTAATTTTTCTGGGATTACTTAGGGTATCGGAGGCAATGTGTAGAATTCAATAAAAAAGTTTCGAGTTTAGAATACATAAGTAAGGGTGTACCTCAAGGATCGATATTGGGCCCACTGTTGTTCATCATTTACATAAACGACTTACCCTATAATATAGACGCCAATATATGTCTTTATGCGGACGATACAATCTTAATTGTTAGAGGAGCTACAGAAGCTGACGTAACAACGAAAGTAGATAAAATTAGAAATGAATTGAACAATTGGTTAAATAGTAACAACTTGTTGAATACGAATAAAACCCAAACGCTCGCTTTAACAACTAGAACGACTGGTGAGAATACTTCTGTTCACCTACTGGGTATGACAATGGATAGCAAGCTACATTGGCCGCAGCATGAATCGGAAACGGCAAAAAACTAAACGCTGCAATCTACAGTGTGCGACGATTAAAACATGTTTCCACCCATCAGGCGGTCCGGCTAACATATTTTTTGAATTTTCACGCGGTTGCAACTTATGGCATTTTTATGGGGAATGTCTGTGGACGCAAGAAGAATATTTCTTCTTTAGAAAAGAGTACTGGGAATTATGGGAAATACAAAGCAGTTAGAAACATGTAAAAATGAGTTTATTAACCAAAAAATTTTAGCAATACCTATACACACATATACATACACGTACAGCAGTCAACTATGTACATCAAAATAAAAATAAATTCATTTCTGGTAAACTAGTCCACGAACAGAGAGTTTGACAGACTTTTTACTAGGAACGAAAACAATCTTAGGACACCATACCACAGGATAAAAGCAACCCAATCCTACGTTGATTACTGAGGAGCTCAACTGTATAATAGGCTGCAGCTAAATATTAAAAATATGAATTATGTACAGTTCTCCGCAACAGTGAAGGTAATGCTACTTGAGAAGGCTTACTATTCTATCGACGAATATATGCACGAACTGTAGTTGCAATGCAAGCGATTGTTTGTTTGTCTTAATTTATGGTCCTTTGTATTATACATTTATACGTTATAGGAACAACATCATTCATGAAAATTTTATAATTTTCTTGTGTATTTTATACTGTTTTATTCATATGTATTTTAGCTATGAGAACGTATTGTTAGTTTTACTTTGACTTTTTTTGCAATTGTCATTACAAAATAAATTACTATTATTATTCTATGATTATTACACAATATGTACGTACAATCATAACCACAAAAAAGTTTACGATCTTAACTTCAATTTTTGCTCGAGGTTTTTCGGCCGAGCTGTTACGTAAGAGTTTGACAGACTTTTTACTAGAATGACAAAAATACAAGCTGACACATCAAGAGCAACCACATTCAACATTTCAATTGCACCTTGAATAACGCTATCTATTTCACATGAGCGATATCCTTAGCTCAAGATACTTAAGGGAATAGTATCTTCCTCATCTTCAGCCTCCAGAAACAAACTCTGATAAATATAGCACGGATACCATACCACCGAGGCATACTCCGTACATCTTAATCCGAATAAAAGCATAATATAAAACCTTGAGAGCAGCAATATTACTGAGCTATCTGAAAGAACGCACAAGGAAACAAAGGGCACGCGTAAAATCGTCACAGGTGACGAATCTTGGATCTATACGTATGAGCCCGATACTAAACAGCAGTCGACTGTGTGGGTATTCCAAGGTGAGACAAAACCAACAATAGTTGTTCGCAGTCGAAGCACATCAAAACAACGCCTGTTTTTTCGGAAGAACCGGTCACAATGCAACCTTGCCTTTAGAGAGTTGTAGAACGGTCAATTCCGAATGGTACACAACTATTCGTTTCCCAAAAGTTTTTGAAGAAATAAGGAAAACAAACCGAAAACGACAAATCAATCTACACCATGATAATGCGAGCTCTCAGAGATCGGCTCAAACTATTGAATATTTGACCAGACAAAACATTGAATTGATGAGCCATCCACCGTACAGCTCTGATCTAGCACCCTGCGATTTCTTTTTGTTCCCACACGTGAAGAATAAACTTCGTGGTCAAAGGTTGTCTATCTTATTTTCTGATACTACTTGACTGTACTTATTTCTTAAATTACATTTCTGCATGCCTAATTTTCCACTAGAAGTTTGTTGACTGGCTATTTGTGGTTGTTTATGTTAATATTTTGATTTGATTTTTTATGTTTTTTAACTTTAACCATTACACAACCAGTATAATTACCAAGATGCCCTTTTCTATAGTGAACACAGATTGTGCATTTTTTGTTTGTAACAACACCTTGACTACCTCCTATATGCTCAGCATCGTTCGCATTACGATACTTCTATTTTCCTTAATAGCAAGATTTCCATAGAGATTATGATTATATTCGCATTCTTATATACCTTGTCCATGTCTTTACAATTTCCGAAATTTTAGCTTATTTAGGGATTTATTAATTCTATATTTAAGCATTAATATCTTGTAGACAGTTTCTGTAAGCATAGTTCTTAGTCAATAACTTGAAGTAGTCTCTTAAAGGCACTTTCTTTTGATGGTGGCCTTATAAAAATGTATTTATTCGCCTTTCCTTTATTGTTTCTATTTGTAGCTGTTATCCAATCTACTTCTTTCACTAATTCTCCTTCAACGGTGAAATTTCCTATCGTTCTTTCATGGATTTTTTTACAGCCCTAATCTAACACACTTTGATTTCTTTTTGTTCCCACACATGAGGAATAAACTTGGTGGTCAACGGTTTTCTACGCCGGAAGAGGCAGTTGAGGCAATCAAAACTCATATTTTGAAGACACTGCCTTCACAGTGGGATCAATGCTTTTCGGATTGGTTTAAACGAATGCAAAAGTACATTGATTTTCAAGGAGAATATTTTGAAAAGCAATAAAACTATTTTCGTTAATAAAATTTTTTTTTTGTTTGCTATTCCTAAAGTATAAACGGCTACCCTACTATTAACGCCAGTTAATATATTAAATATTTGTTTTGCGAGTTACATTTTTATGTATTGAATAAGAAATGTAAAGGCAAACTTTGTGATAGGATTGTAACAAAGTACTAGATTAAAAGCATAAGTAGATTTTCGTTGTCATTTTATAACCGCTTCTGGTACGGTATTTTGGAAGGAAATACAACGTCCACTTTATGAGCGGGATCCAAAAAAGAAATAGATTTTATTGCATCAATTTCGGCTGTGAAGTAGTCTAGTCGAACCCGGTCCTCCTAGCATTATTATTATTGTTATTATCATCATCGCGAACGGCAATATATTATCACGTGTAGTTCCTTCATAATGAGAATCCGAAGCTATTAAGATTCCTCGGCTCGGATAAGAGAAACGCTATTATTTAGAAGATGCATGTGTGTGAGTGCGCGCGTAATATAAATGCAATAGTAGTGTTGCGCGCCTGAACATTTCGGTCGTGACTCATTTCGATCGTCGACTCAAGATACACCACATAACATACTACGGCTCCTCACTCTCTCTCTCTCGTCATCTCGGACCATGAATCAGCATCGAAATGCGGTTTCTTTGTGCGCGGCAGCGCAGAGCTCATCTCATCTAGCCACCCGCGGCCAAGAGGAGAAGATTTCCCACAGTCGCGAGCATGACACACGGAGGCACGTGTGGTCGAACGTAGCCGTGAGCGCGACACGAGGTACCCAAGTCTAACTCACCTGCCTTAAAACTGCGCTAAGGGTTCGGACGGGCGCGTTAGATAAGCAGAAAAGACGGAGACGGCCGACCGGTGGGACAGAGATGGAAATGGACATTCGATGGACTCTGAACACGCCATGGGAAGATGGATCTCGGCCTTGTCTCACGCGCGCGCCTAAAGAGGCACGCGGCAGTGCCCCCCACCACAAGAAACTACACAACCGAAACCACTTTACGGATGCCTTTGCAGCATCCTAACATCACAACTCAGAACGTTTCAGTCGTTTATTGGATACAGTCTGGTGCTTTATAATTTCACATTTTTTTTTATTTACACTACGTACTTCGCACGTAATCGTCCACGTTTGTTTGAATACACGCTGAAGTAAATATGGTTACTGAAACTGGTGCTCTTGTGCGAAGTGTTTCACCGAATATGGCTAGTGTTAATTCGAATGGAACTGTTGATAGTTCTGGACCACAAAGAAGAGTTAGCGATAACAGAAGGGTAACTATTCTTGTTTTAATTTGGTATTAATTTTTTTAAAAAAAATTTAAAATTTATTAAAAATTTAATTATTATTGTGACCACTATTAATTACATTAGTGAATGTAAATTAATTATTTATAACAATTATTACACTCATAATTACATTCCTTACTTATTTAAATTAAGAAAGATGCGTAAAATTGGTTAATTCTTTATTTAATTAATTGTCTATTTGAAAACTATTTAATTTTTATTTTGTTGACAACAATTTATATAACTACGCGTTCCACAAAAATATTCTACGTTAATCACATAAATATGTTAATAATTTTGATCTCGTTTTTTTCAGAGCAACAAGCCTATAATGGAAAAAAGGCGGCGAGCTAGAATTAATAACTGTTTAAACGAGTTGAAGACGCTTATTTTAGACGCCATGAAAAAAGACGTAAGTATTAATTTCCCATTTGTTAAATAAAATTCAAAAAGATTCAAATTGAATTTAAATTTAAAAAATTAATTTCTTTTACAGCCCGCTAGACATTCAAAGTTAGAAAAAGCGGACATACTAGAAATGACAGTGAAATATTTGCAAAACATGCAGAGGCAACAGGCGGCTATGTCCGTCGCTACAGATCCCACAGTGATCAACAAATTCCGAGCGGGTTTTGGTGAATGTGCGAATGAAGTGTCGAGATTTCCTGGTCTCGACGCGGTAGTTAAACGTCGCCTACTGCAACACCTAGCGAACTGTCTCAACCAAGGAAAACAGGAAACTCAACAACAAGTACAAGTGCACATACTTCCCACAACGACCTCATCGGAAATTCCCCAATCTGGTCAGACGGGAGGCATTATATTAGGAAATGGGGGTGTCCAACTGGTACCCACGCGTTTACCCAACGGAGACATCGCCTTAGTGCTACCTACTTCAAGTACTCCACCCTCGACTTCCAGTAATCCTTTACCACTTTTGGTGCCCATACCTACGAGGACCGCCTCCACGGCATCCGCTTCATCGTCCAGTTCTTCGAATTATTCTACGGCCGAGAGCCCCGAACCCTTAGATGTTAAGTATAATAACTCATCGATGAAGCCGTTGTCGTTGGTTATACGAAAAGCTAAAGTTCAAGAGGAAGAAAGGATGTGGCGGCCTTGGTAGTTTTTACTAATTGTCTTGTATTAAAACATTTTTTTGTAATATACAGAGCCGGTTAAAATATTCCTAAAAAAATCAACTTAGTCACTGAAAAAAAGGAAAATAAAAATCAATCTCTTCTCTTTTAAATCGGTTCTAATTTGTATCCATTCCAAAAATTATTTGAAATATTTTTTTGACTGAATCTCTTAATATTGATATACTCAGAAGTATTTTGGAAATATAAGAAAATAATGCGGACGATGTGATAGTTTTGTTGTTTTCTAAATTGCCATAGCGTGTGGATATGTTTATTTAAGGGGAAATTTTTAATCGAATTAAAAAGAAATATTTTGTGTCCTTCAAAGGATACTGCAATGAACGTAATAATACTAAAAATGATCCTTTTTCTTCATATCTACATGAAATTAGTTTTAAGTGTGTATATATACATAGTTGTAATTGTACATTAATAGTTTACATATATTTTTATATATTATCTATTTATATATTGAATATATGTTAAAGTTATTTATATATTATAGTACGTATTTTTATGTGAAAGTGATTTTTAGATTTATATATTTTTTATATTGCAAACGTGCCTTGAAACAGCAAGATCAATAAAGTCTTCCTATTATTACTTCTTGATTTCTTTTCATTTACGTATTTATGCAAGACTACACGATAATACTGCAAGAAAGAAATTTACAATAGAATTCACCGAAGATTGCATATTTGCATATTTTATTTATTTTATTTTATATTTGTTAACAGCTTACAAAAGACATTTACATTTGTATGCAAATATATGTGACTTAATCACTGAAACGCGTACATGTTTTGGCTTTCAACGGTACAGACAGTGTGCGGAATTTGTTTTTGTACAGGTATTTTTACCGTAGTTTTCCAAACGCGAAACTGTTTAATTATCCGCTGATGATGACAACTTAGTTGTCGAAATACGTATACAAAATACGACAATTAATGTGGAAACGGGTTATCTATCAACCTTCAGCGATTAAGTTGATCAACCGCAGGCTGCATCAAAGTTACCAAATATACGTGACTTTAGATTTTATAATGTCTGCCTTGTCAAAACGTGAATATCAGCAAATATCTTTAGCATAATGATTTTTAGATTTATATATTTTTTATATTGCAAACGTGCCTTCAAACAGCAAGATCCATAAAGTCTTCCTATTATTACTTCTTGATTTCTTTTCATTTACGTATTTATGAAAGACTACACGATAATACTGCAAGAAAGAAATTTACAATAGAATTCACGGAAGATTGCATATTGCATATTTTATTTATTTTATTTTATATTTATTAACAGCTTACAAAAGACAGTTACATTTGTATGCAAATATATGTGACTTAATCACTGAAACGCACACACGTTTTTGCTTTCAATGGTACAGACCGTGTGCGGAATTTGTTGTACGGGTATTTTTATTGTAGTTTTCCAAACGCGACACTGTTTAATTATCCGCTGATGATGACAACTTAGTTGTCGAAATACGTATACAAAATACGGCAATTAATGTGGAAAGGGGTTATCTATCAACCTTCGGTGATTAAGTTAATCAACCACAGGCTCCATCAAAATTACCAAATATATGTGACCCTGGAATTTATATTGTCTGCCTTGTCGAAACGTGAATATCAGAAAATATCTGTAGCAGCGAATTATTTTCAGGTAACTGACAAGTTTTAAGGCAGGATAAACAATTTGTATCAATAGGAAACGGGATAGGGTGTAAATCAAACTATTATATGAGCAAATTTTAACAATTCCATATAACATGGTAAGTACTTCAACTTTTCCTAATTGTTGGAAATTAGCAAGTGCGTGTCCTGTGCTAAAGGATGGAGATCCGGCAGTTATTACCAACTACAGTTCTATTGCTATACTTTCAAATTTCAGTAATGTTCTAGAAATGTGCATTTGTACTTATCCGTCTCCGACAATTAATAATGTTATGTCACCCGATCAACATGGTTTTATTGGAGGACGATCAACGGTTTCTAATTTGGTGCAGTTCACCTAGTACGTTGCGAACGTCTTGGATCAACACGGACAGGTTGATGTCATATACACTGACATTTTTAAAGCTATCGATCGCATTGATCATTTGATATTAAATAAGTTAAAATCAATTAGGCTCAGCGAGGCACTGTTAAAGTTTTTTGAGTTATATTTGTATGATAGGAGACAATTTGTGTGCTATAATGAGCGTAAATCTTATCATTTTCACGCAACCTCGGGCGCGCCTTAGGGCTCGAATTTAGGACTGCTTTTATTTTCTACATATATTAATGATTTGGCATCAGTTATTGCATCCAAGAAGTTGCTTTTTGCTGATGATTTAAAAGTTTTTATCTCAATCCAAAATATGAATGATTGTGTCTTCTTGCAAAATCAACTAAATATAATTAGTGATTGGTGCGGAAGCAACTGTTTACAGTTTAATTTATCTAAATGTAGGATTATGACATACACAAGCCCAACCCAATTAGGTTCGACTATCCATTACGTGCTACTTCATTAACAAGGACTAATCTAATCAAAGATCTTGGCGTTTTATTTGACGAGAAACTCACGTTTGTCAACCACATCGAAAACGTCGTCTTATCTGCGAAGAAGTCATTGGGTTTTGTTATACGCAATTGTAGAGCGTTTACTTACTATAAAAGCAATGAAGTCTCTGTATTTTTCGCTCGTTAGATCGAAACTTGATGCGATTTTGGTATGGTATCCTTAATATCATGGGAGTTCCAATAATATTGTTTTGTTTCTGAATTTGTAATTGAATGGAATTTTTGTAATTTTTAATTTCCAATTTTTTCCAAAATTTAAATAACTCCAGAAATAATTCACCAATCAAACAATTTTATAAAGATTGTCCAGAATATTTGAGAGGTGCGTTAATTTTGAAATGAGTTTATGATGTAGAATTCACCGGAGATTTCCTATGCATCAAAGTTTTATTTTATTTATTTTACTTTATATTTGTATATATTTTTATATTTATTAACAGTTTACAAAAGAGTAACTACATTGTAATGCCGCCAAAAAGAAACATAAGGTAGAATTCACCGAAGATTACCGATGCGTCACAGTTTCTTGACTCAATTAGCAAGTCATTGTAATATATGACTTGCGTTTAATAATTGTGTCCGGCAAAGATGCAAATATCAACGCAGCACATTTAAAATTAATGAAATCTCATAGGTAATCTTTCGTGACTTGATCTGTACTAATTCGCTTAATGTCTAAGTCGTATGTTTGCATAGTTATATATAGAACCAAAAGACAAAATTTCAACTTGCAAACAAGTTTTAAAAAATGTTTACAAACTTAAGCAACTAAGATAAATTCAGGAGTTAGTAAAAGAAAGACCTAAAAAAGCAATATTTTATTACTATTACATGTAAGGAATTTACAAATACTGCTAAAAATAACTTCCACCATTTAGAATACGTACATCCGACTTCTCAACTCTTTCAAAATTGTCCAGAAAACATCAGAGTTGTCTTTATTGTATTATATCTGATTGCTCACATCTTCGTTTCCCCTGGAGTAATGTAGATTAATGTGTTTGGTGGCCCCACAGGTAAAAAATCAAAGGAATTTTAAGTCTGGCAATCGACTAGGTCATAAACCAGGTTGACTTCACTTATTGCCTTTAAAAACTGACGAGCAACTACACTAAAATGTGCTAGCGTCCACTATGCATAAACCATTATTATATTTCTCGTTGCCAGTGGTAAATTATTTAGAAACCCAATTAATGATTCTTTCAAAATATTTGATACACCTCACTAGTTACACAATTTCAACTCAAATGGTAAGTTGAATTTGATGGAGCCTGTGGTTGATTAACTTGATCACTAAGGTTGATATATAACCCCTTTCCACATTAACTTTCGTAATTCTGTGTACGTATTTCGACAACTAAGTTGCCATCATCAGCGGATAATTAAGCAGTGTGCGTCTTGGCTTTCAACGGTACGGAACGTGTGCGGAATTAATTGTTTCGTATGGGTTATTTATTGCCGTAGTTCTCCAGGTGCAACACTGCTTAATTATCTGCTGATGATGACAACTTAGTTGTCGAAATACGTATACAGAATTACAAAAGTTAATGTGGAAAGGGGTTATATATCAACCTTAGTGATCAAATGATAAGTTAAGATTGATGTAGAAAACGATCTTCTAGTACCGTTAATATGTTATTATTGTGAAAATTTTTAATTGTAAATCTGGTACGTAGACTTCCGCGGTCGTGGCCCATAATATCTGCTTCTGGGCTTCCGGACTGGAACCGCGTCGTTGGTATAACTGCCAACATTTTTAATTGTATTTCCCGAGAAATGTGCTTTATCGGTAAAAAAAATCAACGGTAGGAATTGAGAGATTTGAACCAATTTATGTAAAAGCAATTGACAAAATGTAATACGTTAAAGAGAATTGGTAGGATTTAGTATCTGAGCGTTCTCTGAATATGAATACAAGCATTGCTGCTTCAAAATTGTAAAAACAATTCTATTACTTGCATTCAATATATTTCCTATTTTTCTAGTAGAAGTACTTGCACCTTCCTCTACCACACTCAGCATATTTTATTATTGTTATTATTACGAAAGTTCCTAATTGTAATCTGATACATAGGCTTCCGTGGTCGTGGTCCATGGCATCTGCTTCTGGGCTTCCGAGCTGGAACCGCGTCACTTGTATATCTGCCGACGTTTCGTACCCATTTGTATGGGACATCTTCAGGGCTCAACTATTGCACTGAAACATCGGCAGATATACAAGTGACGCGGTTCCAGCCCGGAAGCCCAGAAGCAGATAGTTTCTAATTGTATTTCTTGAGAAACGTGCTTAATCAGTAAAAAAATCAAAGTTTGTAATTGAAGTATTTGAACCAATTTATACAAACGTCATTAACAAAGTGCAATGCGTAAAGGAGAATTAGTAGAATTTAGTGTCTGAACGCACAGAATATGGTATGGATACAAGCACTTCAAAATTGTCCAAACAGTCCCACTGTTTACATTCAAAATATTTCCTCTTTTTCTAGTATAAGTATCTGCACCTTCCTCCACCGCGTTCAGCATATTTTCTACCAATTCTACCATTGTCACTGTGTTTGACTTTCCTGGTACTCCATTACGTGCACATGTGGCTGTTTCATGAAGACGTTGATTAATATTTTGAAAGGTTTTCCTGTTTGGATTATGAAGATTGGGACGTAATCAATTTTGATAACTTTTTTTCAATTGAATTGTGAATGTCTGCAAAGATTGTTTTATTTATTAACGAAGGAAAATGGAATATCAATCATAAATATAGAAAAAATCTACCATTAATATAAGTTATTACTTCCAGAAAACGCCAAGGAGTTTGTGTTTTATGACAGTTCGATAAGAGAATTTCAGAAGAAGATAATCACAGATATTCTTCATAAATCTTCCAATATACATTTATTATTTTGGTTTAACTTGTTTTTTATGCATCCTTTATCGAAAGCATTCAATTCATTAGTACTAATCAAAAAATAATGAAGTCGTTGTTTAAGGTTTGTTTTAGGTTAGATTTCTTTCTCGATCTTTTTAAAAAATTTGCGGTATTTTTGGATATTAAAAACAAACTGATAGAATGCAACACCATTAGGCAAATGGTCGTGAATTAAAGAATAAAACTCCATAAGAAAATATTGGGTTGGCAACTAAGTACTTTCGGTTTTTACTGATAGAGAGCGTTGCTTTATTTTTTGTATAACGTATGTTAGTGCTGTACTTTACCGTTTATCGCGTGATACTAGTCACATTGACGTAACTTCAGAAGCAAGTAGTGCGTTATTTTTATTAAAGCTATTAGTTGTGGGTTAATTTTAAATGGAGTGCAGAAACGAACATTTTCGACATATTTTACTATTTTATTTCCGTAAAGGAAAGAAAGCTGCTGCGGCTCACAAAAAGATATGTGAAGTTTATGGTGCTAATTGCTTAACAGAGCGCACGTGTCAGAATTGGTATAAAAAATTCCGTTCTGGAGATTTTTCCCTCAAAGATGAGCCACGTTCTGGTCGGCCTACTGAAGTTTATGATGACCTAATCAAAGTCATAATTGAAGAGGATCGTCATATAACTGTTCGAGAGGTTGCGGAGAGGCTACATGTATCGCGCAGAACAATTGAAAAACATTTAAAATGTCTTGCACTAGTTAAGAAGCTTGATATTTGGGTACCTCACGAATTGAAAGAAATTCATTTAACACAAAGAATCAACTTTTGCGATATGCACCTTAGACGAAATGAAACCGACCCTTTCTTAAAAAGAATCATCACTGGTGATGAAAAACGGGTCCTGTACAGTAACATAGTTTGAAAACGATCATGGAGCAAACACAATAAACTAGCTCAAACCACATCGAAAGCTGAATTTCATCCAAAAAAGATTGTGCTGCCAGTTTGGTGGGATTACAAAGGTGTTGTGTTTTTTGAGCTGCTTCCAAGGAACCAAACGATCAATTCTGATGCTTACTGTCAATTATTAATTATTTATAAAACTGGATGAGGCAATCAAAGAAAAACGGCTAGAATTGTCAAATCGGAAAGGTGTAGTTTTCGCATCAAGATAATGCAAGGCCTCACACATCTTTGGCAACTCGTGGGAAACTATTAGAGCTTGGCTGGGAAGTGATGCCACATCCACTATAAAGCCCTGATCTAGCACCATCTGATTACCATTTATTTCGAAGTTTGCAGAATCCTTTGAATGGTAAAACTTTCACAAATGACGATGACCATCACTCGCACCTGGTTCAGTTTTTTGCTGATAAGGACCAGAAATTTTATGAGCGCGGAATCATGCAGCTGAAAGAAAGATGGCAAAAGGTCATTGAGCAAAATGGAAAATATATAATTGTTTAAAAACTATTCTTTGTTTAAAAAAAAGTGTTTTATTTTATACTACAAAACCGAAAGTACTTAGTTGCCAACCCAATACATACTCGTAAGTATACTACTTATACTCCCTTGTATTTTAACCAATAATATTACGTGTTTATTCTAATAAATGATTCATATTTTTTCTGCATTACCAATAGTAACTTTAACGTATAACTCTCGAATACTCGAGACGAAAAAATTCGAATAAACGAACACAATTAACTGACTTAAGAATCCGCTTGCGGTACGTTATTCCACGGTCCCGTATTCACATTAAACCCTCGCATCCGAAAGAACCGAAGTGAATAAATACATAAGTACGTGTCTCTACTTTATACAGGGTGCCGCTCATCACATTCTATATATTTTTTGTGTCGGTTTTTTGTAATGAAACGCTACAGGATTCGAACCTTATACGGTTCGTCGATTAGTACCTAAGGACCGGTTCCAACAAATAACCGCGCTTTAAATACTTGCCGCAGAATGAAAAAAAAGAACGAAGAAGTTTTTTACAAGTAACTATTTTCCTTACATAATTACACCTGTTGTGTTATTACACTTACATTGTCATTGTTGGATATGGGTATATTTCGTTGGTAGTATATGGGCGTTGGAGTTTTAAAAATTAAATTTAAATTTTCTTTATGTTACTACAGTTACATATTTGTAAAATACTTATTTTTATTATTACAAACAGTAATGGTCTTAATAATCACTCCTGCCTAATCTCCTGTGTGGTGTTAAAAAACAGTAATCAAAGCATGTTAAGATGGTGATTAAATAATAGTGTTAAATATTTTGTTAAATATGTTGGTAATTCGTAATAATAATGCTCGAGGATTTTTAAAACTATCGTTCGGTTGCATAATTTCTTATCTGTAGAACAATTCGGTGTCTGACAGGCTTCATTAGCAATTAATTCGAGAGTAGTTTGATAAGTAGTGAGAATGGAAAAAAAAACGAATTTTTTAAATACAAAATAATTTTTATTTTTCAACATATTCTCCTAAAAGAGCAATACATTTATTCCAACTGTGCTCCAATGCCCTTATGCCATCTCTAAAATGCGATTCCGGAAGGCTTGCAAAATACTCATTTACGAAGATGATAAGCTCGTCGTTAGACGAAAATTTCTTTCCACCTAGTGCCGTTTTCAATTTTGGAAAAAGGTGGAAGTCGGCAGGGGCTAGATCCGGCGAATAAGGCGCATGCGGTACTAATTGTAAATGCAACTCGTGGATTTTGGACATCGCAACTGTGCTGGTATGCGAGGGAGCGTTATCTTGGTGAAACATATCTTTTTCTTTGACATTCTTGGCCGTATAGCACGAATTTCAACATTTAATTTTTGTAGAAGTTCTGCATAATATTGTCCGTTTATTGTGACACATTTCTGAAGGTAATCAATGAGCAAAATGCCCTTTGAATCCCAAAAAATTGATGCCGTCACCTTGTTTGCCGATAAAGTGGTTTTCGTTTTCTTTGGAGGTGCAGAACCACGTTCTAGCCAGACTGTTCGACTGTTTGGTTTCGGGTGTACTGTAGTGTATCCAAGTTTCATCGCAATTAACAAATTGCCTACAAAAAATCAACCTGATTCCGTTTATAAAGGTCCAAACACTCATTGAAAATGCGCAAACGAGTGAACTTTTAATCAGGCGAGGGAGCGTTCTCTTGTTGAAACAGAATCTTTTTCTTTGCCATTCCTGGCCGTTTAGCACGAATCTCGAACCATTGTTTCGACTGTTGTTTAGTTTTGGGTGTACTGTAGTGTCCAAGTTTCATCGCAAGTAACAAATCGCCTACAAAAATCAACCGGATTCCGCTTATAAAGGTCCAAACACTCATTGGCAATGCGCAAACGAGCGAATTTTTGATCAGTCGTAAGCAATCGCGGCAATCATCTTGCCAAAAGCTTGGAAAGGCCCAATTCTTTCGTTAAATTGTGGTGTACACGTTCTGTTGAAATGTTTACCATGTCTGCTATCTCTCTCACCTTGAGTCGTCGATCTTGCGTAATAATATTATGGATTTTTATAATCATTTGCCTAGAAGTCACAATTTTGGGTGCTCCAGAGCGCGCTTCATCACAGCTTGTTCTACCACGTTTAAATTCATTTACCCATCTACTTATTGTGGCGGATGATGGAGCAGAACACCTAATGTTTCCCGTAACTCATCTTTTATTTCGGTAGCTTTCATACCCTTAATTACGAAGTATTTAATCACCGCACGATACTCTGCTTTTTCCATTTTAACAAAACGACGTGTTGCTTTTTTTTCAATCAGCTGACAAAAATAAACTAATCAACCGATTTATCTAAATATGTGAATGTAAACATATAAATAGGCAACCTAAATTACAGTGCATTTGTTTTACCAATTAGAGCGCCACCTATGTGTCGTTCTCACTATTTGTCAAACTATCCTCGTGCAGTACTTCAGTTGATGCAACTTGTGGGTGGTGCTTTTGAGGATCGCTTTTAGAAGCATTTTCCTCTAACTTCGTTTCTTTACATTTAAGAACTGCTTCTATACATGAAATTTCACTTCAGGATATTCACCTTCAATTAGGAGAAACTATGTTTATGCCAAACTTTCCCATTGACATAGTATATGAATGGTGTTTCCTTTTATACTTGGCATATTCTTCTTGTGGCCTTTTGTCAACTTCATATCGTTCAAATGTTTGTTGTGCTTACAATGTCTTCTTACTAGATCCACTATTATGCCGCGTTCGCTCACACTCGAGCAAAAACAGTGTCGTGAAGATGTTTCAATTGGGGGTTTAGCGAAATTTCACAGCAACAAAGCAGAATTTTTGCGCCGTTTCATAACCATCCGTCACTTCACACCCGGAGCAAAAGAACAATCGAAACAACGGGCTTAAAAGAGAGAACCGGTTCCCAAGAAGCCGAAGACAGTTTCAACTGCAGGCACGGTCATGACATCGGTTTTTTGAGATGCGCGTGGAATAATTTTCATTGACTATCATAAAAAAGGAAAAACTGTCAACGGCGAGTATTATGCGAATTTATTGCAACGTTTGAGCGAAGAAATCAAGCAAAAACGGTCGCATTTGGCTAAGAAGAGAGTGTTGTTTCATCAAGACAATGCACCAGCGCTCAAATCCGTTATTGCAATGGCCAAAATTAATGAATTAAAGTTTGAATTGCTACCTCATGCACCCTATTCGCCATATTTAGCCCTCTGGGATTATTTTCTGTTCCCAAACTTGAAAAAAATGGCTCAGTGGTCAAAGATTTTCCAACGATGAAGAAGTGATGTCGGCAGTTAATGGCTATTTTGAAGAGCAAGACAGTTCTTATTATATATAAGACAGATCTTATTAATATAAAAAGTTATTATAATTTTTTGAACATCGCCGGGAACAATGTATAGAGCAGAGAGGAGATTATGTTGAAAAATAAATATATTTCTTTGCAAAATTTTTGTGTTGTCTTTGTTGAGTCGGATACTTCTGGGACAACCTCGTATATGTCTAAAGAAACAAATTCCATCTAATCACCTGACATTTTGGGTTTAGTTCGGGTTCTTCATGAGCACTAGTGACTGAATGTAGATAGTAGCTATGAGACCTTAAGTGAGACCATACTTCCGCCCTATTCGCCAGATTTAGCCCTCTCGGATTATTTTCTGTTCCGAAACTTGAAAAAATAGTTCAGTGGTCAAAAATTTTCCAACAATGAAGCAGTGATGTCAGCAGTTAATGGCTATTTTGAGGACCAAGACAGTTCTTATTATAAAAAGGGTATAGAACTTATTGAACATCGCTGGGAAAAGTGTATAGAGCTGAAAGGAGATTATGTTGGAGAATAAATACATTTCTTTCCAAAATTTTTGTGTTTTCTTTGTTGGGTCGGGTACTTCTAGGACAACCCTCGTATTTACAATAACCAATATTTTCTGCCTTGTAATTATTATTATCATTTATCTGATTATTTTAATTCTTCTAATTTATTGGATTTATGTTTTATAAATTCTATCCTTATTAAATCCAACAGTCCAATTTAATTAGAAAATAATTTTAACATCTAATCCTTGAAATTGTGCCTCTGACATTATCAGTTATATCTTAAGTACCATAACTATCCACGATTTTACATTTTTACCATGAGAAACAGATGTCGCCTAAGCGAAAAACAAGTCAGCATGATAGATAAGAGGTTGCGGGTTTGTGTTTGGTCAGCAGTCAAAACAAAAACACCAGAGAACAATTCAATTAAGCTCACAATCCTAATTACACGTTACTAGGTGGTCCATTTCCTTTAATAACAACATCAACATTACTTTCGGGCTACTAGGAGATGCTCGGTTTGGTATATGAAATTGCAGGTTTTCGTTTCACAAATATTAGATCGACCACACACGTTTAACCAAAATAAAATTTTCAGTTCAGGTAGGGTCGCTGTAAGCGTAAAAAATCTCCGTGTCGTACATCGTCGCTCTTATGAGACGAAGACATATAAATACGTACGGCTGCCGAACAAGAATGGGTACAATAACGTCCACAAAGGTGTAGGCCGGATAATAACTTGGACGTGACATGTCTACTATTTAAGTGATTTGGTATAAAATTTGCGGATTGCTTTCTGAGTAACACAACAAAGGAGTGGGAACAATGTAACTAATGCATAATGCTCGGACAATGTGGATAAGTCACCGTTTAATGTTTATAATACCGCTTATGCTTACTAGCAATTTTCTAAAAGTATGAAAGCTCAGAATACAATGAATGTATAAAACAGGGGAAGTAAAACAAATTATAACTATAGGTTCATGTTTATAGTATTGGTTTTTATATTCGGACATTATAATGTTCATTGAAATATTCGCATGAATTCCAACCAATTAACACTTCGCTCTGCACCAGATCTTTTTTCCTATTAGTCCGATATAATTTTTGTCATACTAATACCAAAGATAATATGTATATGCCTTTGGTGTGCAGTTTTAGTAGCTCCCTTTATTAGATGCAAATAGTCTTCTTCAAGTTCTTCAATTATTCAGTAATTTCTGTGATATATGTACGAGGGAGCGTTTTTATATTCGCGGAATGGGGGACAAGGGTGGAAATAAAAAAACCAAATTATTTTTCTTTTTCAATATATTCACCTACAAGACGGATACATTTTCTCTCAATTAATTTATTTATAGCCTCATAAAAAAATGATTTCTCTTTATCTGCAAAATACGCCGAAACTGCCTCCTTGACTTCATCATCGGCAGTAAATTTTTTACCCCGCAGCTCTTTTTTCATTTTCGGAAACAGGTAATAATCACTCGGGGCCAGGTCTGGGCTGTAGGGTGGGTGATTCACAATTTCGAAGCCCACCTTATGCAGGGCAGCTAACGCAACGCGGCTCTTGTGGACGGGCGCGTTGTCGTGCAAAAGCAGAACACATTTTGTCAATTTTCCCCGTCTTTTCGCTTTAATGGCTTCTTTTAGTCGCTCTAATATTAAAGCGTAATATTCTCCGGTTATAGAAACACCTTTATCTTTATAATCAATCAACAATATTCCTTCCGAGTCCCAAAATACCGTTGCCATGAGTTTCCCAGTTGATTGTGACACTTTAAATTTCTTGGCAGGTGCTGTGCCCTTTTTATGCCACTGCATGGAGTCTTGTTTGGACTCAGGTTCATAATGATGAACCCAAGTTTCGTCTCCAGTAAAAATTCCACTCAATACACCATCCTTGTCTTTATTACAGAGGTCCAAAAATGCACGCGAACACTCTACGTGCTGTTGTTTTTGCGGCGGCGTGAGCATTCTCGGCACCCATCTTGCGCTGACCTTAGACATGTCGAGATGATCGTGTAGGATTTTAAAAATTGTTGTATCGGATACTCCAACCATTTCTGCGAGTTGTTTCTTCTTTGGTCGAGCATCTTCGAGTACAATTTGTTCAACTTTTTGGATAAGTGCTGGCGTGGTCACCTCAATGCTCCTGCCCGGCCTCGGGTCGTCTTCAAGGGATTCCCTTCCTTGTTTAAATAAACTATGCCACTTGTACACCATGGTTTTTCCTGGACAAGAGTCGCCATAAACCAATGACATCTCATTCATTATGGTCGCGACTGATTTTCCTTGCTTGGTAAGGAACTTTATAACGGCACGATATTCGATTTTTTCCATATTTCACTTTTCACTCCTGATTATGTTACTTAGTTGACGATAGCTCAAAGACTAACTGTCTAATAACAATGAAACTTCGTATTTATACTAATCATGGGTCGCTGCACAGGCCACGCCCCCAATGCGCCTACTCACCCCTCTACAACCCGCTCATTCCGCGAATATAAAAACGCTCCCTCGTATGTTAGATGAGCATATCTTTCTGGATGTTGTTAGCATTAGTGTTTATCCATCTCCTTATGTTAGTCCTGCTTTAAATAAATACGTTTTTTTTGACGTAGCCATTTTTCTCTGTTTCTGTTTCCTTTTATACCTCGCACTACACATATAATTATCATACTTGCTCTGTATTTTGTCATCTATGTTGTCATGAACAGTAGCATTAAACAAATCCATCAAATGTGATAATCGTGTGGTATTGAATATAGAGGTGTTGAAGTACGTACATCTTTCGGGTAAACAATTAATATAATGAATGGGTAGTAGCCTGTATACAAAGAAAAAATAATTTCATTCCTTATATGTTGGATAAATAATGACAGCCCGCCTTCGGAACAATTTAAAATTTGTTTAAAAAATGCTACGACTCTGCTTTCTGTGCTTATATAATAGTTTAGCGTCACTATCAAAGATGGCATCTTTGTCCGAATCATACATCGTGTAGTATGTAGTATTTGTATGTTCATTTTACGAAGGTGTTCAATTTACTCTTGTATTAATATTTTTGCGGGATGCGACCAAATAATTCCCATGTGAATTCTTTTAAAGCTTCTGCGACTGCTAAGAAATAGAAACGCGTTCATTTACACTTGCCTCTGTTTGTATAAGTAACATTCATACGTGACATGATATAAACTCTAATTCATGAAACTGTATTTAACAAGAAAACACTTGAAATGAAAATAAGACCATCGTTGCGGTTGTGGGACTTGAAACGTCTTGAATTTTCTAGGCATTCTTTTATTTCAAGTTTATTATTATTAATGAAGTCTTAAAGATAACGAGCCGAGATAAAAGCACACTTTATTAGGGTTACTGTGAATCTTCGGAGAAGGTTCAGATGATTTTGCCTATTTTCTGAGAATGGGAAACTATTACGAGAAAAAATTAATCGCCTAGGTAGAATATCTGAAAGACTATGTTTCAAAATCAATAGAGGCAAAACAAGGGTCATATTCTTGAATACAAACGCAGAAACAAAGTAGTAAATTTTGAAAATATAGAAATGATTGGGGGATTTTCTGTACCATTGTTGTATAGTATCAGGAAAAGGAGGTGTAACAGAAAGATGTAATTTTATGGTGTTGCAAAAATCCATAGTGTATTTATAAGACTAAATTGAATCTGGCATCTACACACATAGAAGAACAAGCTGTATGGTCCGCTCAAGAATTCTAATCTAATCTACGAACTTATCTAGAATAATCTGTTGATGTTCCCTCGCTCTGCACCAGACCTTTTTTCCTATTAGTCCGATATAGTTTTTATCATACTAAAACCCAAGATAATATATGCCTTTTGTGTGCAGTTTTAGTAGCTCTCTTTATTAGATGCAAATAGTTTTCTTCAAGTTCTTCAATTTTTCAGTAATTTCTGTGATATATGTATGTTAGATGTGCATATCTTTCTGGATGTTGTTAGCGCTACCGTTTATTCATCTTTCTGTGTATTTAAATGTTCTTTTTAACGTAGCGATTTTTCTGTTTCTGTTTCCTTTTATACCTCACACTGCACATATAATTATCATACTTGTTCCGCATTTTGTCATCTGTGTTGTCATGAACTGTAGAACTAAACTAATCTATCTAATGTGATAATCGTGCGGTGTTGAATGTAGACTAAATTGAATCTGGCATCCTAGCAGTATTAATGCGAAGACCGTTGTTATTCTACGAAGTTCTTTTTTACCAATATATCATGAAGGTGATTTTGATGGAGCCTGTGGTTGGTTAACTTAATCACTAAAGGTTGATATATAACCCCTTTCCACATTAATTTTCGTAATTCAGTATACGTATCATCAGCAGATAATTAAGCAGTGTCGCCCCTGGAGAACTACGGCAAGAAATTAGAGAGCAAGAATTAGTTTTTTCGTACGCGTATTTCTTGCCGTAGTTCTCCAGGTGCGACACTGTTTAATTATCTGCTGATGATGACAACTTAGTTGTCGAAATACGTATACAGAATTACGAAAATTAATGTCGAAAGGGATTATATAGTATATCAACCTTTAGTGACCAACATTTCATGTCAATATTTGCATACTTCATCAGGAACAAGTGGAGGGAAGACACTTCAAATTTTAAAAATTGATAACATTATGATTTATCGACAACGAAGGTACGTGAAATTGAATCAAAATAGATTCTGAAATTTTCTTTCATTCAAAGAAGAAATGAGAACTTTCTCTTCAGGATAATGTAGGTGTTGATATATTCAATAATCCATTGGCAACAATTTATGAACCACATTTGGACTGCTTGCGCATCGACATTCGACAGATTTAGCCCCGTTAGATTTTTTCTTTTTATTGGGGACTAAAAATTTGGCTAGTGGTAAGAGATTTAAATCGAATGAGCAGATTATTATGAAACTAATGAGTATTTCGGTTATTTTTATATAAATTCTGAAGGGTTAAAAGAATTTAAATATCGTGAAAAAAATGTTAAAAAAATTAATATTTTTTACCAAAACATTTATGTTTTCTTGTCTAGACAAACGAGTTATTGATCCGTCCTTGTACTGTCGTCTTTCGAATAACTTCAGTATGTGTGACTTAAAGTATTTACAACTTTGATTAAGATTTAGTTATCAGCACAGACATCTAAACTGTTTTAATTTATCGTGTCTATATTGGGCACATTATTTGAATTGAATATATATATACTTAAACGACAAATGGAGAACGTAGACGAACTATCCAAAAAAAGTGCATTTATTAAATAAGTTGTTTTGAACTAAACACGTAATTTGAGCAATAAACACTTAACTTTATCGAACATTTTTTGTCCATCCTCTGTTTGCATGCTATTGATTGATTGAAATATGTACAGTCTGTCCAAAATTATCGACGCTTTATTTTAATATCGATATGCTTGTATTTCTTTTATAGGCGCGTAATATTCTTTTACTGGAACACTACGGAAATTTTTTTAAAATGCTTGATATGAATTCATACGTGCTGCGCAGCAAACAATAATAAATTCTATAATCTAGTGGTCTGCCGAAAGAGTCATGAAGTATTGTTTTTTGGTCTTTATACATCCCATTAGCATTTTGTGTTTCGTTACAAAAACGAGCTATTAATATAAAGGCATTTTATTCTGTTCTAAACACAATCGCTAATGTTTAACTTAATCATCAATTCTATAACATAAATTTGGGTATACGAGGGTGGTCCCATAAGTACCCGGCTTGAGTATAGTGCAACCAACTTTATTTGGCTGGCGGAAAAAATGTGAACTAATACGCGAAACTCTTTACCTCTCACCTCCTTAACCTATATGTTCAGCTGAAGTACAGTCAAGTATAATATCATATCTCTTTTGATCTATTTGTTGTTTGAGTTTATAGGTTAGTTTATTGTATAATCTAATAGGCTGCAGTCATAACCTCACATTCACATGTCAAACTTTTGAATTAAGGGTCCCAATTTGTTTTCTCGGAGTGTATCTTTTAAAACGATTGTGCTTGCTTGACTGGCCAAATTCAATTGGTTGTAGTGCAGAGATGGCGGTAGTTGTTTGAAAAATATCTCTCTATTAGAAAGTGCACAATCTATAAAACATATGTTTCAAGTTTGAAGACGCCACGTTGTTTAGTATTTGTTTGGCAGCCATTAATAGTAAACATTTTCGACGAATTTGTAAAAACGGAGAAAATTGGTCATCATTACGTGATACGATACTTTTTTTGGCCTCAGCCCAACAGTTATAAAAGCTGGACTTGATTCTATTCTGGGTAAGTCTGCTCCTTCGTTTACAACCGTAATATAAAAAATAAAAAGATTAGAAAAGGGCATTGCCGAAGCAGATATGAAGTAAATGCTGGATATGCAAAAAAATTCAACTTTCAGCTGCCCAACTGTTGTTGTTTGTGAACGATAAAGCTGCGACAATGTGTAGTGTAGATAGACCGTTTCGTCAGAGACAAATATGAGGAACTTCGACGATGTTATTCAGAGGTGGAGGCATTAGTTTCAAATACCAAACGAGTGTTTTTAAAATATCTCAAACAAATTAGAGAATTCCACAAACGGTGATATTCTTAAACCATCAGAGCCAATTCTCACACGTCGAGGGAACGTGGTTGAAAGCGGCTTCCTATTATTGCGGGAATTTTCAACAAATAAAATCTGTGGTTGTACGATTCAAACCTAATGAAGCATTTAAGGAGAGCCAGAAAAGATTTAAAGACACTTCCACTGAAACCAATTTAAAACAAATTTACGACAAAGGCTTATTTGACTTAATAGAAAAATTTCGAAGCACCGGATTGTCGTTAGTGGAGTCAATGCAAATTGTGAATAATGTACACTTAATGCTATGTGTTACAAGTGACAAAAAATATGTGTATTGTAAAACATTTTCAGAGTGTTATAAACAAAAATTTCAATTTTACCAGACTAAGACAAATTTGTAATAGTGCGTGTATAGATCTGTTATCTATTTCTAAAGATTATTTTAATTATGCGTGTATTAATCCGTAGATGTTGAGTGGACATCTTCTAAATATAGAAACATCTTTTCAGCACGGTGTACATTGCACCCCGAGAAGAATGTGGAAACTTACATTATGCTGCAGATATTTTGTCAGTCTTATCAATTTTGCGCTACGCAATAACAGCTGTGAATAATGTGTGTTTTCAAAACAAACAATTTCCTGAACGATTTATTTAAATAACGATTTAGAATATTAGATAATCTAAAAAAATAGTATTTCACTCTTTAAATGTCAATTAGTTCATGTACAAAGTACTTTACAACAAAAGAATTATAACATTTTAATGTAGATACATAAAACTGTCTCATAAACTTTTAACTTTCAAATTTAATATGAATTGATTTCGTTTTTATTCTAATTTGTTTGTTTTTAGGAATAGGAAACACGTATATACATATACCGTGAATATATTTTATAATGCAGCATGCACATACATACACTAGTTGCTAGAGTAACGTAATAATGAAATGACAGCAATGTATTTTAGCGTGTATTTTATTTTGCAACATAGGATGTCAAAATAAGTTACTCTATTTTTGAGGTATGTATAGTGTAGAAGAAAAACTGTTATTAGTGAACTGGTATAACTCGAATATGAGTTTGAGGAGAGTAGCAGATTTGTTTCAAATTACATATCCTGACCGTCCAAGACCGAGTCCAACTACAATAAATAGGTTAGTACAGAAGTATAAAAATAATGGATGCATCGTTCCTAATCATAAAAAAAAGAATAGGCCAAGATATGTTATTACTGACGCCAAAAGAGATGAAATTCTACAAACAATCGAAAATAATAATATGCTCTCCACAAGAGCTTTAGCACAAACTACAAATGTAAGCAAATCTTCCGTGCATAAACTACTAAAACGAGAACATTTTAAGTCGTATCATTTTCAAAACCATCAGGAACTAATTGCGAATGATGCAGAAAGAAGAAGTAACTTTTGTGAAATCATGTTGGATAAGCTTCATAATGATGATACTTTACTACGCAGAATTTGCTTTACAGATGAAGCAACATTTTATGTAAATGGTGAAGTAAATTCACAGAACTGCCGCTACTGGAGTAGACAAAATTTGCATAGATATCATATCACAAGGACTCAGCGGCCACAGAAAGTCAATGTTTGGACAGGGTTGATTGGACACCATATTGTAGGACCGTTTTTATTGAGGGTACTCTTACAGGAGAAAAATATTTAGAATTGCTTGAGTACAGAGTTATGCCAGCCCTCCACGCTTTAAATATTGATGGTGAGATTTGGTACCAGCATGATGGCGCGCCGGCACATAATTCTCATATGGTTAGAACATTTTTCAATCAAAGATTTCCAAACCGTTGGATAGGCCGTGGAGGAGAAGTAGAATGGTCCGCAAGGTCACCAGACCTGTCTCCAAACGATTTCTTTCTTTGGTCATGTATCAGAAATAAAGTTTTTCATGGAGAACCTCTAAACAATATTGACCAATTAAAAAATAGAATACGAGTTGCTGCAAGAGAAATAACTCCAGAGCAGATACAAAATACAATAAATGAATTCTACAATCGCTTAGGATACTGTCTGGCCGTCAATGGTGACATTTTTGAAAATTTGTTAAATTAGTTTTTAAATTTTGTTCAACTACTGTATTTCACATCCTATGTTGCAAAATAAAATACACGCTAAAATACATTGCTGTCATTTCATTATTACGTTACTCTAACAACTAGTGTATGTATGTGCATGTTGCATTATAAAATATATTCACGGTATGTATATTATTTCCGGGCGAGATATTACAGAAATTTTCTTTTACGCTTTTTTTTCGTAACAGAAGGTCATGAGAAACTCAAATACTAGAAACTGAGCACACAGTTCACTGCAAATAAGATAAGACGACAAATTTACATAAACGTTATGTTTAAATTGAGAATATATCCACTTGCGAGTGTTTCTTGAATCTAAATGTTTATTAATATATAATTGTTGTACATATACAAAGCTCCCCTTCAATTAAATATGCGTGTAATTGAAATAAATAAGTGTTAAAAATGTAAAACACAATTTAACAATAATAAGAAAGAAGAGGAATACATATGAAATATCTGTTCATATTCTTTAAGTGTTCCAACGGAGTTAGAAGCGTTGAGCTGACCTAGTTAACAAAATACTGTAACTTGCAAATGGACACACTAAGAAAATACTTCCAATAATGCAATGATCCAGGAAGTAATCGTATCAATACGCAGAAAATATACACCATTGAATCTAGAACATAAAAGAAAGAAAGCAGCAAATGGTAGCCAACATAACGAGGGAGAAATGACCCAGAAAACTGTCCACGAGAATGATCGCATCATAAAAATCATGACATGACAAAAGACTCGTTCCAATGTTTAAAAATAGGACAAATATTTCTAGAAACGGAAGAATTCGCATTAGCAATGCAAAATAATGTTGTCGCCGCAAAAAGCAAATGAAAATACCTATTCAAAGAATCCATAGAAAACGATAATTGCAGACAATGTCACAAATTCAAAGAAACAATAGAACATATGACTGAATGTAAACTGCTTGCTGCTACAGAAAGGCACTATATTGCTGCGAAATTATACATTAGGAACTTGTAACTTGAACAACACTTAAAAACCAAGAATGTTAGAAATACCTTTGAAAAAGCATGTTTGGAAACAATGATTAAAAGCTGTATTGGTAAAAGGCATACAAAAAAACAACTGCAAGTAACATGCCAGAGATTATGCTTACCGGTAAGAAAGAAAAGAAAATCTACATAATAAATACAGCGTTACTGAACGAAACTAACCTAACACAAGAAAAACACGATAAAATAGCAAAATATACACCACTTGGAATCGAATCAAAAGAATATTGAAACTGAAAAATAGTAGCAGTAGTAATGATTGTAAGGGTATTATAAATAAAAAGAAACGAAAACCTGTATAATACATATTGTACTACTTAACGATAGAAGGCTGGATTAAGAGACTATCTGAAACAATAACCACTTGAATACGAATCCGTAATATACTGTAGAACTTGCAGTAAAGTAGTAAATACAGTTTTATAATGAATAATAAAGCTGCAATATCAACCGTGTTGATCCGAGCCTGCATTTACGGGCTCGCGAGAAAAGTTAGCATAATAATAATAACAATAATGAAATTCAAAAATTGGGGAATATACATATGCACACTGGGTCGTAAATGTAATTGAAATAACATAAAGAATTGGAATAGTAAAAAGCAATTAGCATTGCTTTAATATTTGATTTCTCCAAACAAGATTATTTTTGAACTTTCTTCATTTGAAGACCGCTTTTCAACACTTTTATACTTCACTAGACGAATCACAATCCATGTTAAGATATCTTTTAATAATCCCAGTGTCTAGACTTTACTTAGAAGCCTTAATGTACAAAATTAGTATTCACACACTAGATCTATTGTGATCCTCGTGTCCTCTTGGAATCTCTTCGCTTCTATAGATACGTCTCTTGCAATTGGCCTTGACTTGTTTCACCAGATTTTGCATCTTAATGTAATTCTAGCTAATCGGATATCTTAATTGAATATCAGATCCACTTCCCCTACAGTGTTCATCCACACAACTTTAAATTTTGAATTTGAATCTTTGTCTCTGTTTGCAACGCGGGTTCATTCTTGACGTCCTGCCTTGTTTTTTCCCGTGGATTCTTGCCTTGCTGTTTTATAACCTTAAGCAGGGACATCTATACCTTTTTTGTTTCTGACATATAGTCTGTATCTTTTCCACGCTGTTTCCGCCCCATCTCAACTTACCACGAAACTATTTTTCAATCTTTTTCATTCTTCATTCAATACTACTAACTTATATATAAGAAAATCCTTAACATACACAAAGAATTGAAAGACTTCTTTTCAAAAACAAATACACAAGCAATGAAGAAACCTTATCTAAGGAATTGACGAAGCATTTGCGTCTTTATGTTGCGACTTCTATTTGTAACGAGTACAATTTGATGAATACATGTTTGTTCTTTGTTGGGTGTGTACATGTAGCAGTAGAATGATTAAATGTTGCCTCCTTTGATGATAACCAACATGCCTTCGTTCGAACCATTCTTACCTGACTAGGACGTACAGATGGCAGTTGTTTGAAAAGAATAACTATGATAGAAAGTACCAACTTTATAAAATTTAAATTTGAAGTTTGATGACGATACGTTGTGTAGTATTTGTTCTGCAGCAATAAATAGTCAGTAGTAATATGGAAAAAATTCGTCATTGTTATGCGAAACAATACTTTCATTTGAGAGGACTCAGTCCAACTAATATCAAAGTTGAGCTAGATTCTACTCAGGAGTAGTCTGCTACTTCGTCTAACAGCAAAATATTGGGCGTCAGAGTTTAAACGAGGCTGTACTAGCAACTAAGACGAGCATCGCAGTGGTCTACTAAATGAGGTAACTACACCAGAAATGATGAAAAAGTCCATAAAATGGTATAGGATGACCGTCAACTGAAAATGCGCGGGGTAGTAGATATGGTAGGCATTTCAAGAAGTGCTATACATCGCACGTTGACTGAAAATTTGGACATGAGGAAGCTACGCGCAAGGTGGACGCCGCGATTACTCACAACGGAAGCAAAACGGCGTCGTGAGTATGTTTGGTGAAGTTTCATAGCAAAAAAGCCGAGTTTTCACATCATTTTATAACCATAGATGAAACATGAATTCATCTTTTCAAAACTGGGACGAAAGAAAGTCAAAATAATAGACTGAAAAGGGAAAAGGAAAGATCATGACATCAGTTTTATGGAAAGCGCGTGATTGATTGATTACCTTCAGAAAGGAAAAACAATCAACGACGAGTATTACGTGAATTTATTGCAGCGTTTGAGTGATTAAATCAAGAAAAATCGACCACATTTAGCGAAAATGAGGTTTTGTTTCATCAAGACCATGAACTAGTTCACACATCCGTCATCTTGATCGCCAAAATCAATGCGTTAAAGTTCATACCGCTTCTTCATGTATCTACTTTATTCGCTAGATTTTACCTTCTCGGATTATTTTCTGTTTCCAAACTTGAAAAATTGGCCCGGTGGTAAAAGATTTGCTAACAATGAAGAATCTGTGATTGATGACTATAACAGGGTATCAAAGCTATTAAATATCGCTGGGAAAAGTGAATCGAGTTAAAAGGAGACTATGTACAGAAACAGAGGTAATTTTTTCCCAAATTTTTTGTTTTGTTTGTTAGGTCAGGTATTTGTGGAACTACCCTCGTACTTCTCTAACCATCGATATCGAAATTATTGCTGTATATGTTACGTCCTTTAAAACTGGGAAAGTTTATTTTCTGGTATGTTCAAGAGAAATGGTTTTGGTAATGATGTTCTTCTTCAAGATCATGAGGATTGGATCACACAGAACTCAGAGGACATGAATTTGATGTTAATCTTCTTCTTTAATATCATTAGGAATAGATGCCAAAGAAGTCAAAAGACGTGAATTTAATGTTGCTTCTATTTGAGTTCTCTAGAGTTAAAATTGAGGCTCCCGTGAGCCTTTTCATAAATTTAACAGATTTAACACCGGCTTCTTAAAGCCCTCTAAAGTTAGGAGAATAGGCTGGAGTAAATGACCCATGAATTCTTTTATTACTAACTTAATTAACTGACCTAAATTAATTTAGCTTTCGCCCAGAAAATCAGCAATACAAGGAGGGATGGGTGACTTGTACCCCCGAGAGTGCGTTACCTTATAACTTAATTACAGTTTCCTTTAGATTCCACGGTAGTGTCACGTAGTTTCACATTAGTTATGAGCCCCTGAAGGGGTCAGCTAATAAAAGAAGCAAATGTAAACATTCACGTTATCCGAGTGACTAATTGAAGAAGCATATTTAAATAACTACACGTTTACAGACGAGAATAACTCCAAATATAAGTTTTCATGTGGCGTAGATAAGTATCCCGTTTGTGAAAATCATAAATGTGTTCCTGTAACTACAGTATATGCTGTTCGAACATTAAAAATAAATAATTTCTTAAACGTTGCATGTAGAATTGTACGTGGGCAAGGTGAAAAGTTCTCGGCCTGACAATGAAAGACTGCGATTTAAATTTGAAAAATGATATAATTTTTCTACATAATCTCTCTTGAGTTCAACACACTTGGTCCAGCGTTTTTCTAACATCAATATTCCTTCCCGGAAGTGAGAGTCTAGAAGGCTATCAAAATATTCTTCTACGGTCCATTCAACTTCTTCATTGGATGTGAATCGCTTTCCAGAAACAAATTTTTTCAAATTTGGGAATAGATGAAAGTCTTAGAGTGCCAGATCAGGGGAATAAGGAGGATGGCCGAGCAAATCGTACTCCAAATCCCACAATTTTCCCATCGCCAACGCACCCTAGTGTGCGGGTGCGTTGTCCTGATGAAAAATGATTTTTTTCTTCTTCAAACCAGGCCTCTTCTCGCGAATTTTGGTATCCAGCCATCCAGCCGGTCAAGGTTAGAGTAATATGCGCCTGTAATTGTTCGGCCTTTTTTCAAGGTAATCAATTAACAAGATTCCTTTTGCATCCCAAAACACGCTGGCCATGACTTTTCCGGCAGATGCGATCGACTTCGCTTTCTTTGGCGCTGAACCACCGGCTTCCATCCACTGCTTCGACTGCTGTTTCGTTTCTGGCGTGTAGTGGTGGACCCATGTCTCATCCATGATAACAAATCGCCGCACAAAATCGGTCGGATTCTTGTTAAATCGGTCCAAGGAGTACTCCAAAAATGGTTTGCGCATTTGCTTTTGATCGACATTCAGCAAATGCGGCACCCATCTTGCGCAGAGCTTTCTCATCTTTAATTCTTTGTGCAAAATATTTCGCACCCTTTCTTCCGATATCCCCACAGCCTCAGCTATCTCACTCACTTTCACTCGCCTATCGTCCAACACAATATTTTGTACTTTTTCGATGATTTCTGGTGTGGTTGCGGTTTTTGGCCGTCCTTCACGTGGGTCATCTCCGAGGGACGTACGACCACGTTTGAATTCAGCTGCCCACTTTTTAACAGTTGACATCGAAGGAGCAGAGTCCCCGAACACTTATCAACTTCGGATGAATTTCCATAGGGGCTAAACCATCCAAAACAAAGAATTTTATAACAGCACGGTATTCAAGTTCATCCATTTAAAAAAATAACACGCACGGCGTCTACTACAAAAACTCTTGCAAACAAACTACTTGAGAGAACAAGTTGAAAGTTTTTATATGAACTAAAGACACATGCGAACACGCAGGAAACATAAATTTCTGTTAATTGTAACGCCATCTCTGTGTCAGGTCGAGAACTTTTCACCTTGCCCACGTATGCAGCATGCCCCTCTCTTAAACGTAACGAATCGACGAAATAAAAACGTCTATGAATTCCAACTTCTCAATAATACAAGTCAAATCCTAAAAAGCGTAATCGTAATTTATTAAATCCGTCCACGTAAAAAGCTGGACCACTGGAAAGACCACCCAGATGCGCTCCCAGAAAACCGCAATAGTCCCCTCACATAAACAAAAAACTCAATTACTCCGAGATTAATAATTAAGGGCCCAGGACTATTGCCACTAATTAATTCAAATTTCTGTCAGATGCGGCCGATGAGCCACGAGAACTTTGGACCAGAAAGTGTTTCGAAGACAAAAAAAAGCTGTAATTATTGGTAAAGCGTATCCATCTCACCATGACTAAGTCTAATAGCTGATATTAAGGAGTTTAAACATAGGAGCAAATATTTTTTCGAATATCCAGCCAGAGCAGTGCACAAATTGATTCGTGTGCATCGGGGGGCACTTTGGTGTCCGTCTTCGTCATGTGTGGTCTGGTTTTTAATTCGTTACGTTTACAAGTACGGTAGTTGTGCGTTGGTGGTTTGTCGTGTTTCGCTGCTATAATGAAAATAAAAATGTATAATAGGGACGACCTTAAATAACATGTAATTGACAAGGATGTTTTGAAGTAAAACTGCTGTTATAGTTTATAATACAAAAAATGCATTCAAACAAACGTTTTTTACAATTCTAATTTGCTATAGCAGAGGATAAAACACGAAGTGCTGCTAGTGATACTGCATTTTTTTCTGGATCGAGGTGATATACAGTGAATTCCAAAAGTAATGTAAACATTTCATATTCGATTTTTCGAAATTTGACACTTGAGAAAAAAGATGAAAACGTCTCCTTTCCATCGTATAACCTAGACTATACATTTTTTGTATTGCATCTGAATTCAAACATTTATAACTCATACTTCCTTCTCTCCTTGCAATGGTATAACTTGGAATTAAATCTTGGACTTCTATACTTTTTGTATCACCGCTATTGCAAAACGAAGTTATTTCACTGTACGATGCTCTTGATACGATCTCGTCTACCATCATTTCCATCTACTTTTCTTTTTCTCTCTTTCATTGGTCGCCAATTTTGCATTTTTTTCAATTCATTGTCTTCAATTTCATATTTTACGAGCGTTAGGAGTTAAAATTTCACTCGTTTTGTATTATTACCAATCTAAAACTTATTACCTCCGCAATCTAAAACCATTTCAATAATGATTAGTAGAATGGAAGGACGTAAAATGGCCAAAAATGTTTTTGAAGCAAAACAGAAAGTAAAGAGAAGGCGGTGAAGATTAACTATAGAAAAACGAAATAAGATAAGCTGCCGAAATGAATAGAAAAACATGGAGTAAGTTGAACAACTTAATGCAAACGAATAGAAGAACATGGAGTAAGTTTAACAACTTACTTGGAGACAGAATAAAGTGGAAAAGACTTTGATGAGTCTCATTTTTAGAATTCTAAAAACATTTCCAAATTATTCAGCACAGTATCATTGCTGACAGGATCAAGTAGGTAAATTAGCAAATTCACCATCAACAGCGCAACATTCCCTAATCCTATACTGTTCATTTCTCTGCACGACACCAAATATCTCCATTTTTCGAAATTTTTTTCCAAATTGCTACAATTAAAATATTTTTCGTCTATTTTGCCCTTCCTTTTTCATTGGTCGCTAATTTTGTATTTATTTTTCAATTCGTTATCTTTAATTTCATATTTTACCCTTGTTAGGTGTTCAAATTTCATTCGTTTTGCACTACTAGCTCCGCCATTGAAAACGTGGAAGCAGATAGTATGGAAAGATGAAGTAAGAGAAGCTGCCCAAATGAAAGGAAGAACATAGAGTAAGGTCAGGGACAGAAGAAAGTGGTTTTGAAGATTTTCATCTTTCGAAGACATCTGATGTCTTGTGAACGTTAGCATGTTTTAATTTTGGCGGGATCAATGTGTGGAATTTTTCTGTGTAAGCAGAGTGAATGAATACAAAAATTTGACCGAAAAACTAGGAATCTTGTGAATTACCAATTCAATAGATTTTAAATTCATGCGAAAGTCAAGTTACCTTTTGGTCCAGGAACAGTTAAATCTCTTTTAGGAAAAGCGAAAGATTAAGTCGAGTTATAAACAATACAACAATATTAATAATAACAATAATAAATCAGAAATCGGGGATTTACGAAATATGATAAAATGCCGATATCGTAATAAACAATACATCTGTCAAACTAAATTCTCTATAGTAACCCGAATATATGGCGCACATCAAGCTTAACCGGCCTAAGAAATCCAGTTTAGCGAAACACTTGCTCGAAAATGGTCACAGATATTGCGTGGGTATACACTAGTACAACCGTTAGTTTTTAAGACAGACATATTGGCTTACAGATGTCTTGTAAACGTTAGTATGTGTTTTGGTTTTAGTGGGATGAATGTGCGAAATTTTTCTGTGCAAGCATTATTGAGAACCCAGGCGCGACACTGTGATTAATAATCTGCTGATGATGACAACTTAGTTGTCGAAATACGTAAATAGAGTACGAACATTGATGTGGTAAGAGCTTTTTTTGGATCGAGCTGAGATTTGTTATATTTTTGGTCTGGTCTTTGCCATGATTTTGATTTGTTGCTAGTATTAATACAATGCTATAAAGTATTCCATTGTTTTCATTACTTCCATACATTTAGTTTATAACTAATCCTTTTCTGATACAAATTAACGTTTGCGTGTTTACTCATTTTTAGAAAATGACATACGCCTATCCAAGCTATTTATATGGAAAGAATTCAGCGCGGCGTTTTCTTAAAATATTTTTACAAGCGCACACACAAAAATATTACGCCAATGAGCCTACTGTTTATTTAGTAAAAAGTCAAACTTATTAGTATCGCGGTTCAATGTCAGCGCACTGGCTCGAACATAGAAAACAAACACACATCATGTCTTTTAACATATGCTGGTCGTCTTTTTGGCAGACTACCTTACGGTTACGTAGGTCTCCTTGATGGTTCATTGTTTACCTTGGCATGCTGCAACTTGGGCGGCCCGTACACTGTGCGTCGTAAGACGATGCTCCTTCGTCAAGGAGGCTGCGACGATCTCTCTGTCGTCAATGCTTCACTGAGTCACACAACACACGACGACGAAATTATCTTGTCGTTGACTCATTATGTAAAAAGCACTGCTTTGAATGTAGTAAGTTTCGCGGAGCTCCGGTTTCATTCAAAGTAGTTGTGTTTCAACGACTTTTCCTTTTGTTTGTATGAAAAATGAATTTCTTAAAGAGTGCATTGTGTGTAATATATTCTTCATTGTAAAATCGTGTTCATTCATAATTTATTGAAGTATATTTCGTTATAATTTAGTATTCCTTCATTTAATAAATATCAAAAGTCTATTTGCTAATACGATATGTAAATAAATATTTTTTACGGGCAAAATCTAATTTATAACTCTTTTTCCAAATTTCTTTTCACATACTCGATGAACAATAAAAATAATTTGTCTCGAATAAAAGCCATGAATTGCTCAATCGCTGAAGGTTGATATGTAACCCCTGTTCACATTAATTTTCGTATTCTGTATACGTATTTCGATAACTAAGTTGTCATCATCAGCAAATAATTAAACGGTGTCGCACTTGGAAAACTAGGGCAAAATAGCCGTGCGAAAACAAATTCCGCACACGAACTGTACCGTTGAAAGCCAAAACGCACCCTGTGATAGTGCACTGCTTAATTATCTGCTGATGATGATAACTTAGTTGTCGAAATACGTATACAGAATATGAAAATTAATGTGGAAAGGGGTTATATATCAACCTTCAGTGATTAAATTAAAATTAGGTTTAGATTGGGCGGGGGAAATATTAATTTGGTCAGATGGCAACACTGAATAGCTGTCGAATCTTTGCTTTCTTCATACAGTGTGTCTCTTGACTCAATCAACCACAGGCTTCATCAAAATTACCATGAATTGTTCGTTTAAAAAAAATATTTCGCTATTGCTTCTGTAACACTACTCAACAGCATATTGCATCTGGTTTGAAAAAAAGATTTTCTCATGTTTTTTTGTGTACAATCTGCAATAGCCTTCGAAAATGTCCTATCATGTTCTAGAATACAGTCAGTTCGGTCGAAAGAAAGATATCTCGGAAGATAGCACTTGCATTGCATTAGAAGAATGATTTTCTTTAAGTTTACAGTAAGGTTAAATTATTAAGTGCAGATATTAATTGTTTTAAACGATATAAAATAGAAATGCTTTCTCTAAATTTATTTAGGTAAACGTGACTTCGAATTGCAGACGGAATGATAAAGTCATTTCATGTGCGAAAATATAATGGCTAAAACTAGAAATGAACTATTTGTACTGTAAAAGAAGCAGATAATAATTTAAAATTAACACCAAAAATTGAATAATATTTAACAATAAGCGTGGTGTGATCTTTATGAAAATCGGAATAGAAAGAAATTCAGAGTTTGATTCGGTATTAGAAAATAATATCACTATAATTCCTATGAAGTAATATTAGTCGTCGAGCTTTCATCTGAGATTTTTAGTAATAAATAGATTTATTAGATAAAGGTTTAAAATATTGTTTGACAAGCCGTGGGACTCCCACCGAGTAAGCGATTCCAAGCATTGAAACGTCAATCAAGAATTTCGAACTAAGTTCAAAAAACATCATTAGAGAGGCTTGTAAAATCCATTTACAGCAGAACAAACAAAAATCAGTTAATGAGTGGAACTCAATTAAAAATCTTAGGTAGAATGTTTTTGCTTAAAAGTAAGGGAATAATGCTATCTGCTTCTGGGTTTCCCGGCTGGAACCGCGTCACTTGTATATCTGCCGACGTTTCGTACCCATTTGTATGGGACATCTTCAAGGCTGAACTACTGCACTGAAACTCAGTTTCAGTGCAATAGCAGTGCAGAAGCAGATAGCATGGACCACGACCGCGGATGTCTACGTACCAAATTAAGGGAATAAGTTAGTAATTTTGGACAAAATCAATTACTCTCAAAGAGTGAAAAACTTAATTTCAGAAGGTCCATATGTGAATCTATGAAAAACTTTTTACTTAAAATAATTAGAGACACTAAAGACTCCTTAAATGAATGTCCAATGTTAACAGCTTCTAACCAGAATTATAAATTAAGTGTGAGTAATCGAATAATCCCGAGAACGCACTGTTTACCTAAGGTACACAAACTAGGTAATTAACTCGCCCACTTATTTGATTTCAAAATGGTTAGCGAATGAATACAAAACTTGCCCGAAAAACTAGAAAGTTCGTCAGGTACCAATTCAGTAGAATTTAAACTCATGCGGAAATCAAGTTACCATTCGGTTCAGAAATTGTTAAAGAGGCGAAAGATAAAGTCGAGTTAAAAAATAATAATATTCATAATAATAAATCAGAAGTCGAAAATTTACGAAATAAAATGCTGAAATTGTAATAAACAATACATCGGTCAAACAAAACTCTATAGTAATCTGATATGAAGAATATATGGCGCACATCAAGTTTAATCAGCCTGAGAAATTCAGTTTAGCAAAACACGTGGTAGAAAATAATCACAGTGTAACCGCGGATTGTCTACATTCAACCAAAAATGTAAATAATTAAAATGAATTGTACAATTACGAAAGCATATTTATTGTGAATGTACACGTGTTAAACATAGGTCGGATAAAATATCCTTGCTTCATGAGTTACTAGACGATAGAACCCTAAAAAAAGTTCCATAAGTGGAAGCAAGGATGCACTTTAGTATAAGTCTTAGCTTTAAGACTAGGAAACATATTAAATTGTGTGTGAAATAAATCAGTGTGTATTTGGTTGCGGTTAAAGTTGTGGTGGAATTATTCTGTGCGAGTCTTGTCGCGGATCCGGGTTCGTCACACTATGCTCAATTGTCTGCTGATGATGACAGCTTAGTTGTCGAAATACATATACAGAGTGAGAATATTGATATGGTAAGAGATTTTTGTTTATTCTTTTTTAATAATAATTAATTAATAATAATCCTTGCTTAGAAGGTAACACAGGTTAATATTCCTACCGGTAGTTTCGTTATGCATATGATCAAATGCATAACGAAACAACGAGAATAGTTCGACAAGTAGTGAGAATGACACATAGGTGGCGCTCTAATCGGTAAAACAAATGAACTGTAATTTAGGTTGCCTATTTATATGTTTACATTCCGATATTTAGATAAATCGGTTGATTAGTTTATTTTTAACAGCTGATTGAAAAAGAAGCAACACGTCGTTTTGTTAAAATAGAAAAAGCAGAGTATCGTGCGATGATTAAATACTTCGTAATTAAGGGTATGAAAGCTACCGAAACAAAAGATGAGTTACGGGAAACATTAGGTGAATCTGCTCCATCATCCGCCACAATAAGTAGATGGGTAAATGAATTTAAACGTGGTAGAACAAGCTGTGTTGATGAAGCGCGCTCTGGAGCACCCAAAATCGTGACTTCTAAGGAAATGATTATAAATATCCATAATATTATTACGCAAGATCGACGACTCAAAGTGAGAGAGATAGCAGACGTGGTAAACATTTCAATAGAACGTGTACATCACATTTTAACGAAAGAATTGGGCCTTTCCAAGCTTTCGGCAAGATGGGTGCCGCGATTGCATACGACTGATCAAAAGTTCACTCGTTTGCGCATTGCCAATGAGTGTTTGGACCTTTATAAGCGGAATCCTGTTGATTTTTGTAGGCGATTTGTTACTTGCGATGAAACTTGGATACACTACAGTACACCCGAAACTAAACAACAGTCGAAACAATGGTTAGAACGTCGTTCTGCTCCTCCAAAGAAAGCGAAAACCACTTTATCGGCAAACAAGGTGATGGCACCAATTTTTTGGGATTCAAAGGGCATTTTGCTCATTGATTACCTTCAGAAAGGTGCCATAATAAATGGACAATATTATGCAGAACTTCTACAAAAATTAAATGTTGAGATTCGTGCTAAACGGCCAGGAATGGCAAAGAAAAAGTTTATGTTTCACCAAGACAACGCTTCCTCGCATACCAGCACAGTTGCGATGTCCAAAATCCACGATTGCATTTCCAATTAGTACCGCATGTGCCTTATTCGCCGGATCTAGTCCCTTCCGACTTCCACCGTTCTCCAAAATTGAAAACGGCACTAGGTGGAAAGAAATTTTCGTCAAACGACGAGCTTATCATCTTCGTAAATGACTATTTTGCAAGCCTTCCGGAATTGCATTTTAGAGATGGCATAAGGGCATTGGAGCACCGTTGGAATAAATGTATTGCTCTTTTAGGAGAAGATATTGAAAAATAAAAATTATTTTGTATTTAAAAAATTCGTTTTTCTTTTCCATTCTCACTACTTGTCAAACTACCCTCGCATCAGTAGGAGGAACAGGTCGTGATGATATAATCGCCGAGGACTTACCTGTAATTGTGTCTTTTATTTACGCCAGCAGTCGTATCTGTAACAAAAGGATTTCTTTTAGTGAAAAGAAAACGAATACATTGACAAATAGGACATTGTGTAGTAACTAACACATATTCCATAAAAAAATTGGAAACTCCCAATTATTCTATTTTTAACATTTATTTCGCCTTTGATGGGCAATACCTCTTTCTTTTTCTTGAAAAGAAACATCGCAATATAAAGTAACAACCGATCGAAATCTTTTAACTTTTTTTCGTTAATTATGATTACAAAACTATCTTCTAAGTGGATAGTTGGGTTGAAAATGTTCGAAAGTGTTTTATGAAAAATCAACTGTAAAAATTTAGAACGCTATTACTAGCAAATTGTTTTCGAATATACATTTTTCATAGTTTCTTACAATTTTTCTTTCACAAAAAAATAATGATGAAATGAATACCTATACGAGTTGTAATCTTTATTTCAATGTATTAAACAATTGAGAAACTTTATGCTAATGATCATAAAAAGGCAGCCTAGTGTTAATGCTTGGAAAAAGAAACTAGCAAAGGAATAGTATCAGTATATGTTGAATCGTATATGGTGCCAGTTCTTTTGTTCTATATCTATTTGTTTTGCCGATTTTGTCATTTTTTAGTCATAGCTGATTTGTCTTGCGTAGGTTAGTGAAACTTTGTTGCACTTCTTTATCGAAGATTGCTAACTTCTGCTATATGAGTGACAAGTTTACTCCAAAAACACAAAGAGAGCCAATCACCAAATTAGTTGAAAAGCCCTCTAAACTGTACTTTGATTGTGTTCTTGGTATTACGTATAAAAAATGGGCAATGGACTTTTTTCCTGACGGTTTGGAAGTTATAATCAATGAAACGAAAGTGAACGTGTTCACCAAAATATCCTCACTATGGAGCATTGTTATCAAGGGCGTTAGGAGTCTGCAATGATGGACGGTTACTGTTGGCTTCTGTTTACGAAGACTGATCAGATGCCATATAAAAGTAAAGCTTCAACATCCTATTTTGTAAGGATGGCCAGTTACTGTTGGCTTCTGTTTACGAAGACTGATCAGATGCCATACAAAAGAAAAGCGTCAACATCCTGTTTGGCAATGATGGGCGATTACTGTTGGCTTCTGTTTACGAAAACTGATCAGATGCCATACAAAAGAAAAGCGTCAACATCCTGTTTGGCAATGATGGGCGATACCTGTTGGCTTCTATTTACGAAGACTGATCATATGCCATACAAAAGTAAAGCTTCAACATCCTGTTTTGTAATGATGGGCGATTACTGTTGGCTTCTGTTTACGAAGACTGACCAGATGCCATACAAAAGTAAAGCTTTAACATCCTGTTTTGTAATGATGGGCAGTTACTGTTGGCTTCTGTTTACGAAGACTGATCAGATGCCATACAAAAGTAAAGCTTCAACATCCTGTTTTTTAATGATGGGCAGTTACTGTTGGCTTCTGTTTACGAAGACTGATCAGATGCCATTCAAAAGAAAAGCTTCAACATCCTATTTTGCAATGACGGGCGATTGCTGTTGGCTTTTGTTTACGAAGACTGATCAGATGTCATACAAAAGAAAAGCTTCAACATCCTGTTTTGCAATGATAGGCGATTACTGCTGGCTTCTGTTTACGAAGACTGATAAGATGCTATACAAAAGAAAAGCTTAAACATCCTGTTTTGACAAATACAATTGATGTTTGTATATATTAACATTGTAAATTTTGTGCATTATATTATTCCCTTTTGTTTAAAGTTTACTTTTATCAAGAAAACAGTGTTATAATCTGTTTATCGTATATTTTTTTAATTATATTTATATCATCCCTGTATATCTAGAAATTGTGACGTGATAAAGAACATCTGATTATTCCACTGAATTGAACATCTCGAAATTAGTTAAATACACATATTTACTAACCAGATGCGAAAAAAAAATTGAAATTTGCAGATTAGTTACAATTAGCATCATTTATCAATAATATTACAATACGAAAACGATATTTGTTTCGAAACCTTCAACAGACCAAATACTTATGAACCCTTTTCATTTGTCGCTAATACACGTGCTGCATAAGGTTTGTCTCAGTTCCCTGTCATGTTAAGAGTTATTTAAAGCGGGGCAAAGAAGTACCGCTCTATCAGGTTTTCTTAAAATTTTCTGTCAACGTTGCTACTAATGGAACGGGCACAAAAGATAAATCCCTGGAAGGAAAGCAAGGCACACTTAATATTTGACTTCCTGTTTCCTGTGAGAAGTAGCATTTTGTCAAATATTGACGTTCTTACAAATGTACGCTGAGAAAAGAGCTAAAAGAAATAGATTTCGAAACGTACGTAAAATAATTTTAATAGATTTAACTGGTGTGCTTTTTTAAGTAAATATATTCTTATTTATTTTATTTCTATACAGAAATATGAAATACATTTTAAATTAATAAATATCCATAGATGTATTATAATAAAATAATATTAAAACATAATTTAATATCTACAAGGATTAAAACAGTTTGTGTAGCTGTTTACACTACCAGTCATATTTATTTGCCCACCCCAATTTTATGTGTTTTCTGAAATACGGATTATCTTTCGAAATATCTGTATTATAATTATTCAACAATATTATTAGTGGAAGTAATTCCATATGAATTTCTACGAAAATCTTAAATTGTTTATGATATGCCGTAAAGGTGTCATAAATTGGAAAAATACCATAAATATTATATAGGCTAATCCCTACAGTATTAACAGTTTTACCTGCATTTCCGAATGGTATTACCAATATTGTGTTATTCTACTAACTAATTACAATATTAGGATGTGTTATTCAAAAAGGAAAATAAATTTTATGTCAGTCATCGTTCATCTTTTGTAGCGAAAACAGTGAAATAGAGAGTTATTGTGAATATTTTAGTGCAATGCCCAAGACGAAGGAATTATCTGTTGAAGTGCGTGCTATGATAATTGCTTATCATCGTACGGGTAAAGGTAATCGCGAAATTGCAAAAGAATTACGATTAAATCGCAGAACCGTTGATCATAACGTTAAAAAATTTGAAGAAAGTGGTACATTTTCCAACAAAAGAAGATATGGACGACGGAAAGCGACGACATCTGCAGATGACCGGCATCTAATGCAGATAAGTAGACGCGATAGACGAAAAACAGCACCAGAAATTGTTGCTGAAATGAATAGAGCGCGTGCTAAACCAATTAGTGTGTCCACGGTACAGAGAAGGTTAAGGCAAGCGGGTTTTTACGGAAGAATTGCTCTGCGAAAACCACTACTACGAAAGTAAAACAAGATAAAACGACTAAATTGGGCTAAAGAACATAAGAATTGGCCGATTGATCAGTGGAATAATGTGTTGTGGACAGACGAATCGAAGTTTGAACTTTTCGGTAGTAAAAGGCGAATATTCGTAAGAAGATCCGCAGGAGAAAGAGTACTGCCAGAATGTATTGCGCCTACCGTAAAACATGGAGGAGGTTCAGTAATGATTTGGGGGTGTTTTGGTGGAAAATCTGTGGGCGATCTCGTCAAAATTGAGGGAATCGTAAGAAAAGAAGAGTACAAGGAAATTTTAGAAAAAAACGCTGTTCCTTCAGGACTAAGAATTCTTGGCGAAAACTTTGTATTTCAACAGGACAACGATCCGAAACACACTTCTAGATTGTGTGGCGATTACTTGCGGCAACTAGAAGAGCAAGGGCAAATTTCTATAACGGTATGGCCAGCTCAAAGTCCTGATCTGAACCCAATAGAGCTTCTTTGGGAAGAATTGAACCGGAAGGTTCGAGAACGTGCTCTATCATCCACCACTGTACTGTGGGAACAATTTCAAGAAGCATGGGCACAAATTACAGAAGATACACTGCAAAAATTAATTGAAAGGATGCCGCGGTTATGTGCCGCAATTATCAAAAATAAAGGTGGGCACATTGATGAGAGCAAAATTGAATAATAATTAATGATAAAGTTTTTATATGAGAAAAATGTAACTATTTTATAGTTGAATTTGATGGAGCCTGTGGCTGATTGACTTGATCAATAAGGTTGATATATAACCCCTTTCCACATTAACTTTTGTAAATTCTGTATACGCATTTCGACAACCAAGTTGTCATCATCAGCAGATAATTTCAAAGTGTCGCACCTGGTAAAACACGGCGAAAAAATTGTACGAAAATCAAACTCCGTACGCGATCCACACCGCTCAAAACCAAGATGTACACTGTGTCTGTTTCACAAGATTTTTAAAAATTCCAGGTGCGACACTTTGAAATTATCTGCTGATGATGACAACTTGGTTGTCGAAATGCGTATACAGAATTTACAAAAGTTAATGTGGAAAGGGGTTATATATCAACCTTATTGATCATAACTATTTTATGTTTATTTTGCACTATTGTATTGGTACAATAAATAAATTTTCAGTACACATTTGATAGTTTAATAATTTTGCCTAAAACTAAGGGTGGGCAAATAAATATGACCGGTAGTGTATATACAGATAGATTTAGTGCTTTAGTAGCATGTCAAGTAATGTAAAATATCCAATCAATTATAAATGATTTAATCTTTAAAGGTTGATATATAACCCCCTTCCATATTAATTTTCATATTCCGTATACGTATTTCGACAACTAAGTTGTCAACATCAGCAGATAATTAAACAGTGTCGCACCTGGAAAACTACGGCAAAAATACCCAAACGAAAACAAATTCCGCACATGATTTGTACCGTTTGAATCCAACAAAGGTACAGATCGTGCGCTGAATTTGGCAAATGGTATTTTAACCATCAACTATTCACCGTATTCAACGGATTTGGCCCCCTGTGATTTCTATCTATTCTCCAAACTTCATTTGACGTCCAGGCCATAAAACTTCGTCGACAGTGATCTTGAAGGACATTCCTAAAGATGAACTTAAAAATTCATTCGACATGTCAATTGACCATGCAAAACCCTGTATTGAAGCCGAAGACGACTATTTTGAATAAAATAAATGAATTTTACCAAAATAGTAAGCTTTTGTTTTTATTTTAAAAAAGTTCTCTGCGACAATCTGTGTATTATTCGTCATAACAGAGATTTGGACTAATTTCGTTAACAAATAATACCATGTCTTGCGTGTTCTTGCATTAAACTATCTTTGCATATAAACGATAAATGCTGATAATAGATGTCTCTTTATTTAAACTTTTTCTGGTTCTAAAACTCCAGATAATTCTTCCTAAACCTAACTGTGACATGCCTACTAAAGCACAGAATAAAGTCTAGGTCTGTAAATGTGAAGACCGAAATGGAACATTGACAGACGGAAACAGTAATGACAAATGGGCATTGATATTTTCGAATTTTGCGAGGCTTTGTGCTGACACAATTACAGAATCATAATATTGACGCCATTGTTTTTATGTAAGATGATTTCCACATAGGCAATAATGTAATGTATATTCGGCGACCTTGTAATTAGAATTTAAATTTTCTCGTAACTGGGGAAGCTAGATATTTCCATATCACGTGCAGATGTTTTATCTTTGGATAAATTTGGATAAATGGGATAAATTTATAAATCCAGGTCTCATCTGTGGTAAGGAAGCTTTCGATGAAAGAATTCCCTTCCTGGTGGAATTGGGTAAGATGCTGAAGAAAAAGTCATTTTTGTTGTTTCTTTATTCTTCGGAGAGTAGTTTCGGCACTCGGGCAGCCGAAGTTTAGCTTGTATATGTTTTCATGAACACAACTCTTAGAAACGCCAGTAATTTCAACAATTTCACAAACTTTAATGCGATGATTTTCCTCAATTAACCGTTCGATAATTTTGCAGTTGTCATTCGTTTGTGAAGTACTTGGTCTACCTCGTTTCATCTCCGAACCACTATTTACGAGGGTAGTTTGACAAGTAGTGAGAATGGAAAAGAAAAACGAATTTTTTAAATAAAAAATAATTTTAATTTTTCAATATATTCTCCTAAAAGGGCAATACATTTATTCCAATACTGCTCCAATGCTGCTCCAATGCCCCTATGCCATCTCTAAAATGCGATTCCGGAAGGCTTGCATTTACCAAGATGATAAGCTCGTCGTTAGACGAAAATTTCTTTCCACCTGGTGCCGTTTTCAATTTTGGAAAAAGGTGGAAGTCGGAAGGGGCTAGATCCGGCGAATAAGGCTAATGCGGTACTAATTGGAAATGCAACTCGTGGATTTTGGACATCGCAACTGTGCTGGTATGCGAGGGAGCGTTGCCTTGGTGAAACAGAATCTTTTTCTTTGCCATTCGTGGCAAGCACGAATCTAGACATTTAATTTTTGTAGAAGTTCTGCATCCGTTTATTGTTGTACCTTTCTGAAGGTAATCAATGAGCAAAATGCCCTTTGAAACCCAAAAAATTGATGGCATCACCTTGTTTGCCGACAAAGTGGTTTTCGCTTTCTTTAGAGGTGCAGAACCACGTTCTAACCATTGTTTCGACTGTTGTTTAGTTTCGGGTGTACTGTAGTGTATCCAAGTTTCATCGCGAGTAACAAATCGCCTACAAAAATCAGCCGGAATCCGCTTATAAAGGTCCAAACGCTCATTGGAAATGCGCATAAGCAATCGCGGCACCCATCTTGCCGAAAGCTTGGAAAGGCCCAATTCTTTCCTTAAAATGTGGTGTACGCGTACTGTTGAAATGTTTACCAAGTCTGCTATCTCTCTCACCTTGAGTCGTCGATCTTGCGTATTATTATTATGGATTTTTGTAATCATTTCCTTAGAAGTCACGATTTTGGGTGCTCCAGAGCGCGCTTCATCAACACAGCTTTTTCTACCACGTTTAAATTCATTTACCCATCTACCTATTGTGGTGGATAATGGAGCAGATTCACCTAATATTTCCCGTAAATCATCTTTTATTTCGGTAGGTTTTATACCCTTAATTACGAAGTATTTAATCACCGCACGATACTCTGCTTTTTCCATTTTAACAAAACGACGTGTTGTTTCTTTTTCAATCAGCTGTCAAAAATAAACTAATCAACCGATTTATCTAAATATCGGAATGTAGACATATAAATAGGTAGCCTAAATTAAAGTGCATTTATTTTACCAATTAGAGCGCCACCTATGTGTCATTCTCACTTCTTGTCAAACTATCCTCGTAGTTCCATTCGTCCATCTATAAATTTCTTGTGCCAAACGCTGAATTCTTTTCGAATTGTAACGTTCAGACCATTTGCAATTAATTTCTCTCTGATTTATTCGTTCAGCTTGTAGAAATTTTATAACTCTATACACTTCATATAGTTCGTTGACTTTTTGATTTTAAGTGGATATCCCACTTTCGGTAGCAAAAAATTTCTAACCGAAGGTAAGGAATCCTCATTAATGTTTTACTACTTATAATTATTTCCTGTAGTGTTCTCGGCCTAACACAGAGATGGCGTTATAATTAACAGAAATTTATGTTTCCTGCGTGGCTGCATGTGTCTTTAGTTCATATGAAAACTTTCAACTTGTTCTCTCAAGTAGTTTGTTTGCAAGAATTCTTGTAGTAAACGTCGCGCGTATTATTTTTTTAAATAGATAAACTTGAATATCGTGGTGTTACAAAATTCTTTGTTTTGGATGGTTTAACCCCTATGGAAATTCATCCGAAGTTGACAAAAGTGTACGGGGACTCTAAAAAGTGGGTAGCTGAATTTAAACGTGGTCGTACGTCCTTCGAAGATGACCCACCTGAAGGACGGCCAAAAACCGCAACCACACCAGAAATCATCGAAAAAGTACGTGATATTGTGTTGGACGACTGGCGAGTGAAAGTGAGCGAGATAGCTGAGGCTGTGGGGATATCGGAAGAAAGGGTGCGAAACATTTTGCACAAAGAATTAGAGATGAGAAATCTCTGCGCAGGATGGGTGCCGCTTTTGCTGAATGTCGATCAAAAGCAAATGCGTAAACGATTTTCGGAGCATCCTTTGGACCGATTTAACAAGAATCCGACCGGTTTTGTGCGGCGATTTGTCACCATGGATGAGACATGGGTCCACCACTACACGCCAGAAACGAAACAGCGGTCGAAGCAGTGGGTGGAAGCCGGTGGTTCAGCGCCAAAGAAAGCGAAGTCAATCGCGTCTGCCGGAAAAGTCATGGCCAGCGTGTTTTGGGATGCAAAAGGAATCTTGTTAATTGATTACCTTGAAAAAGTCAGAACAATTACAGGTACGTATTACTCTAACCTTATTGAAGAAGAAAAAAATCATTTTTCATCAGGACAACGCAACCGCACACAAGGGTGCGTTCGCGATGGGAAAATTGCGGAATTTGGGGTTCGATTTGCTCGGCCATCCTCCCTATTCTCCTGATTTGGCACCCCCAGACTTCCATCTATTTCCAAATTTGAAAAAATTTGTTTCTGGAAAGCGATTCACATGCAACGAAGAAGTTGAAAGAACCGTAGAAGAATATTTTGACAGCCTTCCAGACTCTCACTTCCGGGAAGGAATATTGATGTTAGAAAAACGCTGGACCAAGTGTGTTGAGAGATTATGTAGAAAAATAAAATCATTTTTTAAATTTAAATCTCAGTCCTTCATTGTCAGGCCGAGAACTTTTCACCTTGCCCACGTATTATCTTCAATTTTACAAATTAGATAGTTCTAAATTCTATTTTAAGAAGGAAACGCTCGAGTAAGAACAGGAAGAGATTATATACATGCAAGCGTGCGACTGCATTTGACCAAAAGTTAATGTGAAAAGCTTATCCAAATAAGTTTCTACATCTTATAGAGGCACTTGATGTAATACAAACACGGTAAGTTAGGTTAAAAGTGAATGTTCGTGCTCGTAGAAATTGCAGTAATCAACGTTAACAACATCCTATTCACTTGTTGTTCAATTATAGTTTAAAAATAAAAACGAAATGGCTGAATCGTAAATATTTTCTATTAAAAAACAATGATCATTGCATACATATGCTATGGAAATCGTTAATTTTATTACCATAAAAATGGAGTTTATATAATTATTCGCTGACTATTGAAAGTACACGCAATTAGTTTTAAAACATGTGAAATATAAACCTGTCGCATTAGAACACGTACGATATGGGTTCTATTTTTTTATAATTAACAACTATTATACCACAGCACGTGTGGTAACTTTACAGTTACGATCATGTTTACACGTACACCGGCAAACAAAGATTGACACACTTTTAATTATACGCAAAATTCCTGCAGAATAAAATGGATGTTACTTCATTTGATGACTGGTCATCGTTACTGCCTAAGCAATACAGATAATGTGAACGAAGTTTGTTAAATAAAGATTAAAATATACAAAATAACAATCAAATCTGTCATAATATGCGGTGCGGACAAGATGTCACTAAAGCCAACAGATCAACATAGGTTAAGAGTATTCGAAAGAATGCTTGCGGAAATATACCAAGACCAGCTGAAATGAGAGAAAATGAATTTAGTAGAAAAACAAACCTCGAAATTCAAGAACTATTGGGAAGTTAAGACATGGTAAATTCTAAGGCAAGCAGGATCAAGTGACTGGGACATATATTTAAAGCAGCATCAGGAGTGTCTAACTGCTCTATTCTGGCATCATCTTTTCGCTAACTCGTCTGCGAACAAAAACGCTCCGATTACTTCCAAACACTTAAAACTTAGATTCGTTCGTTCACAGACCCTCTTCCACATTTACACATCACAATGTTGGTGCACCTCGGCTCATTGTAAGTGTTTTTTACGATTTTGAGATCGTAGCAATAATTTACGAACAGCAAATCGCCCTTTTAGTTCCGCCTTCGTTAAACGTCTTTTATACGGCAGTCAGCGACGGTGGACTTTCACGATTTTTATTTAATTTTGCGCGAAACTGTGGAGCTGTTAACCATCTATTCTGTTTAGATAACAGTTCCAGCCGCAAATATTTTTGTTTAGACTAGGTCTTCCAACACGTTTGTTTGGTTGCATTGCACCCGCTGTTATGTACCTTTTCAGTGTAGCTTGCGATTAATTTTAATTTTTGCGCTACTGTCCGTAGTGACAATTTTTCTTAGTGTAATACTATTACAGTACAACAAACTTCTGCACCCAATTCCATTCTTTTTGGCATTTTGTATGCTTGTTCACGAATACTCGTATTACAACGTACTCGGACAGATTGTAGACGAATACTAATTTTTTCTTAAATTGCAACATTCTGTGTGGTACCACAATCATTATAATCTTGTAATATAAGAAGACCTTTTAAAATAAATATTTTCAAGAGAACTATTAATGCTGAGTATAGAACATAAAAGGATTAAAGGAAAATATAATATTTTATACTAAACAAATATGATTAAATAATTTACATAATGGTCCGGATATTATTGATAAACTTCCCAGAAACGCACTAATATCTGTTATTTCAATTGTCCCTACCGAAACTCAGGTATAAAGACAGAGCGTTTCTATCGGTAGTATGTGATCCTTCATTTATAGCCGGTAGTATATATATATATATATATATATATATATATATATATATACCTATATATATATAAATAAAGGGCGTTTCGAATTGCGCGGTTTTTTTTTAAGAATAAATAAAATATAGATGAATTTTATGGTTTACATAATCGTCCATCTGAAAGCACTATTGGACGAATTATTAAAAAATTTCAAGAGACCGGTTCCGTGGTAAAAAAAAAATTGAAAAATACAGTCGTAGTGGTCGTTCACAAGAAAATAATGGTTTGTTCGTGAAAGTGTTGTTGAAGATCCTTAAATATCCATTAGACGACGCTCACAACAACTTGGACTTAGTGGATCAACAACATGGCGTATTTTACACAAGGATTTAGCTCTAAAGGCATATAAGGTTCAAATAACACAGGAACTGAAGCCATTAGATCATTTAAAACGTCATTCATTTGTCAATTTTGTCAATCAATCAACAACCAGCTGATTTTTCTCAAAAAATAATGTTTTCCGATGAGGCACATTTTGAACTTGGTGGCTATGTTAATAAACAAAATTGCCGTAGTTGGGGTGAGGAAAACCCACGAATTATTCATGAGAAACCTATGCATCCTAAACGAGTTACTGTTTGGTGTGCATTATGAATGAAAATGCTGCTGGTGAAGCTGTAACTGTCAATGGTGATCGATATCGTCGGATGATAACCGAATTTTTGTTACCTGGATTAATGAATATTGATCTAGAGGATATGTGGTTCCAACAGGATGGCGCTACACCTCACTTTGCACACAAATCAATTAATTTATTGAGAGAAAAATTTCCTGGACGTGTAATCTCAAGAAACGGTGGTGTTAATTGATCACCAAGATCATGTGATTTAACACCTATTTTCTTTGGGGTTATGTGAAAAGTCAGGTTTATAAAAACAATCCTTAATCAATTCCTGCTTTGAAAGATGAAATTATTCGTGTCATTGGTGAGATAAAGCCTCAATTATGTCAAAATATTATTGAAAATTTTAACAAAAGAGTGGACGTCTGTGGAGCTGCAAGAGGAGGCCATTTGGCAGATATTAATTTTCGCATATAAATGTAACTGATACTTCAATTACCAGTAAAAGGTTTTTGAAAGTGAATGCAAATTATGTGTTTTATTTATTCTTTAAGAAAAACCGCGAAATTTGAAACACACTTTATATATATATATATTATTGTAGTTATTATTCGACATATTGTATATGTTATTTCAATAGACTGGCAAATTTCATCACGTCGTAGATGAATGCTACCGTTACAAAATATTCAATGGTCCTGAATATATTATTCGAGTGTTTGAGTGACTATCCCAGACTGACAATATTTACATTTCTTTTACCACCGAGCCAGAACGTGCGTAATGTTCGATACACTAATAAGAATCACATGAAATAATATTTCCTCTTCTTTTCACCAACGCGTACCTTGTGGCGCGATAATTAACCGCTAAACACTTTCAAATACAATTGGTGTCCCTGTTTGAGATTCATTAAAAGAGTAAATAAAGTTGGGCAAACATACCGGCTTCGGTGAGTCGAAGATATCGGCTCAGTGACTATGCGGGAGCATGCTCGCGCGTTCCGATTATTAATTAAGTTATTATATACATCTAACGCCTACGTCCGACGGTTGTCCGACTTAGTTCTTGGAAGTGGTAGCGCAAACAATCTGGAAAAAGGCAACTACTGCGGTTATCTCAAATATTTCAAGAAATGCGCTGGGAAAGGATTTTGTAGCCGTTAATGTTTAGAAAATTAATCACTGGAATTATTAGAAACGTGAATGTACACGTACAATAGACAGCATTCTAAACTCCCGGATGACTCTTAATCCTTCGCTTCATGAATTGAGAAATGTCGATAAAAAATATTTCCAGGCGACTATTGAGAATAGGGATTGAAATAAGAAGTGATGTATGCAAAAAATGTTATGATTTTTTTACGAAATACATACACAGTCTGTCGCAAAGGAAACTGAACTTTTTTAAAATAAAAACAAAAGCTTACTACTTTCGTAAAATTCATTTATTTTATTCAAAGTATTATCAATTAACATGTCGCATGAATTTTTAAGCTAATCTTTAGAAATGCCCTTTTCAAGATGGCTGACGACGCCTTTTAATGGCTTCGATGTCGGCGTAGCGCCGTCTTTTTATCAGCAATTGTAGTTTGGAGAATAGATAGAAATTACAGGGGACCAAATCCGGTGAATAAGATGAGTGGTTGATGGTTAAAATACCATTTGTAGATAGAAAATCAGTGATAAGCGTGGAGCTATGAGACGGTGCATTATCATGTAAGAAACGCTAGTCGCCATTTTCACGATATTGAGGGTGCACATGACGAATAGGCGCCAAAAAACGCTTCATAACACCAAGATATTATACAGCATTAACTGTTTGACTAGTTGGTACAGACTCTTTGTGCACTATGCCTTTCAAATCAAAAACAAGTCAACATTGTTATCAGTTTTGACTTCTCCAAACGACTTTTTTTCGATCTTTCTTCGCTTGGATGCTTCCGTTCATAGCTTTGACACTTAGTCTCTGGATCATATTGAAAACACCACCACTCATCACCAGTTAGAAAAGAATTCCCGAAGTTTTCGTCCTTTTTGAGGTTCTAATCAAGTCTGTACAATATTGAATTCAGTTAGCTTATGTGTTACAAACCATGCACAAATCTTACACAGTCTCAAATGCTGTGTCATAATACGATGAACTGAATTTCTGGAAATATTTAATTCCATTCCAAATTAACGCACAAATTCGATATTACTTTCCGTAACCACAGATTTTGTGTGATTTCGTGATGTTCGTCGTCATTTATATCCGTACGATAGTCTTTAAATCGTTTATTCCACTCATACACACTCGTACCTTAAACACGCCTTACCATATACTTGTTTCATTAAATTAAATATTTCAGTAAACGATTTACCGAGTTTAAAACACAATTTGATTTTTTCTTTGTTCAAAATTCGTTTTTTGACCAATACCCAATACATACTGTTATTTGATGCGCAATTTCTCTGCCTCTAATAATGCAAATGTCACGATATTTTGACATAACATTAGTGAAAGATCTACCTTACCGACGCGTATTTTTTTTAATAGATGGCGCCACTAAGAATTACTATTATAAGAAAGTTCGGTTTTCTCGACACCACTCTAAACTTCGGGATAACCCTTAATCCTTAATTTCGTGAATTGTGAAATATCAATAAAAAATATTTTCAGGTGATTGTTGAGAATAAGGACCGAAATAACAAGTTTAATGTAGGCAAAATATATTATTGATTTTTTTACGAAATATATAGTATGTTGCAAGAACCATTAACAAGCACGCATATACCGTACATGATTTACACACAGAATTTCGATTCATGTAGAAACTATGGTAACAATTCTTAACTTTTATGAGACATAGATGAACTCCGGATTTATTAAAATTGAAATGCGTATCCTTTACAATTAAACACCTTGCATCTTTGTCTCGTCGTATTTTTTCGTTGTATTTGACCCAATGGAAAATTTAATCCATTACATTTCTTGGTGGAGCATGTACTGCCGGTTCCCTGTTACGTTTAGCATCTATTCTCAATTCAACATCGCTACTGGGCTTGCTTTTTTTTGTTTTCGGCATTTTCAACAAGACACATTTTTTGAACAAGCTTCAAACGAAATTGCCAGGCATCGATTGTTTCTGATTCCTTACTATTTCGCAAAGTAGCCACGAATTGATAATTCGTGCCGATGTAATTTTCTGGTTGATGTAATCTTTCGGTTTTTTATATCTTTGTGGGAAAGCTAAATTTGACAAGGGCTTGACTTTCTTAGTTTGTAGAGAATATAATCTTCTTGTAGATTTAACAGATTCAGTATTCCTTTTACAGTTTGTATAAGACTCTATAAGGGTAGTCGATATAACTTGCAGTTCTCCGTAGACACTCTTTAAGCAGTGTTTCTTCAGTTCTTCATAATACAATATTTTCCTGGCGACTTCTGTCTATATGTGATGTGTTTCTTCAAAATCTTCTCTGTAAGAGCTAACTGGAGGTCTAAATAGACGTAAATCGCTGATTCTCTTCTTTATTTAGCACAACAATTGCAATGCCCTTATATGCTTTTACAATGACGATCCTTCTTCAGGTTTCTCAAAGCACTCCTCTCCTCAGTGGTTATATTTCTGTTGACAGTTCTAGTTTCTTTAGGACTCTGCTCACTTCTTATCGTACTCATTCTGCTTCGAAACTAGACAAGGTTTTTACTGCTATTTCCACTTCTGTGATGTGATGATCTCTTCCTTCTCTAGTGCAATAACTGACTTCATTTCCAGTGCTAGTACTTTGGTCTCCACTGCTGCTAGTTCTTTTGATAGTAGGTTAACAATTATGTTTTTCAATTCATAGTCTAATAATTACGTTTTTCAGTTGCTTTGGCTCATTCTAGTGATTCTTTTTAATCTTCTTATTGATCTTCTTTTTCTGCATTTCTCTGCAACTCTTAAATTTCCACCACATCGTAATTAAATTCATTTCCAGTGCTAGTACCTTAATTTCCAATTTTCAACTCATGCTGGTGGTTCGTAGTTGTCGTCTTACCGACGTTCTTTTTCTACGTTTCTTTGCATCTCTTAAATCCTAGCTCCATCCTTATTATTCTCTGGTGCAGTAACTACATTAATTTCCTTTTACGCAGATTTTCAATGTTATTAGTTTTTTTAATGATATGACTACATTATTCAGTTTCTTCGACACTTTCTCATGGTTCTTCTTGGTCTTCTTATCGATTTCTTTTCCTAGGTTTCTCTACATCCCTTAAAACCCCGCCCCGTTATTATCCAGTGCAATAATTAAATTAATTTACAGTGCTAGTATTTTAACCAATGTTGTTGGTGATAGATTTACAACTACGTTCTTTAACTATCTATCCCAGGAATTAAGTCATGTTACCAAAGCTCTTATAAACAACAATTTCTCCAACCATAATATTCAACAAACCATAGATCGACATCTTAATCCCAAAGTCCTACAACTCAGTACAAAGCATACATCATCTCTCCCCTCTGTAAAGCCCATTTACCCTATATACAAGGCGTTACTGACCGCATAAGTAAGGTACTTCTCAAAAACAACATTAAAACCATCTTCAAATCCCATTCCAAATTATCTGACCCTTTTCCGTAAAAGACCGTGTTTCTTTAGAATCACCTGGTGTGTACAGGATTCCTTGCTCGTGCGGCAGTGTATATATTAGTGAATCAAAGCGGTTTGTCGGCACTCGTGTTTCAGAACATGAGCGTTGTAGTAGGTTGCTGCGCGTAGTTGGGTCTGCACTTGCCGAGGATAGGCTGGAAACCGGGCACCATATCCAATTTAATTCTACCAAGATCCTATCCCGTACTAACCATGACTATGGTCGCAAAATCCGTGAATCTACAGAGATCTCTAAGCACCACAATAACCTTAACCGTGATGATGGCTACCCTCTACACAACGCCTGGTAATCTTGTATCTCTAAACAATCCAACCATAACAGTAACGCTCCATTGACCCATGACCCATTACCCATATATAAACCCGTCCACCATCGACTTACACCAGTTTCAGTGCAACAAACAGTAGCAGTAGTTGAGCCCTGAAGATGTCTCATACGAGTGGGTACGAAACGTCAGCAGTTATACCAGTGATGCGGTTCCAGCCCGGAAGCCCAGAAGAAAATAGTACGTTCTTCAGTTGCTTTGACTTTTTCTTGTGGTTTTTCTTGGTCTTCTTATCGATGTTCTTTCCTACCTTTCTCAGCATCTCGTAAATTCTCTCCCAGCCATTATCTACATGACTCTGTCTATCAGGTTTCAGTTTTTTTTTCTGCAGTAAGTATAAAATTCCATAATCGTAGTCGACATAGCTTTTCTCCGTAGACTGTCTTTAAGTAGCGCTTCTTCAGTTCTTCTTAATATTTTTCTGACGACATCTGTATATACGTGATGTTTTATTTAAACAAAGAACGATGTAATCTTCTGGTCTTTACAGCTTTGTACAAAAGCTAAATTTGATAAGAGCATGACTGTCTTAGTTCGCAGAGAATATAGTCTGGTAGATTTAAAAGAGATTCGTGATAAAGTAAAACCGGTCGTGAATATCTACAATACTTTATTCTTAATTAATATTAAAGAAAGAAACAATGGTGGTATTATAGGGGCATCTGTGAATACCACGATGGAAAACGAGGTGTTTGCTTTTTTAATAACAACGCCTTCGTGATCATTCTTTATTCAAATGTATTCGTGCGCCGATGTTGTCAAGAATCCCGCTGTTTCTTAATCTATGAATATTTTGATGATGACTTTTTTGTGCCATCCGCTTTCTACGCATTAAATATAGTACCGAGTGTCACGACGATGTCCTAATGTATGTGTGTGAGAATGTGAGTTTATAATTTGCATTGGTGAGTAGGCCGGTAAAAGAAATATGTACGTATGTATATTCGAGTTGCCTACAGCGAAGAAAAGGTATACCGTGTGTCCATTCCGTATCGATTTACTTTAAATGCTGTTGAGAGGCGTAATGAATTGAAGCAATCTAACTTAATTGCAAGCAATTAAATATACTGCTATGTATTTTACGATTTCACGTCGCCCAGATACAAAAATATTGTGCGATTTCCATATTTAAATTTATACATGAAAAATGCATTTAGTATAACGTTCCGTTAATTTACAAGACGCCATATCTACGTATGTAGGTATTATACATTTCAGAACCTAATCTAATATTAATATCTATATTTATAGCCATGTTAATGTTTTGTATCAAATTTGTGTTTTAGAATCCATAATTAACTAGTTTTAAACCTGTTAAATTCTAGTTGGCTTTCCGGCTTGGCAAAGCACTATTTTGTACGGTCAAAGAAAAGTATTTCAAATCCTTATTCTAGACTGTTTCCTTGGCTACTTATATACGAGGGTAGCCGTTTATATTTCGGGAATACCAAACAAAAAACCCGGTATATTCCTTTTCTTAAATAATACAATACAATATATTGAATGAAGTTCATGATAGCGCGTCGCTTTGTCCGATCTATATTTCTAACTTAAAACCTAGAGGTGCTGTCTTCTTGAATTATTACCACCATTTCCGATCTCTTCATCGTGTTTTGTTGTAATTTAACCTATAGTACCGTATAACCGAATTCAGCCTGTAATCGAGTTAGAGTCAAAATGAAAATTTCACTTTTTTAATGTATTTACATAATACATATACACTATAAGGGTAGCCGTTTATACGAGGATAGTTTGACAAGTAGTGAGAATGACACATAGGTGGCGCTCTAATTGGTAAAACAAATGCACTGTAATTTAGGTTGCCTATTTACATGTTTACACTCTTATATTTAGATAAATCGGTTGGTTAGTTTATTTTTGACAGCTGATTGAAAAAGAAGCAACACGTCACTTTGTTAAAATGGAAAAAGCAGAGTATCGTGCGGTGATTAAATACTTCGTAATTAAGGGTATGAAAGCTACCGGAATAAAAGATGATTTACGGGAAACATTAGGTGAAATTGCTCCATCATCCGCCACAATAAGTAGACGGGTAAATGAATTTAAACGTGGTAGAACAAGCTGTGTTGATGAAGCGCGCTCTGGAGCACCCAAAATCGTGACTTCTAAGGAAATGATTATAAAAATCCATAATATTATTACGCAAGATCGACGACTCAAAGCTTCTACAAAAATTAAATGTTGAGAGACCTTTATAAGCGGAATTCCGTTGATTTTTGTAGGCGATTTGTTACTTGCGATGAAACTTGGGTACACTACAGTACGCCCGAAACTAAACAACAGTCGAAACAATGGTTAGAATGTGGTTCTGCACCTCCAAAGAAAGCGAAAACCACTTTATCGGCAAACAAGGTGATGGCATCAATTTTTTGGGATTTAAAGGGCATTTTGCTCATTGATTATCTTCAGAAAGGTGCCACAATAAACGGACAATATGATGCAGAACTTCTACAAAAATTAAATGTTGAGATTCGCGCTAAACTACCAGGAATGGCAAAGAAAAAGATTCTGTTTCACCAAGACAACGCTCCCTCGCATATCAGCACAGTTGCGATGTCTAAAATCCACGAGTTGCACTTCCAAATAGTACAGCATGCGCTGAAATTTTCGTCTAACGACGAGCTTATCATCTTCGTAAATGAGTATTTTGCAAGCCTTCCGGAATCGCATTTTAGAGATAGCATAAGGGCATTGGAGCCACCGTTGGAAGAAATGTATTGCTCTTTTAGGAGAATATATTGAAAAATAAAAATTATTTTGTATTTAAAAAATTCGTTTTTCTTTTCCATTCTCACTGCTTGTCAAACTACCCTCGTATTTTGGGAATAGCAAACAAAAAGAAATATTTTATTATCGAAAATAGTTTTATTGCTTTTCAAAATATTCTCATTGAAAATCAATGCACTTTTGCATTCGTTTAAACCAATCCGAAAACCATTGCTGCCACTATGAAGGTGGTATCTCCAAAATATGAGTTTTGAATGCCTCAACTGCCTTTTCCGGCGTAGAAAACCGTTGACCACCAAGTTTATTCTTCATGTGTGAGAACAAAAAAAATCAGAGTGTGTTAGATTAGGGCTGTAAAAAAATCCATGAAAGAACGATAGGAAATTTCACCGATGAAGGAGAATTAGTGAAAGAAGTAGATTGGATAACAGCTACAAATAGAAACAATAAAGGAAAGGCGAATAGATACATTTTTATAAGGCCACCATCAAAAGAAAGTGACTTTAAGAGACTACTTCAAGTTATTGACTAAGAACTATGCTTATATCATTAAGATACGAGTATTAATGCTTAAATATAGAATTAATAAATCCCTAAATAAGCTAAAATTTCGGAAATTGTAAAGACATGGACAAGGTATATAAGAATGCGAATATAATCATAATCTCTATGAAAATCTTGCTATTAAGGAAAATAGAAGTATCGTAATGCGAACGATGCTGAGCATATGGGAGGTAGTCAAGGTGTTGTTACAAACAAAAAATGCACAATCTGTGTTCACTATAGAAAAGGGCATCTTGGTAATTATACTGGTTGTGTAATGGTTAAAGTTAAAAAACATAAAAAATCAAATCAAACTATTAACCTAAACAACCACAAATAGCCAGTCAACAAACTTCTAGTGGATAATTAGGCATGCAGAAATGTAATTTAAGAAATAAGTACAGTCAAGTAGTATCAGAAAATAAAAGAAATGTTAATAAGAAAGAACTTAGAGAACATGGAGCAAATTTTAACACAAAATTGCTGATTCTCTCTCTTCGTCTCTATAATTTTCTTCTGAAGTTCGTCGTTACAGAAGATGAACAAATATTAAAATATTGGGTTGGCAACTAAGTGCTTTCGGTTTTGTAGTATAAAATAAAACACTTTTTTTAAACAAAGAATAGTTTTCAATCAATTATATATTTTCCATTTTGCTCAATGACCTTTTGCCATCGTTCTTTCAGCTGCATGATTCCGCGCTCATAAAATTTCTGGTCCTTATCAGCAAAAAACTGAACCAGGTGCGAGTGAAGGTCATCGTCATTTGTGAAAGTTTTACCATTCAAAGAATTCTGCAAACTTCGAAATAAATGGTAATCAGATGATGCTAGATCAGGGCTGTATGGGGGATGTGGCATCACTTCCCCGCCAAGCTCCAATAGTTTCCCACGAGTTGCCAAAGATGTGTGAGGCCTTGCATTATCTTGGTGGAAAACTACACCTTTCCGATTTGACAATTCTGGCCGTTTCTCTTTGATTGCTTCATCGAGTTTTATTAATTGTTGACAGTAATCATCAGAATTGATAGTTTGGTTCCTTGGAAGCAGCTCAAAGAACACGACACTTTTGTAATCCCACCAAACTGACACCATGATCTTTTTGGATGCAATTCAGCTTTCGATGTGGTTTGAGCTGGTTTATCGTGTTTGCTCCATGATCGTTTTCGAACTATGTTACTGTACAGGACCCATTTTTCATCACCAGCGATGATTCTTTTTAAGAAAGTTTCGGTTTCATTTCGTCTAAGGTGCATATCGCAAAAGTTGATTCTTTGTGTTAAATGAATTTCTTTAAATTCGTGAGGTACCCAAATATCAAGCTTCTTAACTAGCCCAAGACATTTTAAATGTTTTTCAATTGTTGTGTGCGGTACATGTAGCCTCTCCGCAACCTCACGAACAGTTATATGACGATCCTCTTCAATTATGACTTTGATTTGGTCATCATCAACTTCAGTAGGCCAACCAGAACGTTGCTCATCTTTGAGGGAAAAATCTCCAGAACGGAATTTTTTATACCAATTCTGACACGCACGCTCTGTTAAGCAATTAGCACCATAAACTTCACATATCTTTTTGTGAGCCGCAGCAGCTTTCTTTCCTTTACGGAAGTAAAATAGTAAAATATGTCTAAAATGTTCGTTTCTGCACTCCATTTAAAATTAACCCACAACTAACAGCTTTAATAAAAATCACGCACTACTTGCTTCTGAAGTTACGTCAATGTGACTAGTTTCACGCGACAAACGGTAAAGTACAGCACTAACATACGTTATACAAAAAATAAAGCAACGCTCTCTATCAGTAAAAACCGAAAGTACTTAGTTGCTAACCAAATAGCTCATATCTCCTGTCAAAAACTTAATATTGAAGAAGATTCTCAAAATTAGAATAATATTTATGAAGTGTTGTCGTAAAACGTAAAGCATAGGATTATAAATTTGTATTTTGGAACTAATAATAAATGAATACCGTTCAATCAACGCAAATATTTACAAAATTATCTGGCTACGTTCCAAGAAATTCGCAAATTTCGCAATCATAGACTGACTAGCAATGCGGCAAGGATTTCTAAAATATTTACCAATGAAAAACGTTTATTCGACAGCATATTTATTTATCGAATTTACTTACATACAATTCGGTCGATAATAATTACTCAGATCTACGTTGAGTAAACAAGAATGCATTTGGAATAAATAATTTTGTCGAATCATCCGCACGTTAAATACGTACACAAACATTTGTATACACAGGCTGACGCCTATACGTTGTGGGCCCCGCAAGTCGTTATTTATTTATTTAAATGGTGAATGAAGCGCAACACGTGGCAGGTAATAAGAGTGCGTCTCGTATATATTAATGGTTAACATTGGCGTCGGCACATATTCAAGACGAGCGCACGATTGTCTTGCGTAGGCTACTTGAAGTGGGTCTCCACCTTTGCTGTTCAAAATCACGTAGGGGTTGCGGGGGATGCCGTACGCTGGTGGTACCAACGACCAGATGGGTGGGCGCGAAATAAGGCGCCAATTTACAAGCCGTATTTCGTGTTATTTGTATTATTTCGTGGCCGAAAGCATTCACTTGTAAGTTAACAATAATGCATAATAATAATATATTTATTTACAATTCAAAATCGAATCCAAATGGAAAGTAATAATAGAAGACGAGAAGAAGGGTTGCCTAAATAAAAGCAATTTTAATTAACCTTTTGCAGTTATTAATAACGATGGACTAGCGAGAAATGCTAATTTCTATTAATTTCCTATCGCGAAGCGCTTATTTATATATTTATATATAATGGTAAATATCAAAACCTGCTACATGTTATTTATGGCATATTAAGAAATTCGAAACTGTACTGCTTGGTGTCTTGTTTGGTTAAAGCAACCGCCTAGAGAACGGTAGATATACGAGGGAGCGTTTTTCTATTCGCGAAATGGGGGACAAGGGGTGGAAATAGAAAAACCAAATTATTTTTCTTTTTCAATATATTCACCTGCAAGACGGATACATTTTTCACATCTTTTAATTAATTTATGTATACCCTCATACAAAAATGATTTCTCTTTATCTGCAAAATACGCCGAAACTGCCTCCTTGACTTCATCATCGGCAGTAAATTTTTTATCCCGCAGCTCTTTTTTCATTTTCGGAAACAGGTAATAATCGCTCGGGGCCAGGTCTGGGCTGTAGGGTGGGTGATTCACAATTTCGAAGCCCACCTTATGCAGGGCAGCTAACGCAACGCGGCTCTTGTAGACGGGCGCGTTGTCGTGCAAAAGCAGAACACCTTTTGTCAATTTTCCCCGTCTTTTCTCTTTAATGGCTTCTTTTAGTCGCTCTAATATTGAAGCGTAATATTCTCCGGTTATAGAAACACCTTTATCTTTATAATCAATCAACAATATTCCTTCCGAGTCCCAAAATACCGTTGCCATGAGTTTCCCAGCTTATTGTAACACTTTAAATTTCTTGGGAGGTGCTGTGCCCTTTTTATGCCACTGCATGGAGTCTTGTTGTTGTCTACTCAGGTTCATAATGATGAACCCAAGTTTCGTCTCTAGTAAAAATTCCACTCAATACACCATCCTTGTTTTCATTACAGAGGTCCAAAAATGCACGCGAACACTCTACGCGCTGTTGCTTTTGCGGCGGCGTGAGCATTCTCGGCACCCATCTTGCACTGACCTTAGACATGCCGAGATGATCGTGTAGGATTTTAAAAATTGTTGTATCGGATACTCCAACCATTTCTGCGAGTTGTTTCTTCTTTAGTCGAGCATCTTCGAGTACAATTTGTTCAACTTTTTGGATAAGTGCTGGCGTGGTCACCTCAATGTTCCTGCCCGGCCTCGGGTCGTCTTCAAGGGATTCCCATCCTTGTTTAAATAAACTATGCCACTTGTACACCATGGTTTTTCCTGGACAAGAGTCGCCGTAAACCAATGACATCCCATTCATTATGGTCGCGACTGATTTTCCTTGCCTGTTAAGGAACTTTATAACGGCACGATATTCGATTTTTTCCATATTTCACTTTTCACTCCTGATTATGTTACTTGGTTGACGATAGCTCAAAGACTAACTGTCTAATAACAATGAAACTTCGTATTTATACTAATCATGAGTCGCTGCACAGGCCATGCCCCCAATGCGCCTACTCACCCCTCTACAACCCGCTCATTCCGCGAATATAAAAACGCTCCCTCGTACGTACGAGTCCTGGAGAAAATTTTTAAATAATTTTCTGAAATTAGTAGCAACAATGGAAATGCCAATTTTCATTAATTTCTCACGGTGGAGCGATTATTTCTATATTTATATACACACACTGGAAAAGGACAAAAAAGGCGGATCACTTATAAAAGTGAAGGATTTAATTTATTTTTATGATTCTCTTACGTCTATACATTCCTAATGGATAACTAACAGGACGTTGCAACATTTTATGCAGTCTAGATTTGTTCAAAAGCATTTAATAACAATTTATTAATAAAATTGAAAACATTACAAATTTACAAGAAAGAAAATTCTTTGATGCACACAAAAAGCTCGAATGAGCAAATCCAAATTCAAAGCAATGATGATTGTTTTTTCGATATTCATCGGATTGTGTACCTTCACAGAGTTCCTGAAGGTCAAACTATTAATCAACATTACTACCTTCACGTTCTTGCTAAACTCCGTGAAAGAATAGGGAAAAAACGACCCGAATTGTGGAAGGACAAGTCATGGGTTCTCCACCAAGACAATGCACCGACTCATTCCCCATTGTCAGTCAAGAGGTTTCTAGCCAAGTAGAGCATCCCAGTGTTAGACCATCCGGCTTATTCGCCGGATCTTGCGCCGTGCGACTTCTATTTGTTTCCTAAGGTGAAATCTGAATTAAAGGGAACAGACTTTGAGGCCGTTGAAGCTGTGAAAGCGAAAGCGGCACGCGTACCGAAGGAGCTGACAGAAAAAGACTTCCAGCACTGTCTCGAACAATGGAAGATTCGCAAGGAGCGTTGTAGGGGTAGAGGAGGAGTGTATATTGAAGGTGATAACAAGTAAATATGTATGAAATCGTAATAAAATGTTTTACAGCGTCAGTCTCGTTATTTAATAGCCACACCTCGTATCTCTGCGCATTTACAGCTCAGGGTACCTGAATTTCATTTATATTATTATTAACATATCGTACTTTTACACCAGGGCATGCCATGCAGTTAAATGCTCTCTATACAGATAGTTTGACAAATAGTGAGAATGACACATAGGTGGCGCTCTAATCGACAAAACAAATACACTGTAATTTAGGTTACCTATTTATATATTTACATTCCGATATTTAGTGACTTCTAAAGAAGCGATTATAAAAATTCATAATATTATTACGCAAGATCGACGACTCAAAGTGAGAGAGATAGCAGACATGGTAAACATTTCAACAGAACGCGTGCACCACATTTTCTTCGGCAAGATGGGTGCCGCGATTGCTTACGACTGATCAAAAGTTCACTCGTTTGCGCATTTCCAATGAGTGTTTGGACCTTTATAAGAGGAATCCGGTTGATTTTTGTAGGCGATTTGTTACTTGCGATGAAACTTGGATACACTACAGTACACCCGAAACAATGTCGAACATGGTTCTGCACCTCCAAAGAAAGCGAAACCACTTTATCGGCAAACAAGGTGATGGCATCAATTTTTTGGGGTTCAAAGGGCATTTTGCTCATTGATTACCTTCAGAAAGGTGCCACAATAAACGGACAATATTATGCAGAACTTCTATAAAAATTAAATGTTGAGATTCGTGCTAAACGGCCAGGAATGGCAAAGAAAAAGATTCTGTTTCACCAAGACAATGCTCCCTCGCATACCAGCACAGTTGCGATGTCCAAAATCCACGAGTTGCATTTCCAATTAGTACCGCATGCGCCTTATTCGCCGGATCTAGCCCCTTCCGACTTCCACCTTTTTCCAAAATTGAAAACGTTACTAGCTGGAAAGAAATTTTCGTCTAACGACGACCGTTGGAATAAATATATTGCTCTTTTAGGAGAATATATTGAAAAATAAAAATTATTTTGTATTTAAAAAATTCGTTTTTCTTTTCCATTCTCACTACTTGTCAAACTACCCTCGTAGTCAAATTAGAATATCTTGAAACGAGCAATATCACCATTTTACCGAATTAAATTAACGCAGGAAATTGTTTATTATTGGGGGCCAATCTTATATAATCAGCTGCCGTAACTGGACTTGAGGAACTTGAATAATGTTTTTTACAATATCGACCAATACATGAACTGCCAATTTTAATATACTTCACATTGTTAGTTTTGTTGCTACGTTTGTTTCAGAGACAATGTTTATGATATACATTTATTTACACTTATTTAATTATTGTTTTAATTTTAGGAATGCAATTTAACTATATCTATTTTTATATGATGTTATTGACATGGTATAAAATTTGATGACAGTTTAAATTTTATACTACCGCTACTACAATATATTTATTGAAAGAACCTTGATATATACATAAGTGCAAACAATCAGTATATACCAAAGCATCTCCTTTTCTACTCACTCTTGACGCGTTAGAATATGTACGTATATGTTAGTCAGCATTAATATATAATGAGATTGAAGAAATACTAACTATACACCAATACATCTAGCTCTCCACAGAAAATAATTTTTACCCACCATTAATTCGATGCATTATAATCGACGCGTTGTGCAAGTCACGTTCTTATTAAGTAAAAAAAATCTTGATTTTATTAATTTGATACGCACTGATAACGGTTTAAAGCTAACATAATGAAATAAGCACGTGAAAATCAGGCTGTTATCATGTATAATCTTGATTTTATTAAAAATCACGCACCAGTCACACGAAGTAATCTAATCTTTGCCAACCAACAACAAATAATAATTGGAACGTGTGGAAATAATGTCTGGGGGGAAACGTGTACTTTTAGTAGCGAGATTTTGACTTTTTTTTGACGTGGTTATGATTAAGTACAACAGCAAACGGCAAAAATAAATCAGAATTACGTAATTCCAAATTACATATATAATTAAATTATATAGAAGAATTTCTGTAAACCAGGGGTTCCCAAATATTATCAGTCGACGACGCACTTACAAATTTAGCATTTTATCCCGGAGTTCTTCTCAAAATATGCGTATAATGGCATAAATCAGACGCAGAAATGAAAACAACTAGAGAAAGAGAAACCTCACAAAGTGAAGCTGACATTTATTAGGTCTGAACTACTGCACTGAAACAGTTTCAGTGCAGTAGTTCAGCCCTGAAGATGCCCATACAAATGGGTACGAAACGTCGGCATTGACGCGGTTTTAGCCCAGACGCCCAGAAGCAGATAGCATGGATGTAATTGAGTTTAGTGGATTACTAACTGTGGACAATTTGTAGTGGGCTACAATAAAGGGAGAATTAATTATGATCAATGTGGCTGGTTCTATTCCACGAAGTTCATCAGAGTCCCATTCTAGATTCTTTCCTGTTCCTGACCTATGTAAACGACCTACCGAAAGTAATAGATTTCGTGATTATGTTTTCTGATGATACTACAACTGTTTGCTTATATTACTACAACGTAACTAAAACAAGAGACATCTAAGGACTCGCTGAAGCTTTTCAGAACAATCTAGTGATGTTACAAAATTGGTTTGATTATCATAACTCACTAAAAAACCTCGAGGAATCTAATTTGCTAAAATTTAGAGTCAATACATAAGAAACAAGGTTAAATTTAAAGAAGACATGCTTGTTTTAATGTTACATTGTTTCTTGAATGGAATCCGGATTCCGAACTAACATGGAAATCACATATTGGGCATGTATTGGAAAAAGAGATATCTTGAAAGTCTTCGTAGTGTGGACGCTGATACTTCTGTAGCAGTGTATTATACAAATTCGTTTTTTCATTTGATATGTGGTGTTGTTTTCTGGAAAAATTGAGTGACAGCCAAATTAATCTTTGTCTTACAGATAACCTGTATAAGATCAAAATTAATCATTGCGATACTTGCATAGATATATTTGGAACGTTTAGCAACTATCTTCACAAAAGCCCAACATCAGGGGCGCCAGCAATGCATCTTACATTATCATTCTTGCAAGAGGTCATCATTAATTTTCTAAATTGACCTTCGCGATTGCCAGACCTGTCGCCTAGAATATGTCTGGAAGATGAGAGCTCAAAGGGTTGGTATGCTTTTTAACCCTGCAACGAACTTACAACGGTTACATGATGCCCTACAAACTTTTAGGAATGAGCTTCCACAAGTCCCCAGAACATTTTATTAGAAGCCTGCCCAGGAGAATAGCAGACAATACGATTCATCTGTTCTGTCACATAGTATATGTATGAAGCTTAAAGATCACAATCAGATCTGAAGAACTCTTTGGATGTATTAGAAAATTAGACGTTTACAATATATTATAAAATAATTATTGTCGATAATCATAGACGGCAGCGCATTAGTTTCCCACTTAGTCTGAAATCCCTATAAACTTTTATCATATAAATCACGTGACGTAATGACTGCAATAAAAGCAAGAATCGACTCGACCGTTCCAGTAGGCACACAATAGACTTGTAGAGGGACGGTAAAAAATCTCCGGCGAATGGATTTAAAGCACCAAACGGAGCCTACATGCATAATATATATAAAAGCTCCGCGGTGAGGAGCCCACGAGAACCGGACTTGTGAGGAGGTAGAGGTCTGAAGGCGCAGAGGAAGCAATCTTATTGAAATAAGAACGAAGAACAAAACAAGGCTGGCCAGATCTAAAGACAAGTATATGTATGTGTGTACGCGAGTGGATGTGTTTGTCTGTTGTGGAGGCTGTGCCAGTAACAAAGGCCGTGAGAATGTAGAGGGCGCGCAAGTTCCCAGGCGCGCGACCGAACACCCGTGAACACCCACCCACCGCGGCTCGGGCAAGGTTACACACACTAGAACATGCTTACATATACACAAACACATACGTACATATAATACAGACACTGACATGAGGACGCCTAGTAACTTGCTACTCACGTTGTCCTTTATTTACACATATTCTTCAAATTAATCGATCTTTCTAACGCGTACCTAAGTATAGGCCCATTATTTACTATGAAAGATCACAAAATATTTAGAAATATTAATCGAAGTTGATGGAAACGTGTTCGTAATTATCAAACGGATGGTGGTAATTCTGAAATATGCAGAATTCGGGTTTAAAATATTTTAGCTACTGGAAAAACGAAATAAAATTATCACTGAATAATTAACGAAACTGTCTGGAAACTGAATTAATAATAAACAATATTCGGATTAGGAAAGACTTGTAAAAATGATTTGATACATGTTTACGCTATGTCCTGAGAATAGGTTGTCCTACTTTAAAGAAAGTAAGGGCGCCATCTGTTGATGGGAGATTCATTTATGAAATGTCAGTTTTCTTATATAATGTAAAAATTTTATTACGTTTCATTCAGTAGAAGCCAAGGCATGACGCTTATATTTATATGACAGTATAATAATACAGGAAATGAAAAAATTGCCCAGTAAATGCCTTAAACGCTCAAAATCACTAATATAGACAAGGTAGGGAAAATTGTATAATTTTCCTATAAACCCGAAAGCGTTATATCACACCATCTAAATAAAAACACAAGTAATCCGTTAGGCATGAGAAAAATGACCAAGAGACAAGTGAGCAATGAAAGAATATTTTTCTGCATAAGTTCCTTTAATATGTACACATTTATTTCAACGGTTCTGTAATATTGAGATTCCTTCATCATCAAAAAAAAATCCCCATCCTTGTAATTACTTTCGTTAACTTAGAGAATAGACAGCAATCACTGTGTATTGGATCCAGAGTGGATGTCAATTCTTGTGAACCATGTTCTTATATATGTATATATATATATATATATATATATATATATGTATATACTACGATGATGGTAGAGCAATTTTTTTTCAGCAAAATATTGATGTGCTTTCATTCAAATGTCAGCTTTAAGACTTTTAGTGGTGTCTTTCCTGTAATTTCAGTGCCTTTCTCCATGTACTCAACCAACCGAATCCTGTGCAAATCTCAGCAACTTTTGCCTTGAATTTTTTCGTTTAACACTGCATTTTCATCTTTTTAGTAGCATAGATGTATTTCATTGAGTTTTATTTCATTGGAAAGTCCCAGAGATATACCTAGATTCATCAAACAGTGATAATTTTCGACAAAAATTTGCATCGCAACATACTAGAACGATGAATTAGATGCCTTGGTAAAATCCGTATATATAACGCCAACCTGACGACGGTTATCTAAGGTTTTGGATATAAATTGAGTAATTTCTACCAAATTGATGCTGGTAGATCTTCCAGTCATAAAGCTATGTTAATGTTTGTTAAGAAAAGCTTTGGATCTCGTAGACTCAAACAGTTTAGTAAAATTGCTCAATATGTTAATAGGTTTACAATTTTTTATAATAATGTGCTAAAGTATAATTTAATTCGAACTCCGTGTTGCATTGTTCATTTAATATATCAGACTCTTTATTAGTATGTATTTTATAGGCGTTAAAAGAATTCTCTAAAACAATGAGAGTTGGAAAAAATGAATTTTATTAATATCGGATTTTCCAATATGGACATAACAACTTCGCCTTGTAATATGAACGCATCTTTGAAAGTTTTTCATAATCTGTCAACGTCAAAACGTCAGTCAAAGTTAACGTTTTTATCATGGTGAAGTTTACGAACGAGTAACGTTTGGGAATCTTTAAAAATTACTACGGAAATTCTGAGTCTGTGGTCGCAACTTTAAGAGGATTTACTCCAATTTTCGGTAGTAATAATCATCCCACCAAACAAGTTGTGCGTGCTATTGTGGATAAATTCGAGTCAAAATATTCACTATTGGATGTTCCTGTGCCTGTGAGACAACGCGCCGGTCGAAGTAACGAAAATATCGCAACTGTAAGTGCTTCAGTTCAAAATGAGCAAAATCGATCGATTCCACGCCGTTTACAGGAATCGGGAAACTCTCAAACCACATCGTGGCGAATTTTGCGTAGAAATCTTGACTTACGTCCTTGCATGATCAAATTAAGTCAAGAACTGAAGCTATTTAATCATTTGAAGCGCCGACACTTCTCCGATTGGGTTCTGCTAAAGGTTGAAGAAAATCCTAAATTTCATCGACAAATCATCTTCAGCGATAAAGCTCATTTTTAGTCTAACGACTTTGTCGATAAGCAAAATATGATTTATTGGACAACAACAAACCCACATATGCTTCAAGAGATTCCATTGCAACCACAAAAAGTGACCGTGTGCTGTGAATTTCATGCCGGAGGGGTGATTAGATCGTATTTTTTCATCGATGAAAATGATCGCCATGTTACGGTCAATGGAGTTCACCATCGTGCCACGTTGGAAGACTATTGTTGGCCAGAATTGGATGGACTTGATATCAATGATATGTGATTCCAACAAAATGGTGTCACATATCATACAGCTAGTCAAACAATTGATCTATTGAAGGGGAAGTTTGATAATTGTGTAATCTTGAGAAATGATCCGTTGGAATGGCTTCCTCTGCAATTTAACGCCGTTGGATTTCCTTTTATGAAGTAAAGTTAAATTGTTGGTTTATGCCAACAAATTAACAACGTTACAGGAGGTCAGGGATAATATCGAACGCGAAATTACCAACGTTCCGGTCGACATGTGTGAAAGAGTGGTGGAAAATTGGTTCCAAAGAATCGATCGTTACAAACGTGCTCACGATGGTCATATAATAATAATAATAATAATAATAATAAGTCTTTATTGTCCAACAGATTGTTACAATCCAATAACAGGACAATATATATATATATATATATATATATATATACACACACACATACTATATATATATACATATACAAAAATACAAATCATCAGATAATCAAACAAAACAAAAGTAACCAATTAATGTTCACAGTGCTTTATAAAATAAAGATATAAATGAATATAAATATAGGTTATACACACGCACCCATAATTAAGAAAATTAAGACAAACGCACCCTAGCGACAGCCAGTATCCGCCCCAAGGAATCAAAATTTAAATCACAATGGTCCGACAAACCGTTAAAGACCCGACATGCAACCGCTAATGGGGAATTGAAACCAATATTCGTACTAAATGTTTCAACATAAAAGCAATGGCTATGTCTAGCCGACACTCGTGGTACCATAAAATTGAGCTGAGATAGCAAATGAGCACAATCTATATTCCCTCTAACCAAGTTAAATACAAACTTAATACTGCTCAGTTGACGTCTGACTTCCAAGGACTCCATTACAAACTTATTTAGAAGAAAAGAGTTCTCGACTCCTCGCGGAGGACACACACCCCCACCCTAAAGCTCAAAAACCTTAAAAACCTTCTCTGAACTCTTTCAAGTGACAATTTGTGAATCTCATAATAAGGATGCCAGATCAGAGATGCATACTCCAGCCTCGAACCCACATACGTCATGTACAGCTGCTTAATCGTAGAAATACTGAAACAATGTGAACGAGATCGAGTTCCATAGTTAAATGGAACATGTATACTATAATTGGAATAAATTTCAGCAAAATATCTCAATTCTTCTGTTTTATTTAAATACAAAATTGTTATTTTCTTATTGAGAAACCCGATATAATTTTCAACAGGCTTCAGTAGCTTCTGGGAAATTATTAAAGATGCAGACAGTAACACAATGGACATGAATCAATGAAACATGAGAATTGTGAGTTATGTTTTACCATTGCGTAAGTAAGTGTTTTGATAAGCGTATTTACTTAGAAGAAAACTGATAGCACTTCTTTTAATTGAGGACAAATAAACTTAAAATAGGATAATTGGCTAGTGATGATATCTAATAGAAAACTACACGATATGTCATCTATAAAAACAGCTTTTATTTTACTTTAACAATGCCATTTTAAAATTTAGCTATTGACATTAGAACTGGTATAATAGTTGTAATGGTTTTTAATCTACATTGCCACGGAAACGGTCTTAATTATTTAATTACTGTTAAAGCTACCCACATTACGCGATATTAAATAAAACCCTATATAATCATAGAAATATATCGTGGGATTATATGCTCTAAGTACTTCCATACATGTGCTGGCGTCAATGACAGTGTGTGTTCACCGACAGAGCAAACACCGCCTACCTCGGCGATAAACCGCATCTTTCCGCGCATTAGTCATCTCTCTATTTTTCTGTTCTCATTTCGTATTGTCGGGACATATCCATATGTACGCAGTGCGAACAAAGAGCACACATAATTGCGATAAAGTAACTCAAGCGACTACTATAAACCAATAAAGGTCATAATCTAAATGTGCAGGTGTATTTTATGTACACGTGATTACCACGATACCATTCTAAAGCATGGAATATTGTAGGTATTTGATGTAGATTAGATTACGCTGTTGTCGCAAAATGTAAACTAATTACTAAACCAATACTATACACTATACGATGAGAATTCAGCTAATAAACGCGATTAATATGTATGCACAAAATGAAACATCATTAGAAATTGAAAGATTCTAATTTTCACCGCTTTTATGTCGTATATGTAATGTAGAAATTTTTGAAAAAAGTTCTGTTCTCAGCGTGGGATTGGAATTCGCGACCTTATTCTCTCTGGGAATGTGCAATTACCATTAGACCACGGAGAGAGTAAATTAGAGTCCTTCTAATGTGCCATAAATTGCGTTATTGTGACAGCTATTAAATTAAAACCCATGGTAGCTTATTACGTGGGATGCCTTTTATGTTTTGCATAGTGGGGAAACCACTAACCAAATGTCAGTACTAAAAATTAACCTCCGTCTTTAGTTAACCTAAATCAAAAGTTTCAGTGCGATAAGTGTAGTTTTGTAACTACAACAAACTGTCAAAGTTGATAAGTTAGCTGAAAAATAGAATTAAATCGAAAACATTTATGCAGAATAATTTTTTATAATTTTTGAAAACAACGTCGAACATAAAATATCGATGCTGCGCGCAAAATCATCAACGAAGTTCGACAAGTGATATATCGTCAGATTGAAGCATTACTGAGAATTTCAAACACCTCGATTCAACAAATTTTATATAAAGAATTGTGTGTAAAAAAATTAGTTTCCCTCTGGATATTGTATCTGCCAACCAAAGAACAGAAAGCAGCTAGGGTTAATTGGTATCAAAAAACTCTAGATCGCTTCAACGCCGAAAACTCTAAAAACTTGGAGTCTTGGATTTACTTATTCGAGCTAGAAAATAAACGCCAGTCATCTGTTTGGGTGTGTTCCAAGCTGAAGAAAAGTCGACCAAGGTCACTCGTTCTAGAAATGTCTCCAAAAAGATGGTTGGGACATTTGTCTCGAAGCCAGCTCATGTAGCAAAAATTCCTCTACAAGATCAAGGAACTGTTACTGCCGATTGGTGTACAACCATTTGTTTGAGTTTCGAAAAATCAACACCGAACGACGAATCATCCTCTCCAAGCAATGCAAGTTCGCACACAGCACGTAAAAGGGATAAAAAAGGTAAAACGGGTACAAAAGGAAATATTCTAGGGCCGAGAAAACAATTCACGTTAACCCGTTTCCCATGCAGGTAAAGAGTAACCACGTACACCTGCAACTCATCTAACGATGCAAGCGGGAGTAAGATAGATATACTACTATGATGCATGCATGTATCATACTTACAGAAGAAAAAAACCAAAACACGATAAGACTTGTTTTTCGCTGCTCAAATAAATAACGCTATTGAATCTAATAAGAAGTTTATAAAATATACCTAAACTAAATACAATGTTTACAATGAAATAAACGAATATATAAGACACACGTTACACACTAAGGATATATGAATATACACAAATAACTAAACACACAGACTATACAGGGTTCTTGAAAAATGGCACGAAATAGATATACGTGATAGAATTCAGGCATAACATCACCTTAACTCCCTTTAGGAAATATTCCTACGAAGCTTCCGGGCCAACGCCACAGAACAACCAACAGATTCAAAGAACGCGTCAGCAGCATACGGAAAAGAAAAACGAAAAGATGACATCTCAAAAACAAATTCCACCCGTGCAACAGAAAAGGCACACCCCTGTACTACCAGTACATATACTGGTAGTTGAATCACTAGCAAAATGCAAAGAACGTATCTACGTGCAACCCAATACAGCTACTGACAAAAAGCATCTTTGTCGGAAATCCTAACAAACACCGCAACGGGCAATAAAAACACCGAAAAGAGCGTCTTATCTACCGCAATGCAGTAGACACAACAAACAAGGTACCCGACGACAATTGTAACATGGTGACCAAAGAACCCAACACAAAAAAGAAATGACGAAAAGTGCCTAATCCATGTCCGGAACAAGATATTTTAATGGATAAAAAATACAAGACTGTCGGAAGGAACCATATATGCCGAAAAAGAAAAAGGGAGTCACAATCTGTAAAGTAAAGATCAATAATATTTCTCAGTCTATCTACTGGTTATAAGGATTTCATATCTTCATAGCTTAAAACTGCACAAAAGTTTTATGTGCAGATGCTTATCCGACAGCTATGGAATGAAATTGAACTTCGAATAATCAATGCCCTACTGCCTGTGTTTGGCTTCAGCTATGCTGAGCTGTGGATATCTGTCGATATAAATATACGTGGTGCCGGATTTTATGTATGTGCCAACCTTTAAAAACGATGTTGCAAATGTTTGGAGAAAGCAGTCATGTAATTGGTTAGTACATTGACAGCTGTAGTGAAAAAGTTATGTCTCTATAAGCCTTTCTTGGGAAGAATTAGCTGATAAACTCATGAACAGAGTGTGGAAGAGGGAATGGTTGAAGTGAAAGGTTATACTTCCTAATATCGACCCCACTTGGCAAAAATTCCTGATAAACGCATGAACTGAATAGGGAACAAGAAATGGCGGGGGGTATCCAAGTATTCATAACTAGAAAAGCCTACCGTTAGTCCAATTGTACACCTAATCGATACAGAATTATGAAATGTGGATGAGTAAGATATTGTCTTCTAGGAACGCTTTTTAAGCGCTAAATGTGTGCTTACTATTTTCGACTGTCTACACCTTACATTAAATCCTCTCAATTAGGTACCTTTTTAACTGAAAATTACATTGAAGCACTTATAAATAAATACATTCCTTTCTCGTCTCGTAATTTTTCTCCTATCTTCAACATTTCTCTTTTAACAACTCCCAACGATCTCATTCCAAACATTAGAAATAATTGGATCCTAATTGATTCTTCATTGTTTCACGGAACAGAGACAGCATTTGATTTATTCCCGGTATTTTCGAATGCGTAACGTATGTAAATGACTTATTTACATTAAGCTACATATTTACGTGTAACCTACGTGTTTACCGACATGCCCTGACGGTGCGAGAAATTCGTTCGAGATCAAGTTCGCCTTGGAATTTACGATATGGGCGGTTGTATGCGTTCTGGAGCTTGTATTGTATGTGTGTTGTATGTGTGCGTGTATCTGTTGGTTGACGCAATAGCGCGCGGGTAGTGAAGCGTAGCAGACAGACTGGCACGTCCTTTAGTAACGAACGCGAACCGCGTGACCGACAGACACGCGAGCCCGCAGCGATCATCAGCCGGACACCCACACAAAGACCGACCACTCGTTCGAGGCTCCGACGCCCGCTTGATTATTTGTTTGGTCGACAATATCCACCCTTATTTTCTAGAAATGGGTGTTTATATGATTTGTAATTACTTCAATTAATGCATACCTCTGATATACATATGTAAATCGATAAAAAATGGAAGCGTTTCTAAAGATGGAAGGTTTTGGAAATCGTAAATTATTTGTAAAGCCAATTAACATATTTGCCATAGGGAGTGTTTAGAATTCTTTAAAATTAAAGTGCAAGTCATTGATGCTTTAAAGTTTTTCAATTTGCGAGTCTTAATGTAACGACATTATTTAATATTTTTGCATAATCCAGTCATAAAAATCTTTATTGCTAAACAAAAAATCTTTATGCGATCGAATACGAGGCCTGCTGTCAAAATTTCAGACTAGGAGCCAAAAAGAATTTTAAAATGTCTCAAGATATTTCCATTCTTTTGAATAAAGCAATTTTTCGTAGTATTTACTCAATGAAAAGATACATATTCTGGTCTTGAAAATCATTACTTAAGCTTCTGATTTTTGGTTTTAAAAAATGTAAAGGAATCTCGATGCATTTTAAAGAAAACTGCTGGCAAGCAAATACTTCATAAACATAAAAGCAAAAAAAAAACTCTTACCACGTTAATGTATGTGCCCTAAATACGTATTTCGATAACTATGTTGTCATCGTCAGCAGAAAGTTTGCCACCGCACAAACACTGAAGTGTTTGTGTGTTAGAGTGTTTCGCGTTTTATTCTTTACAGCATTACTGTCGGCCAATATACAACACTGTGTTTAATTTTCTGTCGTTGATGTCAAAATACGCATTCGGGACACAAGTGTTGACCAATATGTGTTCCTGTGTTTAATTTTCTGCCATTGATGACAACTTAGTTGCCAAAACACGTATTCAGGACACGAGTGTTAATATACTAAGGGTTATTTTGTTTTCTTTTTTGGTTATTCAATTATCCACAGCCTCCAAAGTAATTTATAAATAGTTGATATTCTGTGATATATTGGAGGACTATGGCTCCATAATCTTCCAAAGAAATAGTATCCATCTACATACGAAGCGGAATTGATGATTTTTAGGTCATTCGAGTTATATAACAACCGCATTTAAAAGGTATTTTAAAAATATTCTTCGAACACGTCTAATAATGAGATTATATTATGAATCTACTCAAAACGGAAGCTTGAATTTCTTCAGTTATTCTTATTCTTAAGAAATCTAAAATATTCAAAAAACACATGTCGATATGCTCTAATGTCTCTGATGGAGTTAGATTTACGCTATAAGCACTTGTTTAGCAGTATTTAATAGTCAATTTTATCAAAAAATTGCTATTATTAAATGGGTGACAAAATGTTGGTTACTGGGCATGTGTTATAAGTTGCAAAATTTTTTATACTCTTATATAAGGCTAGTTCTCACAATTACGTGATCTAACAAAGAAAACACAAGTTTTTTTGGACAGAAAAAAAGCAAGTTTGGTTCTAAAAGCATGTATTCCCCCATACAGGGGAGAAAAACTAAAATTTCACGTATTTATATGAAAGGTGGTTTATCGAATATTGAAAACCACGAAGACGGTTCGATAATTAAATGGCCTAACGCCGAAATAGACGGAATCTCTGTGAATTGGCCAAAACAGGTTCGACGAGGTTGTGAATCCAGCAAAGATGATTCATCGTCTTTTGGAGCTAAGTAGGCGTTATTCCTGTTGAATATGTGCCAAAGGAAACTACAAAATTACGTCAGGTCAACCATCGAGCTACCAAAGAGAATATCGATTCTTTAATTATGGTAGAGCATCCGCCTGGCAAGCGGATGACTGGAGTTCGATTCCTCACCGAGAAGAAAGATTAATTTCTGCCTTGTTTGCATCGACATAATATGCAGTTAATTATGAAGTTTCAATAATTCACATTGTGGAATGAACGTAGTTGTGTATATATACATGTATGTGTCTGTGATCTGTTTCCATAATTAAATTTATGGCATAATTAAAGAATCGAATCTTACAGTCCATGGCAGCTCAATAGTAGAGCATCCGCTCGGCAAGCGGACGACTGGGGTTCGGGTCCTCACTGAAAAGTCAGATCTTTTCACTAATTTCTGTCTCGTTTATTGCGACGTAATAAGCAGAAAATTACGAGTTCTCAAAATTTAACGTTTTTTATTCGAACACAGAATTCCCTTCGAATATACGAGGATAGTTTGACAAATAGTGAGAATGATACATAGGTGGCGCTCTAATTGGTAAAACAAATGCACTGTAATTTAGGTTGCCTATTTATATGTTTACATTCCGATATTTAGATAAATAGGTTGATTAGTTTGTTTTTGACAGGGGATTGAATAAGAAGCAACACGTCGTTTTGTTAAAATGGAAAAAGCAGAGTATCGTGCGGTGATTAAATACTTCGTAATAAAGGGCATGAAAGCTACCGAAATAAAAGATGAGTTACGGGAAATATTAGGTGAATCTGCTCCATCATCCGCCACAATAAGTAGATGGGTAAATGAATTTAAACGTGGTAGAACAAGCTGTGTTGATGAAACGCGCTCTGGAGCACCCAAATTCGTGACTTCTAAGGAAATGACTATAAAAATCCTTAATATTATTACACAATATCGACGACTGAAAGTGAGCGAGATAGCAGACATGGTGGACATTTCAACAGAACGCGTACACCACATTTTAACGAAAGAATTGGGCCTTTCCAAGCTTTCGGCAAGATAGGTGCCGCGACTGCTTAGGACTAATCAAAAGTTCGCTCGTTTGCGCATTTCCAATGAGTGCTTGGACCTTTATAAGCGGAATTCCGTTGATTTTTGTAGGCGATTTGTTACTTGCGATGAAGCTTGGGTACGCTACAGTACGCCCGAAACTAAACAACAGTTGAAACAATGGTTAGAACGTGGTTCTGCACCTCCAAAGAAAGCGAAAACCACTTTATCGGCAAACGAGGTGATGGCATCAATTTTTTTGGGTTCAAAAGGCATTTTGCTCATTGATTACTTCAGAAAGGTGCCACAATAAACGGACAATATTATGCAGAACTTCTACAAAAATTAAATGTTGAGATTCATGCTAAACGGCCAGGAACGGCAAAGAAAAAGATTCTGTTTCACCAAGACAACGCTCCCTCGCATACCAACACAGTTGCGATGTCCAAATTCCACGAGTTGCATTTCCAATTAGTACCGCATGCGCCCTATTCGCCGGATCTAGCCCCTTTCGACTTCCATCTTTTTCCAAAATTGAAAACGGCACTAGGTGGAAAGAAATTTCGTCTAACGACGAGCTTATCATCTTCGTAAATGAGTATTTTGCAAGCTTTCCGGAATCGCATTTTAGAGATGGCATAAGGGCATTGGAGCACCATTGGAATAAATGTATTGCTCTTTTAGGAGAATATATTGAAAAATAAAAATTATTTTGTATTTAAAAAATTCGTTTTTCTTTTCCATTCTCACTACTAGTCAAACTACCCTCGTATTCAATTTGAAGATCGTAACATTTGTACGAAGCGTCGTGCCAATATTCTGATTTGCAAATACTTACAATAACAACAAATTCTAGCACTCTGGAAAGTAGAGTGACATAAATTCACATGAACCAGATTTCATAGCGTTTCAGATACTGAATTTAAAAAGGATTCTGCTGATGTAATTTATTTTAGATCATGCAGATACTGCCCTGAAATAAGATGACCAAGTGAAGAAAATCGAAATCAAAATCGAAAAATATTCCACACGTCTTATTAGGTCTCTCATATAATAATTAAAGTAAATAAAAAAAAAATCACGACCACTAACTGGAATTGCCATGGACAACTAAAACGAGAAGGTACCGCCGGATGGTGTGATGGAGCGAGACGGCATTAGTAATCAGATACACGTGCCACAATGGTACAGGGCTCCGGGCAGTACGTCGAGAACAAAGATTGAAGAATACCGATCCTGGCGACCAAGTCGCTATTAACGGTTTTGTAAATTACGGAACGAAATCGTTATACTCCATTTAAAGGCATCAGCATCAACGTTTTAACGTTGCGCTCCGGAGAAAATAATTATATTTACGTCGCCAGTTAGTTGACGTGAGAATAAGATAACAATTTCAAACAATGTTGTTATTTGATTAGCATTTCTAATGAAGGCGGAAGGAGGTCAATTGTATAAGGAATTCATTGGGCGACTGTATTCGTTCAAGTCTGCCTATTCGCTGATATCTAATAAACTGTCAATTTGAGTAATGTTTCTTAGTTCTTTTTTATTGTCCGTCAATGATAATTAATTGGAATTTTATAGGCTTTCACTGCCACTGTCAATGATATTCCTCAGCGATACACGAGATCGACAACTTTGCGCACGTCAAAGTTTACCTCAAATTCTGTTAATAATCCAATTCCTTTTGGTGAATGACTGAAAATGAGAATATCTGTAATGAGTCGTTTTTATCAAAAACAATACAATGCCTACGTAGGAAGTCGAAATGTGGTTGAAGACGTTGAATGTGTGAATATGGCCACCTCAATGTCACGATACAAGTAATTCAAATCATATTCTCCTATTTATTAGTCACGCAGCTTTGTACATAGTAGACTACAAGTGCTTCATTTCTTTGAGACAATTTATTACCAAAGCGAACAAATTTAAAAGATCGAAGGTTTTATTCATCTTGGCTTCCAGATTGGAATCGCATTTTCGATAATGAAACAGGGCGTCGTCAAGCCTTTAGTCCAAAGAGCTTTCAACATTTCTGAACTGTATTCTCTACCCCAGGAATTAAGTCACATAATCACACGATATTCAACAGACTATAGATCAACATCTTAAACCCAGAGTTCAATAACCCAGTACTCAACGTACATCATCCTCCATTTCTAAAGCCCATCTACCTTATATTGATGGCACAACTGATTGCACCAGTAGAATACTTTTCAAAAACAACATTAAAACCATCTTTAAACCCCATTCCAAACTTTCAGACCCATTTTCAGTTAAAGACCGTGCATCTTTACTCATGTCTCTGCATTCTGTATAAAAAGTGCCTTGACTTGCCTTTATTTTCGTCTTACATAATTAAGGGGAAAATCACAAACCTTGGACGTGATAAAGATGTCATTTTATCTTGTCACGATGACCATAACAATCCAACTACAGTTGGTAAAATTTAGATGACATTTTGAACAATTTATTAACACGAATAACCAATCATGTAAACACTAGTATTCTTATTAAGTTTTGACCATCCTTAAGGAGTTTAGAAATTTCGCTCTCCTTAAAGTTGACATCTTTCCTCCGATGATATATGGATAAGGTGTACTTGTAGCATCTATAGCATGTAGAAATAGGCTCAAAAATATATGAAGATCACTTAAAACCTTTGGAATAACTTGGTGTTTCTTAGGTTAAAAAGTCATTCTCAAAAATAAAAGAATCTCGAATGATTATTAATTTTTTTTGATGAAAAAGCTAATCAATTCTTCAGAAACAATTAAAATTATTATTTTTGGCTTACATAAAATTTCGATATTTTTTATTTTCGACAAAACTTTAAGTTTAAACTGATTGGATAATTCTGAACAACTTTTATTAGATGAAAATTTCAATAAAACCTGCTCAATATGATTTTTCAATTTTTTTAAAATTTACTTCGATATTTCAGGAGGCTTTGCATTTGATGGTTGTGGATAATTTTTTGAATGCGTAATCCTTAATATGTTCTCTTTGTTTGAAGAAATTTTAGATCAAATCGAAAAAAGCCAAGAAACAACTGAAGGTATTCTTGCTGACAAAGAGGTTTCGATGAATATGAAATTATTATTTATTATATTTTATGAAAATGAAATTTCACATTCATAGAAACTTCTTTGGCAACAAGAACTCATGATGTAACATAGCGAGTAAATCGAAAAATATATACTCGTATTACTTATTCACGAGGTTCTTTCTACTTTCCTCCATTATGCCACTTTAAGATATTTTTCCAGTTCATCGTATTCATCCGACTTTATAAGGTTTGAAATATTGACACTTTATTCTTAAGTAGATATATAGATATTTTATGGCGATGCAATTATGGTATGGTGGATTATAAACATGTGCACCACAGAGCAAAATCATAAACAAAAACTGCGCGGCGGTCAATGAAGCCAGTGCTGATAAAAGTGAGCATAAGAAACGTACAAATACTGAGAAAGGATGCTGGAGTCGATTCCCGCGAGAAACCGCGAGGGCATGCGAAAGAGATCGGGCAACTCATGGACATGCGTTATAAAAGAAATGATGTTCGATTATTGCAAGCCGTTACGGCACATTGCCACCACGGTCCGAAGTCAGTTTATAATTTATGTCGCGAAAACTTAAAAATTCATTCAAAATAAATGTTGGGATCGAACCAATTTGAAGTGAATTATAATGGAAACTGTAGTTGATTAAATTAATCACAGAAAAGATAAATAAAACCCCTTCCCACATCAATGTTCGTATTCTCTATACGTGTTTCGACAACTAAGTTGCCATCATCAGCAGATAATTAATCACAGTGTTGCAATAAAACTAGCATAGAATCAAATCATACGAACACCAAATACGCACTCAGTGTGTGTTTGGTGCACAGACACTGAGTGTGTGTTTACTGTTATGCGATTCTGTGTGAGTTTTAACACGGATCCATGTGCGACACTGTAATTAATAATCCACTGATGGTGACAACTTGACAGTTGACGAAATCGTATACAGAAAACGAAGAGTGATGTGAAAAGGTATTTTATTTACCTTATTCCATCAAACAAGTTTATTTTATTTAAAATACGCTAGGGCATACGACCTGTTGACAGAGACCTCGAAAGAGCTGCTGCTGATGTTACTGTACAGCAAGGTCAAGATCTACAAACAGTAGCCCCAAGAATGTAAGGAGAGTAGGCGAAACGTCGGCAGGTAAGGTAGCCCTGTTAAGGACGCGGTGTTAACCAGGAAGGAGAGATAAAATAAAGTTATATTTGAATTAATACGATTTGTTGGTTTAATGAGAGACTTTTTGATGTTATTTAAAGAAATTCTGTTTAAGATATCGGTCGCCACTGCTTGAATCGCAAATAAAGTCCAAGAAACAAAACTTAATCACATTTAACTTAATCAACTACACCAGGCTGGTAAATGTATTACTAAAAATACTGGAACTAATCCATATTATTCCACCGAAACCCATTTCACTGTAACGGGAGTCTCGTGACATTTCCATAGCTTAAGAATGTGTTACTGAAGCAATTCCTAGTTAAAAATATCTAACGGACATACATATGTCCACAATTCTATGGTAACTGAGCTGCAGGAATTCGTAATTTTAGATAACCCTACTAATGCAGGCATTAAGTACAGCTTACCCAGCTGCTGTATACATAGTCTAGCTCTTCTTAGAATTGAAGAAGTAGCTCTGTTAACAGTCTCGGAATCAACACAAATCGTTTCTGCGGAATCTATAAAATTGTTCTTTGTGTTCAAGTTGTTCTGCAAAAATCAACTTTTTCAGCCTTCCTCGTAACAAATAATCTAAATAATTTGAATCTGGCGACCTTGGCGACTAAGCAATTGCTGAATCTCTTCCAATTTAGCAGTTCGTATAATTTCGTATAGTTTTGATTATGAAAACTTCTTTGTCTACCAACATATAAAAAAATATCTGAGTCCACCTTGTGATCACGACTATATACTAGAGAAACCAAGTGTTGCAGACCAGTTAAGAAACGCAGACTGACAGCAAAAATGAGGAATACACGTTTGCAGTGGGCAAAAATTCACGGATAATTTACAGTTGATGATCGGAGAATGATAAGCAGACACAACTTTTTTCATTAATTAATCACTCCCTGAGTGTATCAAAAAATACAATTTTTACTAGTCTGGTAGGTAATCCTTAGCGGTGAATAGCGGCTTGAAACGTGTTCAGTTCGTCATACGAACATCATGATTTGGTTATGTGTAGCAACAATGCGTACTGGATGGGTACTGGATCTCTGTATTTTGCGAAAGAGAGGCGGCGGAGAGATTCCACCAGGAGGAAGAAGGCCGGGACGGGCGAGCTGAGATATGACGATGGTAAAGAACCATTCATCGGCCTCTCGTTCTGAAGGGATGCGTAAATATTGTGCATATTAATGAAATATGAATGAGGTATATAAGGAGCGAACTTACTTCCGCAGGATAGGACCTGCAATGTTGAGTTATATCTAAGTAGGACGCGAGCTACACCCGCATTCAGAGTTTTAGTTAAGAATTAGATAGGTATTTTTAACAGTAAAAACATTAAATTTAGGTTACATCCGGTGTAGTGCCATAGGCGGAGCGCCGGATTCTACAGCAAGTTTTGTCAACTACTGAAGTTTGCGAAATAAAGAATATTTTGCGGAGCAGATAATGACTCAAATTCTATATAAAAAGCTTATTGAAACTGTACTTGTCCTTTCTGGATTCGCTAGATGAAAAAGAGAGACCATTCATTGTCAATACCAGATGGAACAAAGGGCCATATAGCGAAGTCGAACAGGAATTTGTAAAACTAAGAAGAAAATCCTCAACTATAAATTGTTACGATCGAATAATGAAGCTGAACTGATCGAAAACAAAGAAACGAACGATTTTTTTTCGTTAAGAGTTCAGCAAAAAGCGGCATAAAGGTTTATTGTCTTTTTACTTCTTCTGTCGTTTATTTTTTTTAACGCAGTAAACAATTGTTTAAAATTTGGTTTAAAAATATATCCTTTTACTGGGTGATTCGTTTCTTTTTGTCACACGGTATATAATTACGCATTTACAACTACTACTTCGAGCTAAAATCTGATAGTATTGAGGTGGCAACAATATGTGTAATTGTTTAATCCTTGTGTGTTTTTTATTTTTTTCCACTGATTGTAACAGCATTAAATTGTACAAAGTTTGTTCAGTAACGAAACCAGAAAAACATGAACAAGCGCTTTATCGGATTTTCGTTAGTGGAATTGTCGTGCGTCATTTATTATTGCACCAAGAACATTCTGTACACGTTTTCGCGGCCTGCTGATTTGTGGCCGCGCGCCAAGCGACCGTGGGAACACACGAGTCTCTGCGCGTGGCCGTGAGATGCTCAGGTAGATATCGAGGTGAGGCCGCCGTACGCCGCTCGGTCACCCGGAGGTAGGTGGGTCGAGAGCTATTCCACCGAACGTGACGGATAATAAGCCCCATTGTTGTTTTTATTTTCGTCTCCTCTTATTCAGAACGGCGGCGACTGGTTAAGTTCAGTTTCTCGCCTGACTTTTCGTGCATCACCGGACTAGGATGCCATTTGATTTACGGATTGGGCCACGTCCGCGTCGCTATATTGTTCTTTGGTAGGAAAATGACGTCGCGCAGGCACGTGTTAGAATAGAATGATCTATGAGTAACTGTCACACATGGAGTGATAAAAATAAACATTCCGTTTGAAGTGCCGCATTACATTGTCCTTGCTGCAAACACACTACTTAGAAACTGGTTCTATTTTAGTGTATTACTTCTCTCATTCAACACAAATAACCCATATTTCAAAGTGTTAATGTCACGTTCCAATATTATTTCATGGGATTTTATAATCTCATACAGTTCAAGCCATCATTTCATATTGTTTGTCCGCTGTATTTTCCGCGATGTTTGCCTAAATGTTAAATGCAAATATGAAATTTATTCAACGTTAATTGGCCGAATTGCTAGACATTAAGCATGCATTCCATGCCATTCTAAGTAAATACGATAAATGTTTATCTAACGTGTACAAATGAGGTCGACTCATACACACAGTTTATATGTACATACATATGTACACATGCGTGTATGTTCGCGCATATATCAATACTGATACTGGCGAAAAATTGATTACATGTCTGTATGTGACTGATAATATTTATTAACTGGGTTGGTGCATAATAAATATCAAATTTAATGAAAAAATTTAAAACTATTAGGTCCCTAAAAAGTAATAATAATAATGAAAGGTAACAAAACACAGTATTTTACAAAAACATCCCAGAAAGTCTCGAAAATAATGATTACAAGCTATACTAGTAGAAGACAATATACACAGATTGACGAATTATTAGTAACAGGTCAAACATTACACTTATTGGTAAAAACAAAAGAAAAGTTACATAATAAGCATTGCGATACCAAACGACACAAACTGTTACTTATTTACGAGGGTGGTCTGAAAAGTTGCCGGCCTAACAAAGACACAAGACATTTTTTCTTAAAATTTATATTTATTTTTCTACATAGTCTCCTTGTAGCTCTACATACTTCTCTCAGCGATGCTCCGATCTCTTTAACCCATCCAAATAGTACTCGGCGTTTTTCTCTGCAAAATAATTGTTCCCGAAGGTGACTGTCTCCGCATTTGACGAAAATCTGTCCACCAAGCGCAATTTTTAGACGAGGAAACAAAAAGAAGCCGCTTGGGGCTAGATTGGGTGAGTAAAGCGGATGGTTAACTAGTTCAAACCGTAATTTCTCCATGGTGTGAGACGGCACCTTTTCTTGGTGATACAGGATTTTCTTTTTCTGCAAATGCGGCCGTTTGTCCACAATTTCTGCCTTCAGCTTATCAAGTAATGATGTGTAGTATGCTCCTGTAATAGCTTTTCCTTTTTGAAGGTAATCGATTAAGATAATTCCATGACTATCCCAAAAAACAGTCGCTATCACTTTCCCAGCTGAAAAAACAGTTTTTGCTTTTTTTGGAGCCGATTCCCCTTTTGCAGTCCTCTGTTTTGACTGTATTTTTATTTCGGGCGTATAATGGTGTATCCAAGTTTCATCTACAGTAATTAATCGGCGCCAAAAGTTGGGATAGGAAACTTTTCAGACCACTCTCGTATTTTACCTTTTATTCATATTTTGTGTGCAATGCTGTAACTATCAGTATTACAGTTTTTGAGAATAATGTAATTAGACGATTTTCATATTTTATTACGGCCCTGCCTTCTAAAATTTTCTTAATCTAGCTTATTGATGTATATAATTATTGTAGTAATAATTAAAGTTATTATTTCTCCCATTTTTTAATAATAGTAACGTCTTCTAAGTTGTTTATGGGAAATATCGGCTTCTTCCATATTGTCCTCTTTCAAGTACTATAATTACTTTTACAGCATTTAGTTGCTTAATATATTTATTTTATGTCATCTTAAGCAGTTTCATAACTAGAGCGGCGACGAAAGTGGCAATACCATAGGCGGTACGGTAGAACGGGCAATTGGTGCGCAGTGAATGAGATCATTCACATCAAATACAATACGGTTCACGGTTAGTGTTTATAATAACTTCACACAAACATGTCGCGAAAGTCTGTGCCGTTTGCCACGTCGGTTAGAAAATACATAGCAGAATTTCCCGATTTAAAGTATGATGGATGTGCAGTATTGTGTTTGGTTTGTAATAAGCGACTTATAATACGGAAGAAAGACAATTGTAAAAAACATGTGAACAGTGCAATACATAAACTGAACAAAAGAAATGAAATACCTTATGCAACATTCCTTTATGATTTTTTATTTATGTTGACTGCATGTAATTTGCCGCTTCGTTTAATCAGCAAACGCCCTTTTCAAGTGTTCTGGAATAAATATCTGCCAAATTATAAATTACCTGCAAGAAGAACTTTACAGAAACATTTGCCGCGTTTAAGAGAGAGGCTTGAAAATATAGCAAGAAGAGAATTGCATAATAAAAATGTGTGGATTACTGTAGATGAGACTACTGATTTAAAAAAAAATAGTATAATAAACGTAATAGTACGTATTTTATCAGCCAACACATTTTCACAGCCCTATTTGTTAGCCTGTAAACGTATACAAGCATGTACTGCGGCAAATATTCGGCAAATAATAATGAACACCTTAAAGAAATTTCACATTCATAGTACTCAAATCTGCATGCTTGTAACAGATGGTGCTGCTACTATGTTACTACTCGGACGTTTACTAAAAGTAACTTTTCCTAAATTAATACACATAACTTGTGTACTCCATGCTCTTCATTTAGTTGCTGAAAATGTTAGAAGTAGTTATAAAAACGTTGATCATTTGATTGGATCCACCAAACAAGTGTTTCTTAAATCCCCTAAACGACTTAAAGAATTTCATAAAACTTGTCCAGATATTTCGGAACCACCGGAACCCATTCTTACACGATGGGGCACGTGGCTAAATGCAGCTTTTTATTACCATAAGAATTTTCACAAAGTTAAATCCGTTATATCAAAATTTAGGCCAACCGAATCCCAAGCAATCAGAGACAGTCAACATTAATTTGAAAATCCCCAAATTCTGGAAGATCTGCATACAATATATAACAATTACCATCCATTAGTAGAAGCAATTACAAAACTTCAAAACGAAAACGATTCGCTGCCCTTAGACGCATCACTATGCATAGTACAAAATGTGACCGCTCATTTGCATAGTTTAACTGACGCTGCTGGTGTACGAGCTCATCAAAAACTATTAAGTGTTTTAAAAGAAAATCCGGACTTGCATGTTTTACGAACTATTTATGACAAATGTGCAAATAGTGAGAACTAGATTGATTTTGAACAACAGCTTCTTTCTGCCAAAATTACATCAATAGACGCCGAACGATCTTTTTCTCTATACAAAAACATTTTCTCGTCGCGAAGGACGTCATTTACAGAAGCAACCGTAGAGACGTATGCAATGATGCAGATGTACAGTTACTTCCACAACACATTACCAGGGTTATGAAATTACATATTACTAGGTAAGCACTAATTGTGTAAGAATAAGTCTAGACACGGCACTGCTACGGACACTTTCGCCGCAGTTTATAATTTACACTTAAACACCAACCGTGAACCGTATTGTATTTGATGTGAATGATCTCATTCACTGCGCACCAATTGCCCGTTCTACCGTACCGCCTATGGTATTGCCACTTTCGTCGCCGCTCTATTCATAACTAACTATCTTTTAATAACGAGCTCGTACTTGTTAGTTTCCTCTTATTTTTTTCGTCTTTTACGTCAGATGATTAAGTACGATGGTAACGTGTACTTTCTTTTTTTCGTGTGCCTAATTCCGAACAGTTAAGATCATCTGTTGAAAAAAATCAGTTTGGATTATTTTTCTTAAAGAAAGGGATTTTGTTATGACTTAATGTCGGAAAATTAAATGCCAATTTACAAATTTTATCGACTTATGATACAGTAGTGGTAGTAATAGTCGAAATTACACTACCACGTGGAGCAGAACATCCACCTTAGATTTGTTTCTTTTTGTTTTTGAACGAAGGAAGATTTAATTGCGTTACTTGACTCTCGACGCACGAAATCTAAGGGTATGTGTTGGGTATCATAGTATTTCATTTGACTAATTAGATTTTCCCCCCTTTTCACATTGAATATAGTGTCCTTAGGTAGAAGCTATCTATTTTGGCCATCTTTGTCGGTTAGATTATACCAAACCAGGCAAGGTGGAGCGAATTAGATTATAAAGCTGCGACCCTACTACTGTGAGAGGGTCAAGATCAAATCTGGTATCGTACCACAACCACGAATCGCTTAATGAGGATACGAACGGATTATTTTATGCCTGTCAAACTGTCTGAAGTTAAAGGACTGCCAAATAGAGACGTACCATTGATAGACAGTTGTTCAATTGTTCAATAATCATTAGCATTCAACAGTTTTTTACGATTAATCACTTAAAATTGATATGTAACCCCTTTCCATATTAATTTTCGTATTCTATATACGATTTCGACAACTAAGTTGTCATAGTTAGCACGTAATTAAACAGTGTCGCACCTGGAAAACTATGGTAAAAACCCATACGAAACAAATTCCGTACAAGATCGCGCCAAGACGCGCAGAACTCAGTGTGCGTTTTGGCTTTCGACGGTACAGATCGTGTACAGAATTTTCCTAGGATTTTTCATTTCTTAAGCATTTCTTTGCCCTGTCTGAGTTGTTCCTGTTGTGTGATTAATTAGTACATGTTATTATTATGGCGTAGATTTCAATCACTTTCTCAACCAGATGCTGGGAAATTTTTCATTCAAACCACATATGTATCTATAGACATGACATTGGACTGTACGTGGCTGATACTAAAGTTGTACTGTACATCACAAAACGGTAAACCAATACAAGTTTTATGATGCTTTATATCTTGTATTTAAATGTAATTGATATTAGGTTCTTCTTTATTGTGGACTCAGAAATCTATATCTATATATCTGGACTAAGATCGAGTTCTTCTTCTTTCGAGTTCTGGTAAAATTTTGATCTGTTTCTGATGCCATTGTTGCTGTACCTCCTCTGCTAGAGAGATTTTCTTATTATTACTATCCTCAAGAAACTTTTACGAGAAATTTTGGCTAAAATTTTATGTATTTTTGACAATTTAAAGTGTTTATATTGAATTTCTAAACATATGTTATAGCAGATATTGTCCGGATTTCTTGAAAATACAGGTATTTTTAGCAACTTAACTACCTGCTTATTAGCATAGGGTTTACGGAGAAAAAAAAGTAAATTTTCTCGTGTATTTATGCCTGTGTTTTTTGAAGCAACAACTTTTAGCAATATCCTATTTATTTAACTATTAAAATACTTTTCTCGTTCCTTGAAATATTATTTTATTCGCTCTTTCAGACCTTTTCCAAGATCATTAACCGCACATCATTATTCTATTTACATTTACACATAGATTGTATTTTAATATTTGAAACAGTGAAAAAATATACAACAATTTAATATGCAGAGTTTGCAGAAGTGTACATATTGTTTTCGTTAATTTCCACTGAAAAATGTCTCAACATATTTTATATACAAACTAATTAAATTCAAAATCTAAAACGAAACATCTCTGCTAGACATATTTCTGTGGGAAAATGTTCTATTACCGTCCTTTTAGCTGTCATATATCACGACTTTTGCCATATTTTGTATCGTTTTATCTCTAAAACGTAACATTGTTCTTTAATATTATGTGTGCCGCATACACAAGTAATCAAACCATATACCAAGGCTTCCTTTCGCACCTGTATTCTGTAGAGATTTAAAGAAAGATAATTTATTATTTCTTGTCCTGTCATTGTTAGGGTTGTAAAAATTATTATCTTTCTTTCTCTGACAGCTATTTTCTACTAGCTAATGATAAGTATCTTTTCATTTTTTTTTTCTAGGACAGTTTTTTTCGCATCAGGTAGGCTCGAAAAATTTAAAAAGAATAAAAACAACGAAACAGCAAAAGTTACACGTATATACAAAAAGTTGTTAGTTATTAAGATTAAATGGGATGAATTTGGAACAAGTTTGGGGTGTATTAAGTAAAAGAAATTTCATTGGGGTAAGATAAGACGGTTGTTGTTTTGAAATTAGTAATTAGTAAATTTTATTTTATAAATTCATTTCAAAATTAATGCACTACTCAAACAATTCTATATTTTGATTGGTGAATAATTTACGAACATCATCAAAAAATAATTTAACTGGATATAATTAAACATTGGTGCATCAGTTTATTTTGAATGGCAATTTATGGAAAAAATTACGAAAACTATATTCAATTATAAAACGGCATTATCGAAAACCTTAAAAAATCAATAAACAAAGAAAACGAAACAAATAAATAAAAGTTAATAATATTAGGTGCGCAACTAAGTTCTCGCTGTTTTTCAAGAGATTGCTCCAGTAGTAAGTGCTGGTCGATTGTGACATAACCGAAACGTCATGAACCAAGCTTAGACATACGATAAACAAACCGCTTTGACACATTAGTGATTTTGTTTTTGCGTCATATACTTTTGGTTGTGTGAAAATGTCTGATTTTGTGCCAAACAATCGTCATTTGCGGGAAGTGTTGCTTTTCTTCTTTCATTCGAAGAAAACGGCGGCTGAAGCGCATCGAGAACTCCAAAAAGTTTACGGAGATGCTACTCTAAGTGAAACAACGTGCCGTGATTGGTTCCGTCGCTTCAAAGACGGTAATTTCGATGTTGACGACCGTTCGCGTGAAGAAAGACCAAACACCTTCGAAGACGCTGAATTGGAGGTATTGCTCGATGAGGATCCGTGCTAAACGCAAAAAGAGCTTGCTTCAGCATTAGGAGTTACCCGCCAAGCCATTTTCCAGCGATTGCATGCGTTGGGAATGATTCAAAAACAAGGAACTTGGGTTCCTCCTGATTTGAAGCCAAGAGACGCTGAACGTCGTTTTTTCGCCTGTGAATAACTGCTCCAGTGGCAAAAAAGGAAGGGTTTTCTTCATCGCATCGTTACGGGTGATGAAAAATGGATTCATTACAGCAACCCAAAGAGAACAAAATCATGTGGACTGCCCGGTCATGCTTCTACGTCGTCGGTTCAGCGGAATATTATAATAATTGGTTTAAGGTAGTGAAATTAGTAATTTGCACACGATGGCCAGCTTCCTTACTGAATTAAATATGAGCTAACTTGAGTTTGCTTTCTTAGCCAATTATAGAAGGTTGTTTCGTAAATTCGTGGGTATTTTCACAGGATTCCTATGAGATGATAGGACTGTGAAATCGTTTGTCAGCACACATTGTAACAATTATTCGTGTTTTAAACAGATCATTCGTATAAAGTAAATACAAAATTGAGCCTAAAACACTACCCTGCGGTACTCCAACATAAATATAGCGTAAGCCAAAATACTCACAATTGTAGCTGACAACTAAACACTTATTTGTTACTAAGGTAGTAATAGAGATGAAGGCATTGAGGATAAGGAAAGTTTATCTTCATTTTATACATTAAACATTATAATTCCATACCTTATCGAAGGCTTAGTCGACATCCAAAAAAGCTATGGAGCAATATCTTTCGAGATTTTAAATTGTTAGTTATCTTGTTCACAACCTCATTACTTAGTTCGGCAGTGGCATTTTTAATCCATAAGACAAATTCATGGTCTAATAGAATACCTTTTGTACTAACTACTGTTAGTGGTCTCTTGAAATATACCTTTTAAAAAGTAAAGGGTACAGATAAATAGATCGATAAGTGACCACTTTTTGTAGCTTATTACCAAGCTCAGGAGTCATAATGATAGAAACTTCGGATAGAAAGGTACTAATAAATCGACAAGGTGCAACTTTTTCTAGCTTCTTTTATTTAAGAAATCATGAAGAAGTCATTTGTTCCATTTTTCAGTTATTTGTTCCAAATATTTCGCTGATTATGTATCTTAAACAAACCATGTTATATTCTGACAGTTCTTGGGAAACTTTACCAGTGATTAAATCCTAACCTGGTGCCTTTTTAAATTAATTCATTTCATGGTGTTGTGTAATTTTGTATCTTTTAATAATTTTAAGAGCAATAATAACAACAACAGAAATAAAAACAAAATAATATCAATTTTATTTGTCTAACAGTTAATCGCGTATTACAGAAATTTTAAAAATAATTTGTAAAATATATCGAATGAGTATGTGATTGATACCGGAACAAAACCAAATAAAACATTTTTTAACCTTGTAGTTTTCTAAAACTTTTAGTTATTAATTATTTTATTTATGGGTCTTCAATAGACGAAACGCATCTTACGATCACTTTTTGAAATTACAATAAATGTCTGACATTTTAAGAAGAATGTGTTAACAACAATAGAATAACATATAACTCCTTAAACAAGTTAGAAAATTGTAAATAAAGCAGTATTTTATTTACAACTTTAAACCATTTAAACATTTAAATAAAAAGAAACATGGACCACGACCGCGGAAGTCTACGTACCAAATTAAAAAGAAACTGATTAGGTAAATGAGTAGGTAAAATTCACGGTATCTAGATGAAAAAGCCCTAAAGTTGGAGAAAACGGAATACTAATATATTCATCAAATAATAAATTAGAATAATCCAAAATTTAAATAAGGATAAAAGATGTCTAGCAGGTAGAAAAGGTCCCTGAGTGTTCAGGTTTTACTACCCACGCGCCATGCATCCTGGTGAAGTCCATTAAGTGTTTTATCATTCCACCACAAGCGAAGTATTTAATTTCTTCAATTTTTTTAATGCGTTTTCACTAAATTTACTTAAAAATAAAGCTCGTCGCATGTAGTAACACTCTGAATATTCATTTTTATTCGTATAAGGATTGATTTTTAATTGTGTTGTTTATTACATTTATAACACATTTTATATTTAGGAGCCTAACTAATTCTTACTCTTGTTTACCTTGTTTAACTCTTAGTCTCATCTACTTTTCTCGAAACTGCAAAGATTGAGTTAGTTATTTTTTTCCAGAAAATAACGGGTAATAGTGTTAGACCAAAATACTCGCGTAATACTTTTCGAAGGCACTTTTTTACTTACATTTTTTCAGATGTCACTCAAGTGTTACGAGGGTAGCCGTTTATATTTCGGGAACTGACAACACTATTAGCGTTGCCTCCGATCCGATGATGGCTTCGTGAAGTTTGTCATTTTTGACAATATATTTGCCTTGACAGTTTTATTATCCAGTCGCTATTTCTATTGTTGACAGTAACTTGAAAATTTTATGTCAGCGAAATAACAGAATTAACTCGCGAACATTTTTGTTCAATTATTTTTCATAACTTTCGCCGTAGATGATCTCAACAAGAATGCATCGACGAATTGAATTCTTTATTTGGTGAAGAAGCACCACCGAAAACCACATAATTTGACAACCGTTCAAAAAAGGACTTGCCTCGATTGGTGCCAAGAAATACACAAAAAATACAATGGCGGTGCTACAAACAACACATATAAAGCCTTCACAAGTGACGAATCTTGGATCTATACGTATGAGCCTGATAGTAAACAGCAGTCGACTGTGTGGGTATCCCAAGATGAGCCAAAACCAACAACAGTTGTTCGCACTCGAAGCACATCAAAATGGTCGCCTGTTTTTTCGGGAAAACCGATCACGTTGCAACTGTGCCTTTAGAGAGTTGTAGAATGGTCAATTCTGAATGGTACACAACTATTTGTTAGCCAAAAGTTTTTAAAGAAATAAGGAAAACAAACCGAAAACGACAAATCATTCTCCACCATGATAATGCGAGCTCTCACAGGTCGGTTCGAACAATTGAATATTTGATCGGGCAAAACATTGAATTGATGAACCATCCGCCGTACAGCCCTGATCTGGCACACTGTAATTTCTTTTTGTTCCTACACATGAAGAATAAACTTCGTGGTCAACGGTTTTCTACTCCGGAAGAGGCAGTTGGGGCATTCAAAACTTATATTTTGGTGATACTGCCTTCACAGTGGCAGCAATGCTTTTCGGATTGGTTCAAACGAATGAAAAAGTGCATTTATTTTCAAGAAGAATATTTTGAAAAACAAAAAAACTATTTTCCATAATAAAAAATTTTTTTTGTTTACTATTTCCGAAATATAAACGGCTACCCTCCTGTAACCGTACAAGAAGACAGACTTAAAGTTGCTATTGACAATTCTGATTTTAGATTTTTGGTAAATTTCTAGTAACGAAGATTATATGGTTCAATATTTCAAACAGTTTTTGTAGGGTCGGTTATTCATATGACTCGTGTTATATTCGGACCTGGTCCATTTTTTGTGTCAATTGCGCTCCGCAAATAACAACATTCTTCTATTTGCTAAATCTTTGCTTTATTTGCATAGAATTTTTCGTGTTTCCCTCCAATACATATTCCCATTTAATCCGTTTTAAATGTATTTATCTACAATCCTACTGCATCTAGTATGTGTTATTCTGACATGAAAATATTATCTGCGTGTTGTTTAAGTTTTGTAAGTTTTTTACTGATAATATAGTTCTATATTATTCTATTTACCTCTTCGTTTCTGATTAGAATATAGTTGAGACTGATACTGAAATATAGTTGGGACCGATATTGATGAGTAGTCACGACACTATGAATCTTTATTTAACACATTTCTCTAATTCTATCTCAGCAGGCAATCATTCCTAATACAGATTTAAAAAATTATGTTTCCCTTATTCAAAAGAGGCAAAACAAAACTCTTACCACATTATTATTTGTATCTTGAATGCGTATTTTGACGACTTGACGAGTTGTCATTATGAGCAGTGTTTGTACTTGTGTGATCTTCAAATAGTTTTTCGCAGTTTATTTCGTTCAACTTTACTGAAGACCAATGTATGACACTAACGGTTGTTTTTTTTAGAGGTATAGAACTTTGAAATGGAATAAAACAAATATGATTTTTTTAAATTGACATGAAATTTACTTTATTCGAAAGATAATCTTCTGGCATTATAATTTAAATATGACTTCTGGCATATGACCGCCACGGCTGGCTCGGACGTAGTCTAATCTGGAGGGCCAATTTTCGATGACTTTTTCCGACATTTGTGGCCGTATATCGGCAATAACGCGGCGAATGTTCTCCTCCAAGTGGTCAATCGTTCACATATCCCCACAGAAAATAGTCAAGCGGCGTTAAATCGCACGATCTTGGAGGCCAAGTCACGGGTCCGAAACGTGAAACTATGCGGTTACCAAACGTTTCCTTCAATAAATCAATTGTGTCACGAGCTGTGTGACATGTTGCGTCGTCTTGTTGAAACCACAACTCCTGCACATCATGATTGTTCAATTGAAGAACGAAAAAGTCAGTAATCATGGCTCTATAGCGGTCACCATTGACTGTAACATTCTGGCCAGCTTCGTTTTTAAAGAAGTACGGACCAATTATTCCACCAGCCCATAAAGCACACCAAACAGTCAGTTTTTCTGGATATAACGGTGTCTCAACATACACTTGAGGATTATCATCACTCCAAATACGGCAGTTTTGTTTATTGATGTATCCATTCAACCAAAAGTGAGCTTCATCGCTAAAAAAAATTCGATTATGAAAACCGGGATCAACGGCAATCTTGTTTTGGGCCCATTCACCGAATCTACGCCTTGCTAGGTGATCGTGTGGCTTCAATTCTTGCACGAGTTGGATTTTGTAAGCACGCAAACCTAGATCTTTCCGCAAAATCTTCCATAAAGTGGATGGACACATATCCAATTCCTGTGCACGATGGCGGATAGACTGATTCGGGTCTTCCTCTACGCTACGCTCTACAGCAGCAATGACTTCTTCTGTACGCACTGTACGACGTCTCTCTGGATGCGTGTTATCATTTAGAGTATACGTGGTGCGAAAACGTTCCATAGTTAATCGAATTAATTGCTCTGATGGACGATTATGTTGACCGTAATATTGACGTAGTGCGCGATACGTATTTCGAACAGAACCATGATTTTCAAAATAAATTTGCACAATTTGCAAGCGTTGTTCAGGCGTCAGTCTATTCATGTTGAAATGACAAACCAAACTAAATATAAATCACTTAACAGCTGACAAAATGGCCGCCAGTTAAAAAAGTGTTGCCAACTTAAAGTTCTATACCTCTAAAAAAAACACCCGTTATGTTTTATTCTCTGCCGATGGTGACAACTTAATTGTTGAAATACACATTCGAGACGAATACTAATATGGTATGGGTTTTCTTCCTTTTTTTTGATTTGAGTTGACCACGACCTCCAAAGAAATTTATATTACTATTTTCAAAATTAAAGAGTAACATAGAAACAGTATGGCTTTAGTGTTTTTTTTAATATAGTTCCAATACTACTACTAAATATGACAGCATAGCTGTAGCAATACATATCAGTGCAATAGTTATTAGTGGGATTGTCATTTTTACCCGACGCTAAGATATGTTGTAGTAAACAACCAGCGAAGCGTAAAGTAAAGAAAATTACACAATTTTGAAATTTATGAAACACTTACCTTGTTTATAGCTGTCATTACGTAGCGCGAAGTGGATAACTTCGATGAAAAGTTTGCACCATTATGTATGTTTCCGCATTTGTCTCGGTCAACAACGTTCGCTGTAATGAACAAATAATTTGGTAAAATAAAAATTTTTGTTTATAACATTTTTAAAACACTGGCTATTTTTATGTCATTTTTAGCACACCATAGTACCCATAGTTCACTGTTTGCGCTGACTCCATTAACTCAACCAGAGTATTTAGCAATTTTTCTATTGCGTCAAATATTCCTTTACAATTATCGTAAATAGTTTCTAAATCTATTTCAATGTTAGTATCTTAAAATCTTATTCGATCTTCCTTAATAACCGCAGCATAGATAGGATTGCATTGTGGAATCATAGATGAAATTTGTTTTAAGTACTCAGAAACATAAAAAGGTAGCCTCGACCATATTCTTTAATTTAGTAAGAGACGCTTAATAGTGGTTACGATAATGAGAATTTTATATCCAGTGCCGACGATTATCGCCAACACAATAAAGAAGATATTGGAATAAATAATTAGATTTTTTTCTTTCGTTAATATACAATTTTTGTTATATACGAGGAGATACCAAAGATAATCGAAATTTATCTATAAAGACCTAGATTTTATTATTTCTTTTACAAAACAACATTTAACACCTTCAACATACTTCCATTTATCTTTATACACTTGTCTAATTGATGATTCCATTGATGGAAACATCGTTCGCATTCGTTTTTCTGTATTATTGCGAGCTGCTACGTCGTTTTTTCTTTACCTTTTCCACATCAAAACGATGCCCTTTCATGTTCCTCTTTATTCGTGGAAACAAAAAGAAATTCGCGCGGAGCAATATCGGGTGAGTAGGCGACATGGAACGAAGGACTGGGAAGGGGCATTATCGTGACGGAAAAGCCTTTACCCCATCTACCACAAATCGGGCCTATTTCGTAGCACACTGTTACGCAGTCTTCTCAAAGACTCCAAATAGAATTTCTGATTAATGACTGTGCACTCAAGTCCTACATTACAAAAAACGACGAGCAAACGAAAACGCTTTTACAAAAAAAATGCACTGTAACAAGACACAACCTTATTCGGTGAAAGAACCAACTGCACCGAATGCAGAACAAGTTGCGTCACGCTTAGCGACGAAATGCGTGCTAGGCTAGCCCTATTTACAGCGCTGCCATTCCCGTTAGTATTGGGTACCCCCTAATATATATATCTATAAACTAAAGTGGCTCTAATTCCGGCGTACGGTACTGTATACGTTAAGAAAATTAAACGATTCCCAGTGAAAAAGTATCGTAAGAGGATCGGTAGTAAATATCTTAACTTGCACTGCTTTGTTTTTATTTAAAATCCTAGTCAACTAGTCAATAGTCAACCTTCATGATGGATTAGGGTTCATTACTTTGGAACTGAACTGTATATTCTTAAAAATAAATAATTTATAAATCAGATTAAAAATCAAATCTACATCTAATAGCATTTTCTGGAAAGGTTTATCACATAATTATAAAAAATTAATTCCGTGGCCTCTAATTTACGAAGCCGTAACTCCCCGGCAGCCCGGGTACATGTAGTCTGTCCGAAAAACCATTTTTGCAAAACGCCGCACTGAAAAGAAAAGGCGGCATAGTTCTACGATCCCACGAATCGAAACGTGAGGTCATCCAAACTAATTTAAACTTACCAAATTCGCCGTAGCATTCTTTTAGTAGCGACCATAAAAAGCATGTTTTACTGCAAGCGTACAGCGGTCCCATTGAAGAGCCGAAAGTTGTTTATATCTCTAGCGAAAGAATAATGTTTCTCGCCTCCATTCCCAGACACTGGTAACGAGGTACAGTTCTTCAGCGCTTAACCTTTTCGTATAATTTGCATTTCCAACACGGTCTCATTAATACGAGTAATTTATAACGATTAACGCGATATATTTTTAAATGACGTAGCCTTAGATACTTTAAAAGGAAAAATTGAAAAATAAGAAATGAATTTAATATCGGATCTGAAATAAGTGAGTACAGTTGGGACCAAGTTATTTGGCGGCGAATATAATAATAATAATAATGTATATATTTGCCCAACAGATCTTTACAATCCTATTACAGGACAACTTTTAATTCTAATTACTTCTGCGTTGACTTACAGTGAACACTAAATTTTCTAAATACTTTAAATACTAATTAACATTAAATACTTATTTGTAAGACCCACCACCACAAGAAGTATAAACACACCTATACACTACAAACACTGACGTAAAATCGTTGGTAAAGGACTATAGTTTATATCCACGGCTGTTAAATTATTAAAGTTATTACATATTCGGTAGACCGGCGATCCAATCATTACATTTGTCCTTGGAATGGGCAGACGAAAGGTATTCGTTATTCTAATCGCTTGCCTGGGAACCATAAAGTTTATCTTTGCTAGAATTTCAGGTGCGTCTATTCCATTATGTAGAAGATGGTAAAGAAACTTTATTTCATTGCGGTGTCTACGGAGCTCTAATGATTCTATGTTAAATGTAGTTAGTAGATTAATGTGGCTGTAGCCCCGAGGAGGATAGTTCCCAAACTGGCGAAAGTAGAGGTACTTCCGAAAGCGCTTTTGCACTAATTCCAGCACATGGATATGTGTTCTATAAAGAGGTGACCACACCAATGATGCATATTCGAGTTTCGACCTAACAAAGGCAAAATAAAGTGGTATTATGCTGTCGATTGACGAGAAGGACTTGGTGGTTCTAATTATGAAACCCAAAGTTTTTAATGCAGCATTGGATATATTATTTATATGGATATTGAATAATAATTTGGAGTCAAATGTAATACCCAAATCCCTAACAACTTGGCATTTTTCTAGGCAAGCATTGTTCAAAGTGTAATTGAATTCGATAGAGGAACCTCTACGAGTGAATGAGACATATCTACACTTAGAAATATTCAAGTGAAGCCCATTATCGGTGCACCATGTCTGGATTACATCCAACTGTTCCTGAAGGTGAGCGCAGTCATCGATATTATTTACTGCGTGATATATTTTCAGATCATCTGCGAATAATAATTTCTCATAGTCTAGAACTTCAGCAAGGTCGTTTATAAAAATAGAAAATAAAAGAGGTCCGAGATTTGATCCTTGCGGAACTCCAGATGTTGAATGAAAAGGCTGTGATTTATGACCTTTGTAGTAGACGTAGTTAGGTCTACGAGATAATATGCGCAGGTGTTACGCCACACTAAATTGACAGTTACGAATTTGGAACATATCTTGTAACATTAGTCAACGGTTTTTCTTTTTTATAATAAGAATAAATAACAACAAAAATAACAAATTTCCTGCATAGTATACATGTGAAATTATTAATAACCTGAAACTAAAGAACCGTTATTGTTCAAAGTATAAAAACCATAAACCTAGTACGATCTTCAACATTTCAAGTACATCAGTGCTTTTGTGGAATTTAATCACTTGAGGTTGATATAAGATTAAGTTGTCATCATCAGCAGATAATTAAACAGTGTCGCACCTGAAAAACTACGGCAAAATCCGCACGAAACATATTCCGTATATGATCTGTACCGACGAAAGGAGTTACATATCAACCTTAAGTGATTAAGTTAATCATTCATATCCTCCATCAAATTTACCTGTTGTGGAATATCAACTGAAAACTACCTGAGAGATATTGAAAACAGTATAGTTGAAGATTCGAAATTGTTGGTCCTGCATTCAAACGAGAAACTGAGAAGATGAGATTTGCAGATGAATTTTAGATGATTCTAAACAGGTTGTTTACACTTTCGTTAACTATTTTCAATCGGTGTTTACCCAGATTGATGCCAGTATAAATTAAGAATAGAATGTCTGCTATAATACGAAACCGTGGTTTTGTCTGCAACCTCTTCGGGTTGCTCTTCACTTCAGTTACTTACGTAACCATTAAGCCAAAAAATGAACCTCATCACTGAACAACATTTTAGTCGAAAACAGTGGATATTCTTCAAGTTTTTCAAGAGCCCAAAGACTGAAACGGTGATGAATCGAAAGGTCGACCGTTTTCAATTTTTGAACGAGTTAAATTTTGTGTTTTTAAACCACGATCCTTACGTAAAATACGCCAAGTTGTGGCATATAACAAGCCAAGTTATTGAGATCTACGTCGAATCGATTCTTCACAGTCATCGTATAGACCCTCAGCTACCAATCGCTATATTTTCTTCACTACGTGCTGGACGTGGTCTATTTGGTCGCGTATTATCCAATAACGAAAAGTGCGTTTCAAATTTTTCGATGGTATAATGAATTGCGCGTTTGGTGAGTCGATTATGTAGACCATAAATTGCACTAGGCGCACGAAACACATTTCTCGTGGAACGCTGATTTTCATAATACAGCTGAATAATTCGTAGACATCGTGCTAGGCTGAGTCTTTCCATAATAAAATGTCACGCAATGCTTAATTAAAATAGCGCGAAAGTTCGATACGACTCACGCTTTATCTGTCAAAAAATCGCTGTTGAAAAAAGTACTTTATAATGAATCACGCATTATATAATATACTGAGAAATTTAGACAAAGTTTTTTTCAATGTGTGAAATTATTAATTATGTTTTATTTTAGTATTTTTATTGTTAATATTACTATTATTAATTTACATGTTTGTAAGTTTAGAGCCTCTTTTGAAGTGTAATAAATCCTTCTTTTTTTGAACGGACAAAAACTACATTTCTTCTTTCTTCAGTAGCTCTCCATGACAGTGCGGTGTTTACAAATCTTCCTTTGATTTGGTCTTTGATCATTCGTAAACAAACAAACCGGATTCTATAAATAAATAATACGTGAAAAGTATAATTGTAGTGTTACTATTGACCTATATGTGTATTTGAGGGAGTACGCGCAACATTATTGATCAGCCAGGCTCCGAAAGGAGCTTTCAGTCCTGAAGCGCCGTCCACACCATCGTCACCAAACCAACCTAAAAATGTATCGACATCTCTAACACCACCATCTCGACATTATTCTTCAATAATTTAATCGATAATGTGATAATTGATCTTTTACATAATGCATATGTGATATTCATTCGTAGCGATGTTTTCGAAAATCTATTTATATTCCGTTCTGTTAGTGTTGTGCGGTGTCATAGATGATACGTTATCGAATCCGGACGCCAAGAGACTGTACGATGATTTATTGAGTAATTACAACAGGTTGATCCGGCCTGTTAGCAACAACACCGATACTGTGCTCGTAAAGCTGGGGCTGCGTTTATCGCAGTTGATTGAATTGGTACGCCTGAATAGTTATTTTGTAGTCTTGTCTATGAATTATATCCATGTCCTGCTTAATTTTACATTTGTAAATGTCTTATTTCTATACACGCATCGTATACTAAATATTTACAGTTGTAATATACGTTGTAATTAATGTTAAAGATGTGGAGGATAAAATGAAGCAAGAAGGTATCAAATTATGTACAAAACATTCAGATACATTTCAAAAATCAAGTGTAGCTTGTTTAACCAGCTATATATAAGCTATATTTGGTTCTCGCGAAGGTATTTTTGTCTTTTTATAAGTACTTTTCTAACAACTAAAACATTTAGCGAATTATATTCTTCACCTCTCTTATTTTGAAGTTAATGCTTGTGCTAGTACATATTCAAACCTTTAGCAAGGGTTACGTTTTCCACTTATTTTCTGACATCAAATATATTATTATATATTCACACTTCTTGCATAGATTTATTTTTTAAATCAGTTGAAAATGAATATACTTTGTATACATAATTCGTACATTTCATTAGCAGAAGGTATATCTCTGAAAATAGCTGTAGTTTCAGGCACTTTTCATGAAGTGTGTTGATGATTTATAATGTTGAATTGCCAGAAAGATTGGTGAGAAAATTTATAAAAACAGGTCTAAATCCTATATATATTGTTTTCTTTTTCATTTATTACTCAACATTAGATAGTTTCATTGTCTTTTGGTACTTAAGTTGCTTATACTTGTACACTTGATTACTTTAATATTGTTTCACAAAATTATTTAGTTTATGTAGACTCAATTGAATTACGACAATGTAGAATATGTTAGAGGCAACGTATATCAGGCAATGCTGATACAGGTTACCTCCACGGAAACCACAAAAGTATGGAATATGTTAGGAGGCAATCTGAAGCATGTAATGGCAGTATTGTTGACATGTCTAAACTAAGTATTTAAACCTTTGACACAGGAAAAGTCTTCCACTTAAAATACTAATTTCTTTCTCAGAAAATGTACACTATTTGATTTAAATAGACTCAATTGATCCACAATAGTGTACAATAGATTAGATAGCAATCTGCAGTAGGTAATACCCATGCTGTTAAAATATCTAAGCTATATATTTAAGCCTTTAGCAAGTGTAAAGTTATTAACTTACTTCAAATACTGAATTCTTTTTGAGAAAATTAACTGTATGTAGTTTAAGTAGACTCAATCGCATTTCAACAATGTACGTGGGCAAGGTGAAAAGTTCTCGGCCCGACACAGAGATGGTGTTACGATTAACAGAAATTTATGTTTGCTGCGTGGTTGCATGTGTCTTTAGTTCATATGAAAACTTTCAACTTGTTTGCAAGAATTTTTGTAGTAGACGTCATGCGTATTATTTTTTTAAATGGATAAACTTGAATATTGTGCTGTTATAAAATTCTTTGTTTTGGATGGTTTAACCCCTATGGAAGTTCATCCGAAGTTGACCGGCACCGAAGTGTACGGGGACTCTACTCCTTCGATGTCAACCGTTGAAAAGTGGGCAGCTGAATTTAAACGTGGTCGTACGTCCCTCGAAGATGACTCACATGAAGGACGGCCAAAAACCACAACCACGCCAAAAATCATCGAAAAAGTACATGATGTTGTGTTACACGATAGGCGAGTGAAAGTGAGTGAGATAGCTGAGGCTGTGGGGATATCGGAAGAGAGGGTGCGAAACATTTTGCACAAAGAATTAGAGATGAGAAAGCTCTGCGCAAGATGGGTGCCACATTTGCTGAATGTTGATCAAAAGCAAATGCGCAAACGATTTTCGGAGCATCCTTTGGACCGATTTAACAAGAATCCGACCGATTTTGGGCGGCGATTTGACACCATGGATGAGACATGGGTCCACCACTACACGCCACAAACGAAACAGCAGTCGAAGCAGTGGGTGGAAGCCGGTGGTTCAGCGCCAAAGAAAGCGAAGTCGATCGCATCGGCCGGAAAAGCCATGGCCAGCGTGTTTTGGGATGCAAAAGGAATCTTGTTAATTGATTACGTTGAAAAAGGCAGAACAATTACAGGCGCATATTATTCTAACCTTCTTAACCAGCTGGATGCCAAAATTTGCGAGAAGAGGCCTGGTTTGAAGAAGAAAAAAATCATTTTTCATCAGGACAACGCACTCGCACCCACACACAAAAGTGCGTTGGCGATGGGAAAATTGCGGAATTTGGGGTACGATTTGCTCGGCAATCCTTCTTATTCTCCTGATTTGGCACCCTTAGACTTCCATGTATGCCCAAATTTGAAAAAACTTGTTTCTGGAAGGCGATTCACATCCAACGAAGAAGTTGAAAGGACCGTAGAAGAATATTTTGACAGCCTTCCAGACTTCCAGCCTTCCGGGAAGGAATATTAATGTTAGAAAAACGCTGGACCAAGTGTGTTGAACTCAAGGAAGATCATGTAGAAAAATAAAATCATTTTTTAAATTTAAATCGCAGTCTTTCATTGTCAGGCTGAGAACTTTTCACCTTGCCCACGTAGAATATGTTGGAGGCAACTTGTATCAGGTGATGCCGATATAGATTGCCTCCACAGGAACTACGACAGTGTAGAATATGTTAGGAGGCAATCTGAAGCATGTAATGGCAGTGTTGTTAACATGTCTAAGCTAGATATTTAAACCTTTGGCACATGAAAAGGCTGCCACTTACTTAAAATACTGATTTTTTTTCCGAGAAAATATACCTTATTTAGTTTAGATAAACTCAATTGAAGCACAATAGTGTAGAATAAGTTAGGTGGCAACCTATAGCAGGTAATGCATGTGCTGATAAAAAGCTGTATATTAAAATCTTTAGTAAGAGCAAAATCATTCGCGTACTTCAAATACTGAATTCTTTCTGAGAAAATAAACTGTATGTATTTTAAGTAGACACAATTGAATTACAACAAAGTACAATAAGTGGAAATCTGTAGAAGGTACTGCTAGAGTTGTTAGAATGTCTAGACTACGTATTAAAATATGTGGCAAGTGCAAACTCTCCCACGAACTTTGCATAGTGAATTGTTTCTAAGTTTCTATACCGTATGTAGTTAAAGTAGACTCAATTGAATTACAACAATGTAGAATATGTTGGAGGCAATCTGTATCAGGTACTGCTGATACAGGTTACCTCCACGGGAACCACAATAGTGTAGAATAGGTTAGCAGGCAACCTGTAGCAAATAATGGCAGTGTTGTCAACACGTTTAGGCTAAATATTTAAACCTTTGCCAAGTGAAAAGTCTTCCATTACAATAGTACAAAATAGGTTAGGAGATAATGTTGTATCAAGCATTTCAAAAAAATAGGGACAAATTTCCGGACAGATTCAATGAAATTTAATCCTCATTGGTTGAGAGCAAAGCAAAATCATATAGTCGTATCTATAACGACGTATTATTTGAACATTTTTAAACTAATAAATAAAATTACGTGTTTTCTTTTTCTTATCTACACACATCAAAATAAGAATTTTAATGTGCAGATTATGTGCAATACTACTGATTTAATTACTTATCGATTTAAATTTTCAATTTTATAGGTTGTAATTAAGGCTTGGGGTCTGTTCAGAAATATGATTCGCTCTCTTTGAAACACAGTATAATGCTATTCGAATGTCTAACCTAAATATTTAAACTTTTGGTAAGTGAAAAGTCTTCTGTTTACTTAAAATACTGAATCCTTTCTGAGAAAATATACCGTACGTAGTTTAAGTAAACTCACTTGAACCACAATACTGTAGAATATGTTAGGAGACATACTGTAGTTAGTAATAGTAATGTTGCCAACATATCTAGGCTGAATATTTCAACCTTTGGCAAGCGAAAGGTGCTCCATTACATCAGTGTAAAATAAGTTAGGAGGCAACATGTATCAAGCAATGCTATGCAATATTTCAAAAAGAGAGAGACAAATTTCTGAACAGACCCAAATGACAGTTAATTCTCATTGATGTAGAGCAGGTATGGGCAACCTTTGACATGTTGTGGGCCAAACTTTAATGTGCAAATACGTAGTACGTACTTTTAAAGTAGTGGATTTAAAATCCACTACTTTAAAAGTAATGTTCATAATTTTTAGCGATAGATATCAGACATGAAATAATATGACAATGTCTCGCGGGCCGGATCAAATCTTACAGCGGGCCGACTCCGGCCGGCGGGACGGTTGTTGCCCACATATGATGTAGAACAATGCTAAATCACCTAGTTCATGTTATCCCACCATTTCGATGAGCTCTTCTTCTTATGAAAGTTTATGTTGCTGTGATAGAGTTTCACTTAAATTTTAATTAATCAAAAAAGCTAAATAAAATCCCTTTCCATATAAATCTTCGTATTTCGTACATATACGTATTTCGACAACTGAGTTGTTGCATATTTGGTGTTTTACAGTATGATTCTGTGCAAGTTTTATCGCGAATCCAGTTGCGGAACTGTTATTTAATTATCTGCTGATGATGACAACTTAATTGTCGAAATACGTATATAGAATCCGAACATTGAAATGGTAAGGGGTTTTATTTACCTTTTTTGATTAATTCGGTCAATTTTTCTCTTTGCAGAACCTGAAAGACCAAATTTTAACAACCAACGTATGGCTGGAGCATGTGAGTAATGTTATTATCTTATAATAAATATACGTACGTATTATTATACAGCGCTATGACTTCAGAAAAGTACTTAGAATGGGGCAAATATATGATCTTAATCCAATTGATAGCCGGTTGATTTAATAACTTACCATATTATGTCGTTCATAATTTTGTTTGCAGTGGTGCATTCTTATCCTACGCATTTGAATAATACAATTTATTAAAGGAGAATGCGTATGTATTAGACCTGTCTACATTATTGAAATAAAACAAATGTAAAGCTAGAACGAGTTTATTGGAAAAATATCTTCTAATGTATTATATATTCTGTCTCGAATGAATTTTTAACAAGCATCTTTCACGATTGCAAACACAGCATACACTGACGTCTATATTATAAAGTTTATATAGTTTGTGAGTACAGATAAAGTAGACTAAACTAAGATAATTTTCTGGAAACATTTAATGACTTACGAGGGTGGTCCCATAAGTACCCGGCCTGACCTAGAGATGGTTGTAGTTGTTTGAAAAATATCACTGTATTAGAAAGTACACAATCTATAAAGCATATGTTTCAAGTTTGAAGACGACACGTTGTTTAGTATTTGTTTGGCAGCCATCAAAAGTGAACGTTTTCAGTGAATTTGTAAAAATGGAGAAAATTGGTCATCATTACGTGATACAATACCTTTATTTGAAAGGCCTCAACCCAACCGATATAAAAGCTGAACTGGATTCTACACTCGGTGAGTCCGTTCCTTCGTTTATAACAGTGAAATATTGGGTAGCAGAGTTTAAACGAAGGCGTATGGGCTGCCAAGACTAGCATCGCAGTGGTCGACCAAATGAGGTTACCACTCCAGAAATGGTGAAGACAATCCACAAAGCGAATGATCGTCGACTGAATGTGCGCGAGCTAGCACACGTAATAGGCATTTCAAAAAGCGCGGTACATCGCATATTATCTGAACATTTGGACATGAGAAAGCTGTGTGCAAGACGGGTACCGCGAAGATGTTTTAATTGAGTGTTTAGCGAAGTTTCACAGCAACAAAGCAGAATTTTTACGCCGTTTCATAACCATGGATGAAAAATGGCTTCATCACTTCACACCCGAGACAAAAGAACAATCAAAACAATGGACTGAAAAGGTAGAACCGGCTACAAAGAAGGCGAAGACCGTTTCATCTGCAGGCAAAGTCATGGCATCGGTTTTTTTGGGATGCGCGTGGAATAATTTTCATTGACTATTTTAAAAAAGGAAAAATTATGACCGGCGAGTATTATGCGAACTTATTACAATGTTTGAGCGAAGAAATCAAGCAAAAACGGTCGCATTTAGCAAAGAAGAAAGTGTTGTTTCATCAAGACAATGTACCAGCTCACAAATCCGTTATTGCAATGGCTAAAATTAATGAATTAAAATTTGAATTGCTACCTCATGCACACTATTCGCCAGACTTAGCCCCCTCGGATTATTTTCTGTTCCCAAACTTGATAAAATGGCTCAGTGGTCAAAGATTTTCCGACGGTGAAGAAGTGACGGCAGTTAATGGATATTTTGAGGAGCAAGACAGTTCTTATTATAAAAAGGGTATCGAACTTAATTGAACATCGATGGGAAAAGTGTATATAGCTGAAAGGAGATTATGTTGAAAAATAAATATATTTCTTTTCGAAATTTTTGTGTTTTCTTTGTTGGGTCGGGTAGTTCTGGGACAACCCTCGTAGTGCTACTTTTTCAGAGATCTAATACATACATACATGAACGATATGTGTTTATTGTTTCGGTATTAATTTCCAATTTTCTATCGTCTTTTCTGCTGGAAGTAATTTTATAAGAAAATCTTTATAAGGTTTTATACAATACATTAAAATACACACACACACGCACACATAAACATATATACATATATATGAAATATATACTCTAGCGTTGTATATGTTTATCGTTAGATAATAAAATGTCACATTAATGGAGTATGTTTCAGGAATGGATCGATCATAAATTTGTGTGGGATCCGGCAGAATATGGTGGTGTTACAGAGTTGTATGTTCCTTCGGAACATATTTGGTTGCCGGATATCGTATTATACAATAAGTAAGTTTGAATTTCTAAACCCATTTCTTCTCACGGAAATAATTTTTACAACTTAAATACCAAACAATAAAAGAGATTTCCATTTCTCTTACATTCATTAGTATTCACTTTTACGTAAGTAAATTTAGTTGCTCTTAAGTTCAATTGAACTAATGGCAAAATTTTCACTGTTCATAATCTGTATACGTATATCGACAACTAATTTATCATCAGCAGAAATGAATTACAGTGTGGCATATGATTACGCGGTAAAAAAACTTTACGCGAAAACAAAACACACGCAATCTTTTACAAGAAACATGCACACATATTAACTAACTCCCACTTCTCTTGTTTTGAATATTCAAATTTATTTTGCCGCCTGAAAAATAGGGTCTATTTGATGTGATAGACCTATCCCAAAGAATAATTCAATCGTCGAAATATTTTTATAGTCGGTAGGATTTTCAGTTTAAATTTTAGTACATCTCTTTTAATAGATTCAAAATGTCTTCTACAAAGTGGTAACTGCAGCTTGGAGAACTGGAAAAATTGACACAAAAGTCGATGTGGGGATCGTAGCATTTTAATGGAGCGAAATTCAAGCTCCTACAACGCTGGTGTTTTTTAGCACAAACTCTCCTCCTTCCAAATGCTTTATAAACCAAAGGAATATTATCTGAGCATTATAAAGCATCTGTTGACTGTTTCCCTCTTTAGAAAACTTTCTAGTAGCCAACACAAGGATAGTCAAACAAAATAGATTTTTGAACAACTTCGACGCGTTTTTTTTTTTTGGTTTAGGTTCAATATCAAAGAACTGTTTCAAAGCTTATTGATTGATTTTCAAATTGATCTAATAAAGCCATATCACCTCATTTGTTATGGGGCATTTCATAAGCGTAGGCTTTGACTTGACTTATTCTAGCATTCTTTAGCTAGTTATTTACTGTCTTCTTTAAGAAAGTATGTCATAACGTGTGTAATGCCCAAAATATAGACGAAAATAGTGCGAACAGATTTCGTAAATCATATCCAGATACTGAAACATCTCTCTTAAGCTTAATCGATAATTTTTCATCACAATTTTGTCTTTTATGTTAACGCCTTGGTCAGTTGAAGGCGCTAAAAGTCTGAACAATGTCCATATTCAACCAATGCTCGGTCTTTTTCAATTGTTTTGTATCATTTGACCATTTTGTCGATAAATCTGACTCACCTTAGGCCTTCTCTAACATTTTCGATGATTCAGTACCAGGAATTTGGTTGGTAATACAAAATTTACGGGGCTTTTTCAACTTTAAAAATTGGAACGGTCGACTAACAGAATCAATAGTTATTAAACTAATTGATTTACATATTTAGCTAAGACTGTGCGCGATAGGGGGTACTAACTGACAGTAGGAAAAACAAGTTTTTCAATACCTTTTTAAATGAACAGTTCTCGGTATTTGTTTGAAGGAATGTATGCTTTAGATTATTAGAAATTCTTTCATCTAACTTTAGCAAAGTGTTACAACAATGCTTGTACGAGGAGTAGTAATTAAATAACGAGACCGATGTGAGAAATGTTATTTATTGCAAATAAACCTATATTTAACTTTTTAATTTTATAACACACTTCAACAACCCTACCGTTTTTGTTTTTACATGTTCAACAGACTGAAAATGTGTTCACTTTAATGCACTTTTCACTTTTGGGAACAGGTAGAAGTCACATGGTGCGAGATTTGGCGAATACAGAGGATGATCAAGCACAGTAATGCGCTTGTCTGCTAAAAATTGCTTCACAGATAGGCACCATTTTTGCAAAAACTTTTGTCATGTTTAATTCATCTTAAAAAATGTATCTTACTGTTTCTTTGTTAATGTTTACCATATCGGCAATCATCCGAATGTTCAGATGTCGGTCTTCTCGCACAATTTTATTAATTTTCTGAACGTTCCCTTCAGTTCTTGCAGTCACAGGTTGACTAGGATGTTCATTATCTTCAACCTCTTCCCTACCTTCAGAAAACCGTTTGTGTCATTCAAAAACTCGCGCACCTAACATAACTTTATCACCAAACACCTCCTTTAGTATCTGCTTCAAGGTTACTGGGCTGGAACCGCATCAATTGTATATCTGCCGACGTTTCGTACCCATTTATATGGAATATCTTAAGGGCTGAACTACTGCACTGAAACTGGTGTAAGTCGATGGGGGACGGGTTTATATATGGATAATGGGTCAATGGAGCGTTACGGGTGCGATTGGGTAGATTAGAGATGCAGGATTGCCAAGCGTTATGTAGGGGGTAGCCATCATCGCGGTTAAGGTTATTGGGGTGGTTAAAGATCTCTATAGTTTCACGGATTTTGCGATTTTGCAGCCCGGAAACCCAAAACCAGATAGCATGGACCACGACGGCGGAAGTCTACGTACTAAACCTCCTTTAATATTTCTAAACATTCTGTGGGCGATTTTTTTAAATGTGACAAGGAATTTCTGGTGAATTCGTTGCTCGATTTTTATGACAACCATTATCACGGCACTACTAAGTAACAGTGTCCTCTACAATCAAAGCTCGAAAGTAAACTAAAACAGACAGAGAAACGAAAGTACAGGTTGTTGCTTAGGAAGTATCAAGATCAATGACAATCCAATTACAGTCGCGCCCGATGAGGTCGCCCAACGAAAGAAGCGCAGTCTCGTTATTTAATTACTATACCTTGTATATTACTATCTATCCTCGTATATAAAGTAACAATAACGAGTAACAAGCAGTAAATATCTCTAATAAAATTGACCAAAGCTGTACATTAACAGCTTCATCTTCGACTATATATGTATTATTGAACGCTATTCGTAGAGGTTAGAAAAAAATATAAAACCTTGAATTCTCAGGTACAAAAAGATAACAAGCATTGTGTTTGGGGAACTATAGGTCTCTCTTCATGAGATAATCACGTGATAAATCGTTCAATTAATATGATGTATAAGTCGGTATGGACAATAGATACAAAAAGAGAATTATAAATGGGAATTTTTTTAAAATGCAACAATCTTATGCGTATTATGTAAATTTTTTTATTTCTAATTTTAATTTAATTATAGTGTGAGCCAGAAAATTTCGGAAAATTATGATACGTACCTTTCACGGCAGCCAAGTGCCGCCTAAACAAGTTGTTATAATGATTTATCCAGTTCGTTTAAGTCTTATAGCTTAATAAAGTGTCGAAGTCTTATGTGATTACAAATAATTAATCCAAAAAAAGTGATTATTACTTTTTGAGATTACTTCTAGGACGTTGTTAAGGTTATCGTCGCTACAATAACATAAAGTTATCTAGGATTTATGTTCTAGGTAATGGGGTTTTTATGAAAATTAAACTATAAAAAATTTTAATAGTAAAATTATGTTTTCAGCTTCTTTATTTTGACAATTTTAATTCCACTGTTTTGAACTTATGAAGAACAATAACTAATTTTCAAAATATGCAATTTTATTATCTTCTTTTTCACAATAAATAATACAAAAATGAATAAAAGTAAATAAATTCTTTACTTAAAGATTTAAATACATAAAAATACATAAATAAATAAAATATTGATTCCAACTTTCCCGGGTGGCTGGAAGATAAGCAGGATTACACTAGTGTTCAAGAAGGGGGAGCGTTCTGACGGTAATAATTACAGACCTGTCAGTATCTTGTCAAATTTTGATAAAATATTCGAACTGATTCTCGATGACAAATTATTTAGCTGTCTTAAATCCTTCTTATCCATTAGGCAACATTAATTTATTCCAGGCAGATCTACTGTTGCCAACCTGGTCGAGATCACTGAATTTATCGGGGAACTACTTGATAAACGTCAGCAAGTAGACGCCATATATACGGACTTCAGCAAAGCTTTCGATACCATTAATCATTGCATTTTGATTTCTAAGTTGACATCTTTTGGCTTTGCTCCTAATATTGCCAATTTATTTCTTTCCTATCTGCAAAGTCGTTCAGGTTATGTGCATTATAATGGGTACTCGTCTAAGCTCTTCGATATTTCCTCTGGTGTCCCACAGGGTTCCCATTTGGGACCCCTTTTGTTTAATATCTACGTTAACGATCTCTTGGGACGTCTTGACTGCAGACTGTTAGCTTAGCCGACGATCTAAAGATCTTCAGCTGTATTAATTCACTTGACGACAGTACTAATCTTCAATCAAATCTGTGCATTATTGACGATTGGTGTACCCACAATCAGATAAAGCTCAACATCGACAAATGTGCTGTTCTCTTTTTTAGTAGAAGTGATACTCCGCTTTACTATAACTACAATGTTCGGCAATCTATTGCACCTAGAGTACACAACTTCAAGGATCTTGGACTTTTGTTCGACTCGCGTCTTAACTTTTCTAAGCATATAAGTAGCATAACTTCATCGTCTTCCAGAGGTCTTGGGTTCCTTATTCGTTCTTACAGAGGTTTTAGTAGCTTGCACACTTTGCAGCTTCTTTATGGTTCTCTTGTTCGGTCCAGATTGGAATATGTTTCAGTTGCGCAGTACCCGCTTTACCATTACCAGTAGTTACTCCTGGTGCATGCTCAAAAGAAGTTCCTTAAATATTTATCCTACAGTATTGATGGACATTATCCTACCTTTGGTTCGACGTATGAGGGTCTGCTTGCTAGGCACAATTTTAATTCTCTTGGTATACCCAGGGAGAGAGCTAGTGGCGGTTTTCTTTATAAATTAATAAATAATTTTACTGATTCTTCTAGTTTTGACACTAGATCATCGGCAACCTTCTCAATAGCTAGGGCAAGAACCAATGTTCTCTACAAGGCTTCACTGGTAGATATGTCCAGAAATGCCAATGTATTATCCGAGGATCCCTTTCGTTAATTTGCATCTAATATTGTTCGTTCAGTTTTCTTTTAAATGACTTGGATTACATTATTATAAGTGTATATTTTTTGTTAATTGGATTCTTATTTTTCTTTGTATTACATTAACTGCACCTATTTTTGTTTTTAATTTTAATTTTATTTTTAAGTGCATTATGTCTTGTAAATGGTCTGTATAACTGTTGGGCATTAAAGATTATTATTATTATTATTATTATTATTAAAAGATCCTCAATACAATTGTCTGAGTGAGAATCGAACCCAGCACGATTAATTGCGCCATTCACTATACACTTACATTACGGGCACTGATAACTTTGATCTTTTCAGCGCCGATGGAGAGTACGTCGTAACAACAATGACGAAAGCAATTCTCAGACATACAGGGAGAGTTTTTTGGACGCCCCCTGCAATTTTTAAATCTTCGTGCGAAATCGATGTCAGGTATTTTCCGTTCGACCAACAAACTTGCTTCATGAAATTCGGTTCGTGGACATATGACGGTAATCAGGTAATGTTGAATATACCTTTTTTTCTATTTCATGGAATATCTGCAGCGAAAATCATTAGAGTACGTAAGCCTATGTAAAGGAAAACAAAGTGGGGATCCAATTCATTAATGAGTATTACAAGCTGCATCGAATGAATCAATGGCGGAATGTTATTAGCTACTCAATTAACTTCTTAAATATGTATAAAATATGCTTTACAACTAGAGTCTGTATCACGAACAGATAGACTAATAAATATGTGTGTTCCACACATATAAAAATTGAAGAAAATTGAAGCCTCGTTTACACACAAACGCTAGATGAGTTGCAGCTGAGTTAGTTTTGAACAAATTTGAGGTTATATTACAGTTTCTGTCATTACTTCTTCATTTGATTATTCCTAGCGTTTATATTTTGTAATTGTCTTTTTCCTAGATATTGAAAAGTATAAGAAAGCGTTAGTAAGAAGTTAAGTAAAACATTTAAATTTCGTAGAAGGATTATTTCTTGTATTTTTTGAGAACGTGCATTTGTTATGTATAATCATAAGGATGGCCGAATCACCATTAAGAAAGCGGAAGAGAAGCGATTTTAACGTGATCGATAATGAGTCGATTTTGAATATATTCTAAATATTTAAACCACAACACCCAAATTGCACCAAAACACAAACTGATTTATTAACTGCTGAGCTCGAGGTTTTCCTTAATCAAAAGGTCAAAATACATTAGGTAAGGCTATCAAATCGGCGAAAATCGACACTTTGTGTTTTGCTTTGTAACCGATTCGAATACCTTAGATATCCCGAGTGATACTATTCAGGGCTAGGGGTATTTCTTAATCTGGAGGTCGAAATACATTAGATGGACCATCGAATCGTCGAAAATTGATACTTGATACTACGTGTTTTGCATTGTAATACGTTTATAATTGCGTTTCCTTTCTAGATACTGTAACCTACCGTACCAAAACAGTATTAAGATTAAGATTATTTGGGTGTTCATAGTCTCTTGGTTTTTTTTTACTTGATTAAAGACTCAAAAAAGGAGAAAAACTTCAGGTATTCTATTATAACTGGCGGTGAGACGTGGTGTTTTCAATATCATCCAGATACCGAGCGTTAAAGCTCTGAATGGAAGCATCCAAGCGAAAAAAAGCGGTTCAGAGAAGTAAAAAGTAAGACAATGATGATTTGTTTTTATGATTTGAAAAGCATAGTGCACAAAGGGTTTGTACCAACAAGTCAAACAGTCAATGCTGTATATTATCTTGGTGTTAGAATCGTTTTTTGGCGCGTATTCGTCATGTGCACCCTCAATATCGTGATAATGTTGCCTGGCGTTTGCTACATGATAATGCACTGTCTCATCGCTTGCCGCTTATCACTGATTTTCTGACTACAAATGGTATTCTAACCATTAACCATTCACCGTTTTCACCAATTTAGCCCCCTGTGATTTTTATCTATTCCCCAAACTACATTTTCCAAAGCAAGAACAGCGTTATGCCGATGTCTAAGCGATTAGGAAGACGTCGACAGCGATCTTGAAAAACATCTCTCAAGATGAACTTAAACATTCATTCGACATGTTAATTGACCGTGCAAAGGGTTTTATTGAAGCCGAAGGCGACTACTTTGAATCAAATAAATGAATTTTACCAAAGTAGTAAGCTTTTGTTTTTATTTTTAAAAAAGTTCGGTTTCCTCTGCGACAGACTGTGTATTCTGTAGTAGAATATTAGTACCAAATATATATATTTATAAAAATTAATATTTCCCGTTACACCATTGTTCACATACCATATTTTTTAAACTTCTTTTGTGCTTGAGAATTGTTACAGGCCTACATAAGTATAAATAAGTAACATCGCTTCAATTTTAGATTGACTTGAAGCATATAAATCAAACGATAGGTGAAGACAAAGTGGAAGTTGGAATAGATTTGAGGGAATATTACCCAAGTGTAGAATGGGATATTTTGAGTGTTCCAGCTGAACGACATGAAAGATACTATCCCTGCTGTGCGGAACCATATCCAGGTACGTCGGTATATCAAAAATTTTTCTTTTGTGAGTTTTGCTTTCAAAACGGCCTCTTATATGAATTAATAGTGAGATTGTAGTGCTGTAGAGGTTATCACAAAAAAGACGAGGTGATGTAGTTGAGATTGAGTTGAATTTATTTACTCTGATCGTTCTTCAATTATTAATATCGCTAATTTCGAAATTTTTGTTTCAGATATTTTCTTCAATATTACTCTAAGGCGTAAAACGTTATTTTATACAGTAAATTTAATCGTACCTTGCGTGGGAATCTCATATTTATCGGTATTAGTATTCTATCTGCCAGCAGACTCAGGTGAAAAGATCGCACTTTGTATCAACATTCTTTTATCACAGACCATGTTCTTTCTACTAATTTCCGAGATCATACCTTCGACGTCTCTCGCCTTACCATTGTTAGGAAAATACATTCTCTTCACAATGGTTTTGGTTGGCCTGTCGGTAGTAATTACAATCATTATACTGAACGTCCATTATCGGAAGCCGAGTACTCACAAAATGGCGCCATGGGTTAGGTCGTTTTTTATCAAAAGTGTGCCTAAAATTCTACTGATGCGTGTTCCGAAGGATATCTTAACGGAACTGGCCGCCAACAAGATCACGAATCGTACTCTGGGAAAGAGAGACTTGGACACGTTGCCTTCAACTGCATCTTCCTCTACGACGTCTTCGAGTTCTTCCAGAAATAGGAGAAGTGGATGTAATGGTTTACATTCAACAGCCACAGCTAGCAGGTACGTTATATGAAGCAGAGTAATACTAAACAATTTTGTTTCTAAAATGTACAGTCAAAGAAAATTGCTGCTTGTTTGGTCGGATTACATGCAATTGTAATGCAGTGCAAAAGAATTCTAAAACGAAGCACCATTGGTGTTAAAATTAAGGTGACTTGGACAAACAATAAAATTATATACGCGCTCATAATTTTCTCTAATTATCTTATTTAAAAGTGGAAAGAAACTTGTCTTGTAATTGAATAAGCATATTGGGAAGTGTAAACAAACACTTTAAGAATTTATTTTGGGTTTTAACATCGAAAGATGCACGCAAAATAAATGTAATTCACTAGCAACAGAATCTGTTCTTTCCAGAATAAGAGGTTTCGCTGGAGCAATAGGAAGTCGTTTGGGATATAACGGCTTGCCATCTGTGTTCTCTGCACTCGATGAGAGCGATTCAGGAACTAGAAAGAAGTATCCTTTCGAACTTGAAAAAGCAATACATAATGTCATGTTCATCCAACATCATATCCAACGACAAGATCAGTTCAATGCTGTAAGTACCACTATAGGATTAAACACTTATTTTTCCTTTATTTCAAGTTATAAGTAAACGCAGTAGTAAAACCTTACCGAATTTTGAATTGCAAAGAATTTCGCAATCGTCCTAGCCAAAAATGGATTTGTTCCATGTTTCGCTGAATAATTGGTAATAAAGGTTTTGTTGTTCACATTGTTTCTTCAGCTCCGTAATAAGTGTAAGTGTGACAACAATCTTTCGGTTAAATACAGAAGAAAATCGCTTCGAATTGCTTGAAATTTATTTTCTTTTTTCAGCATAACCTTTCTTAATGATACTGCCACATCTTCCGCGAATTAAAAAAGTAATTTGTTTTAGGAAGATCAAGATTGGGGATTCGTAGCCATGGTTCTTGACAGACTATTTCTCTGGATATTTATTATAGCGTCAATTGTGGGAACTTTTGCTATACTGTGCGAAGCCCCAGCGTTGTATGACGATACGAAACCAATCGACATGGAACTATCGCTAGTCGCTCAAAAGCAATTTCTACCGGAGTAGATAGTTCTTAAAAAATCAGATATTTGAGTGTATTTATTTCTATATTCGATTATCATTTTTATCACGTATGTACATATACACGACATGTTTGTTATTTGCAAGGAAACGTCATGTTTTTTTATTCCGTTGGAAATAAAATATTAATATTTCTAAAGTGTTTTCTTTCTGGTAAACGCCTATGAAAATTTATACTATTGCGTTTGGTGGTCCATGTTAAAAAAACTATTGTTATTATAGAATGGACGTATGCGTCTAGATACATAGACAATAATTATTTATTTAGCATTTATCTTAACTACATATACACAGTCTGCCGCAGAGAAAATGGAGCTTTTTAAAAATAGCAATTTTTAGTGGCGCCATCTATTAAAGAAATAGGCGTTGGTGAGGTAGATCTTTCACCAATACTATGTCAAAATGACATTTGGATCACTGGAAGCAGAGAAATTGCGTATATAGTAACAGTGTGTATTTGGCATTAGTCGAAAAATGAATTTCGAACAAAGACCAAATGTCAGATTGTTTGTTAAGCTCGGTAAATCGTTTACTGAAACGTTCAATTTGATGAAACAAGTGTATTGTGATGCGTGTTTATTACGTACGCGTGTGTATGAGTGGTAAAGGGTTTTCCAATAGGGACTTGACAACTTTTAATTCAATTTGTGAACGCACCCTTTCACTAATCATCGAGCTGTCACTGTCAATTTATTCAGTAAACTTAACATTTTCATCATGGTAAAGTACACGAACGAACAACGTCTGCAAATTATAAAAATTTACTACAGAAATTCGGAGTCGGTGACCGCTACTTTAAGAGCGTTAACTCCGATTTTCGGTCGTAATTCTCGCCCTAGTAGACAGGCAGTAACAAGTTTAGTGCAAAAATTTGAATCTACATATTCGTTGTGTGATGTTCCCGTGCCAGTGAGACAACGGGTTGGCCGAAGTGTCGAAAATATCGCTGCCGTTGAAAAGTCCGTACCAAATGATCCAAATAAATCAATTCCACGGCGTTCTCAAGAGTTGGGCATCGCCCAGACCACTTTATGGTGAATTTTGCGTAAGGATCTTGGTTTGCACCCATACAAGATCAAGCTGACTCAAGAATTGAAGCCGATGGACCATTTGAAGTGACGTATGTTCTCCGATTGGGGTCTGGAAAACATGCGCCAAGATGATCAGTTCCATCGCAAAATCATTTTCAGTGACGAAGCTCATTTTTGGCTCAATGAGTTCGTCAATAAGCAAAATATGCGTTATTGGTCGGGTGAAAATCCACATGTGCTTCATGAAACACCACTTCATCCACAAAAAATAACTGTTTGGTGCGGTTCGCATGCCGGCGGCGTCATAGGGCCACATTTTTTCGTCGACGATAATGATCGTCACGTTACTGTGAATGGTAATCGTTATCGCGCCATGATTACTAATTAGTTTTGGCCCGAATTGGAAGATATGGACCTGGACAACATGTGGTTTCAGCAGGACGGTGCCACAAGCCACACAGCACGCGTTACAATCGATCTATTGAAGAGTAAGTTTGATGAGCGTGTTATCTCAAGAAATGGACCAGTCGATTGGCCGCCTCGTTCGTGCGATTTAACGCCTCTAGACTTTTTTCTTTGGGGCTACGTCAAGTCATTGGTCTATGCCAACAAGCCGACAACGTTGGAAGAGCTCAGAGCCAACATTGAACGCGAAATAGCAGCCGTTTCGGCCGAATTGTGTGGCCGAGTCATCGAAAATTGGGTCCAATGAATCGGCCGCTGCAAACGTGCCCGCGGTGGCCATATGAACGAAGTCGAGTTCCATTCATAAATGTTTTGATTGTACTTCAACCCGATAATAAAGTTTTTGAAATATCTCAAATGGTCTGCATTTTATTTTGAAAAAAAGTTGTCAAGTCCTTATTGGAAAACCCTTTATAAACGATTTAAAGACGGTCGTACGGGCACAAACGACAACGAACATCCTGGTGTAAAGAAATATGTGGTTACGGAAAGTAACTCATTGAGATACATGGGGATGACATTAAATATTTCCAAAGATTCAATTCATCGTATTTTGACACAGCATTTGGAACTGAGAAAGATTTGTGCAAGGTTTGTACCACGCAAGCTAACTGAATTCAACATTGTGGAGACACGATTAATGATTTAAAAAAGGACGAAAACTTCATGTATTCTATTGTAACTGGCGATGAGATGTGGTGTTTTAAGTATGATCCAGAGACTAAGCATCAAGAGCTCTGAATGGAAGCATTCAAACGAAGAAAAATCGAAAAAAAGCCGTTTGAAAAAGACAAAAGTGAAGACGATGTTGATTTGTTATTATGATACGAAAGGCATAAATGGTAGCTGGCATTTATTACATGATAATGCACCATCTCGACGCTTATCACTGATTTTCCACCTATTTATGGCATTTTAACCATCAACCATTCACCATATTCACCGGATTCGGGCCCCTGTGATTTCTATCTATTCTCCAAACTACATTTGCCGATGAAAGGACAGCATTATGCAGACGTCGACGTCATTAGAAGGGCGTCGACAGCGATCTTGGAGGACATCTCTAAAGATGAACTTTGAATAAAATAGATGAATTTTACCAAAATAGTAAGCTTTTGTTTTTATTTTAATCAAGTTTCATTTTCTCTGAAACATACTGTATACATGTATATATATATATATATATATATATATATATATATATATATATACATATGCGGCTAGTTTTAAATTTATAAATCTTCGTTTATCCATAGAAACATATATACGTTCAAAACTGTTAAGAAAAAATTCGTTAAAATTTTAAAATAGAATATGTATGAGCATATATGAGCGAATTTGAAAGAAATTGTAAATATTAGTGTTGAAGTAAGTTATATAAACTTCTAAAATTGAGAAAAGATATTAAAACCAGGCAAGGGATTGTCGAACTTTACTCTTGTTCACAAAAATATGCAACAAGTAATCAGCATCTAAATATATAATTTTAAAGTTATATACGGTGAATATAAATATGAATAGTAACTATTGCAATTGTAAATAGTGCGATCTATGAAATGTAAACAAGAAGATGAAATACTAGAAGTAATGGTAGACGTAACACTGAAACTTGAAAAAAGATTTTTCTTATACATTTATTATTTAATTATATTAAGTTATTTATAATGTTTTAATGTGTAATTTGATAATTATGTTTTATATACGTCTTTAAAGATTATGTTAAAGTTGAATATTTAATTAACAGTTATTTTAAAACAATATTAACTTGAATTTAATCGTAGATATAATAGACGTAGATGCAATATAAAAATTAAATTTGTTTTCATTTAAATAATATACTTTTGTTACTGAATTTAAATTTGGCTTACTATTGGGTTGGCAACTAAGTACTTTCGGTTTTGTAGTATAAAATAAAACATTTTTCTTTAAACAAAGATTAGTTTTTAATCAATTATATATTTTTCATTTTGCTCAATGACCCTTAGCCATCTTTCTTTCAGCTGCATGATTCCGCGCTCATAAAATTTCTGGTCCTTATCAGCAAAAAACTGAACCAGGTGCGAGTGATTCGTCATTTGTGAAAGTTTTACCATTCCAACAATTCTGCAAACTTCGAAATAAATGGTAATCAGATGGTGCTAGATCAGGGCTGTATGGGGGATGAGGCATCACTTCCCAGCCAAGCTCCAATAGTTTCCCACGAGTTGCCAAAGATGTGTGAGGCCTTGCATTATCTTGGTGGAAAACTACAACGTTCCGATTTGACAATTCTGGCCGTTTTTCTTTGATTGCTTCATCCAGTTTTATTAATTGTTGACAGTAAACATCAGAATTGATCGTTTGGTTCCTTGCAAGCAGCTCAAAAAACACAACACCTTTGTAATCCCACCAAACTGACAGCATGATCTTTTTTGGATGCAATTCAATTTTCGATGTGGTTTGAGCTGGTTTATCGTGTTTGCTCCATGATCGTTTTCGAACTATGTTACTGTACAGGACCAATTTTTCATCACCAGTGATGATTCTTTTTAAGAAAAGGTCGGTTTCATTTCGTCTAAGGTGCAAATCGCAAAGATGATTGATTCTTTGTGTTAAATGAATATCTTTCAATTCGTGAGGTACCCAAATATCAAGCTTCTTAACTAGCCCAAGACATTTTAAATGTTTTTCAATTGTTGTGTGTGATACATGTAGCCTCTCCGCAATCTCTCAAACAGTTATATGACGATCCTCTTCAATTATGACGTTGATTTGGTCATCATCAACTTCAGTAGGCCGACCAGAACGTTGCTCATCTTTGAGGGAAAAATTTCCAGAACGGAATTTTTTATACCAATTCTGACACGTGCGCTCTGTTAAGAAATTAGCACCATAAATGTCACATATCTTTTTGTGAGCCGCAGCAGCTTTCTTTCCTTTACGGAAATAAAATAGTAAAATATGTCGAAAATGTTCGTTTCTGCACTCCATTTAAAATTAACCCACAACTAATAGCTTTAATAAAAATCACACACTACTTGCTTCTAAAGTTACGTCGATGTGACTAGTATCACGCGACAAACGGTAAAGTACAGCACTAACATACGTTATACAAAAAATAAAGTAACGCTCTCTATCAGTAAAAACCGAAAGTACTTAGTTGCCGACCCAATATTTTTGCATAAAACAAGAATGCTGCTATAGAAATGATTTTAATTAAAAAAGGTGTTTGGCGTTTAATTAAAACAAATATTTTATAAAAGAGTTAGAATAATAGATTTCTTTAGTAACTCGAATAATGTTCTTTTTATGTTAAAACAAATTTATTAAAGTTATTTATAAAGTATGATGTACGAGGTGTGGCAATTAAGTAACGAGACTTGTGTGAGAAATGTTATTTATTGCAAATCAACTTCAACTTCCTTGTAGTTTATTTGAGCTAGGGCTCTGCCCTTTTACTCTTAGTCCTCGATTTGATTAATCATGACATTGGGTTCTTGCTACTACTGGTGTTTACTCCCTTCGCGGTCGTCTGTATTTTGAGTGTTTTGTCGAGTATTCCGCTACATGTGTAAGTGTCGGGTTCGTTTTATTGCAAATAAATTTATATTTAACTTTTATCCCCTTCAACATACTCTCCTCCCCTATCTATACACCGCTGTATACGTATCATTGTTCAAAACGATGCTGTAGTTCACCAGTTATCAGCCTCCTCAACAATTCTGCTGTTTCTGCTTTTACATGTTCGACAGGCTGAAAATGTGTTCCCTTTAATGCACTTTTCACGTTTGGGAGCAGGTAGAAATCACACAGTGAGATATCTGGCGCATACGGAAGATGATCAAGCACAGCAATACGCTTGGCCGCTAAAAATTGCTTCGCAGATTAGCGCATTGTGAGGTGGTGCGTTTCCTGGTGCAGAATCCACAGCTCGTTACTCCACGAATCCGGTCTTTTCTGTGCGTACCGAAGAGAATATTGCTGTTGTAGCGCAAAGTATTGAAGAAGACGCCGATATGTCGATTCGTCGTCGTTCTTAATTTGTTGGCATTTGTCCTTCGACTACGTGGAAAATTTTACGTAAGGATCTTGGCTTACGTACCTATAAAATACAGCTCGTGCAAGAATTGAAGCTAAACGGTCATTGTTTGCGTCGCGTTTTTGCTGATTGGGCTCATTTGAAACAGGCTGAGGATGAGCATTTTTATCAAAGAATTGTGTTCAGTGATGAAGCTCATTTCTGGTTAAATGGCTACGTCAATAAGCAAAAGTGCCGTATTTGGAGCGAAAACGATTCTCAAGCCGTTAACGAATCACCATTATGTCCATTAAAATTGACTGTTTGGTGCGGTTTACACGCTGGCGGCATCATCGGTCCTTATTTCTTTCGAAATGAGGAAGGAGCTGCCGTTACGGTGAATGGCGAGGGCTATCGAGCCATGCTGACTGAATTTTTGTTTCCAAAAATTAACCAGCTAAACATCGACGACATTTGGTTCCAACAAGACGGCGCAACTTGCCATACAGCGCGCTTAGCAATCGATTTATTACAAAATCAATTTGGTGACAACTTTATTTCCAGAAGAGGTCCTGTTCACTGGCCCCCTCGTTCGTGCGATTTAACGCCTCTGGATTACTTTTTATGGGGCTATGTTAAGTCATCGGTATTGGTTTAATCGAATGGACCACGTAACTCGTAGCCGCGGCGGACATATGCCGGAAATCATATTTAAAAAATAAATGCCATGAAATTATCTACCAGATTACAAAAAAAGAAATTTCATTCCAATAATATTTGTGTCTTGTATTATTATTTAAAAACACTCTTTATATGTACGTTTAAACTTTCTAACTCGTATTAAAAGTTGTTATTGGGAATCCACAACAATTACTATCATTTGCAGAGGAACAGGACTTCAAAATTACTTCTGTGATTGGACGTTAACGTTAATTAATATTTTCCCGCTCTGTACTTAGGGGATGCCATAAATCCTATTCATTACAAACTTTACGATTTCGCAATTTTCATTTCGAATACGTTGGGATTATTTTTACCGGCGCAGTCGGATGTGTATGCTCTCTTAAGTTTTATGGTGGCTATAAAAGCTACGCAGTTAACTATTAACTACTGTATAGATAAGACACTGCGTAAAGACAACTTTCTTATATTAAAATGACAAATTTTATAGTCACAAGCTCTTGTTTCTTTATAATTAATAGATATATTAATTATAAAGTGTGATCTTATAAAAGTTCTGACACAACTTTCTTGATACAAAATTTATTGTCGTGAAATGTACACTGACTCACAGTCAAAATGATGCAGTGCTATAAGATTTATATATTTCTGAAATTGTAAAGGGTTTTCCAATAAGGACTTGACAACTTTTTTTCAAAATAAAATGCAGACCATTTGAGATATTTCAAAAACTTTATTATCGGGTTGCAGTACAATCAAAACATTTATGAATGGAACTCGACTTCGTTCATATGGCCACCGCGGGCGCGTTTGCAGCGGTCGTTTAGTTGGACCCAATTTTCGATGACTCGGCCACACAATTCGGCCGAAACGGCTGCTATTTCGCGTTCAATGTTGGCTCTGAGCTCTTCCAACGTTGTCGGCTTGTTGGCATAGACCAATGACTTGACGTAGCCCCAAAGAAAAAAGTCTAGAGGCGTTAAATCGCACGGACGAAGCGGCCAATCGACTGGTCCATTTCTTGAGATAACACGCTCATCAAACTTACTCTTCAATAAATCGATTGTAACGTGTGCTGTGTGGCTTGTGGCACCGTCCTGCTGAAACCACATATTGTCTAAGTCTATATCTTCCAATTCGGGCCAAAAATAATCGGTAATCATGGCGCGATAACGATTACCATTCACAGTAACGTAACGATCATTATCGTCGACGAAAAAATGTGGCCCTATGACGCCGCCGGCATGCAAACCTCACCAAACAGTTATTTTTTGTGGATGAAGTGGTATTTCATGAAGCACATGTGGATTTTCACCCGACCAATAACGCATATTTTACTTATTGACGAACCCATTGAGCCAAAAATGAGCTTCGTCACTGAAAATGATTTTGGCGATGCCCAACTCTTGAGAACGCCGTGGAATTGACTGATTTGGATCATTTGTTACGGACTTTTCAACGGCAGCGATATTTTCGACACTTCGACCAACCCGTTGTCTCACTGGCACGGGAACATCACACAACGAATATGTAGACTCAAATTTTTGCACTAAACTTATTAATGCCTGTCTACTAGAGCGAGAATTACGACCGAAAATCGGAGTTAACGCTCTTAGTAGCGGTCACCGACTCCGAAATTCTGTAGTAAATTTTTATAATTTGCAGACTTTGTTCGTTTGTGTACTTTACCACGATGAAAATGTTAAGTTTACTGAATAAATTGACAGTGACAGTTCGATGATTAGTGAAAGGATGCGTTCACAAATTGAATTAAAAGTTGTCAAGTCCCTATTGGAAAACCCTTTATAACAAGAAATCGGTTTTGAAAAAGAATTAAACACGCTGCGATTTTGCAAGAATATTATATATTGTTATAATAAGATTAAAAGACAATTCATTGAACGCAACACAATTAATAATAAGAACTATGTTAACAGCTCGTAAATGAATGTCACAGTGAAAGTAATGCGACCAGATAAACAGCGAAGAAATACACATGGCAATTGCTATTGTGCTTCTGGGCTTCCGGGCTGGAACCGCGTCATTTTTATATCTGCCGACGCTTCGTACCCATTTGTATGAGACATCTTCAAGGCTGAACTACTGCACTGAAACTGAGTTGTTGAAAGTTTCAGTGCAGTAGTTCAGCTCTGAAGATGTCCCATACAAATGGGTACGAAATGTCGGCAGATATAGAAGTGACGCGGTTCCAGTCCGGAAGCCCAGAAGCAGATAGCATGGACCACGACCGCGGAAGTCTACGTACCAGATTTACACATGAGAATTTTTCGCAAATCCCATCTGAAATTGGAGAAATTCTCAAAAAGTATTATTCGATGTTCAATTGACTGCATTTGCATTTAAAAATTTGTTTTGCGACGTGTAGAAGAGAAAAAAAGTAAATGACAAATAATACCCAAGAGCAGAAAAAGCAATTACACACGCAATATGTATTTGGTTTTTGTGCGGTATGACTCTGTGCGAGTTTTGCCGCAGATCCAGGTGCGACGCTATTTAATTATCTGCTGATGATGACAACTTAGTTTTCGAAATGCGTATACAGAATATGAACTAAGTCTGCAGAAACGAGTGCTTTCGCAGTAGCGTACGGCTCAGTTACTATCAATATTAAAATTAATAAATGTAATTACATATTATTTTAGTTTTTTCTTGTGTTGTTGATGTAGAGTGACGCAAAAATTCGTTGTAGTATTGTGTCATTAGTATGCTTTCCAGTGGTGACTCGGTCATACTCCTATGGCGAGGTGAAAATCTGTTGGTGTATTTGGAAAAGGCGCGCATGTAATGATGTGATCGCAAATTTAAAAAGGACGTTCGCGTCATATTCGCACTCTTGGTTTTCAGTTAAATTCTTGTCTATACGCACTATAGTTTGAAAATCGGGGTTCTTATTTATAACCGCACACAATTTATTGGTTGTTAATCTTTCTATACTATCTGTTAGATTTCCTAATGAGACTTTGATATAATATATTTAGCACTTCATGTAATAACAGCTTGGTGTTCTCTAATTTGGAAATAGTATCTAAAAGAATTGAATAATTTACGGAAATTTGCTCTATTTGAGTATGGATTTTAGTATCTGAAGCCAGCCGCTGACTTACTGAAATTGCTTGAGCATCTTGCGGATTTAAATTTAAGATACAAAGTTTAATAATGTGTAAAAAGTTCTCGTAATATAAAACGCTCTGCTTTTATTTAATTCGAAATCGTGTTTTTCACCGGAGGAAAATTATACTGTAATTGACTTGTTGGAAATCTCCATTCCGGAACGTACTTCCCCTAAAAGTTTCGAAATTCTTCATTGTCTACAATATTTTGTGGAATGTTGCACGCACTTAACCGGTTTTGTTTGCTATTAACATGTCTTTTACACACAAAAATACTGTACGGTGAAATGTTGATATGCAAACAATATATTTAATAATAGTGCCAATCTAATGTCGAGAATCGGTTAAGGTATCTATTAACACTCGCCGAACGTAACAAAGAACGCCGTCGATTCGCCATCATCAATCTAATCGGGCATTCATACACATACCATACGCATATGAATTCCGACTTCGGGCATATACGACCACTTACAAAATATATCATTGGCGCCTATGAGTGAGCACTCGCTTCTTAACGTAACACGAACATTAATGTAGAAGGAGGTTTTATTTGCCTTTTTTTAATTAAGTGTAACATAGTCAGTGTTTGTTTTAATACAGAATACGAACATTAATATGAAATGGGATTTTATGTACCTTTTTTTCCACTAAAATTTATCTATGCTACACTTAATTATTACCATAAAGTTTATTGATTGTTTTTTATTAGTTATTACGGAATTATTATGGAATTTCTAAGGTTGAAACGAGAAAAAAAATATTTACATTTAATTACTTCTTTAAAGATTATGGAATATTTTATGTTAAATTATTATGATTAAAGAAAAAAAATAGTTGCTGGACGGGAAAACATTCGACGCGCAAAAGTAAAAATGTTAAAAATACAGGTTTTAAAGTTTTTTTGGTGACGTTCGTCTAATAAACAGCTTTTTTCCAGACCAGATGGTTAAGTACGTACATATAAATATGAGAATAAAAGAAAAACTGCAAAAAACAAAAAAAAATCCAAAAAACCACCTAATAGCCAAAGAAACACGGCGGGAATTAGTATTTGAATATTTTGCAAGGGAGAAAAAACGCTTACATTGCGACGGTTTTATTTCCTTCATTTCTTACGATATCAACGAAAAAGCGATAAACGTGCAAGCATTAATTCCTCCCAATGGAGTAAAGTATACACTCCTTATTTTGAAACGTCCGTTTAATTATTTCTCTAACGGAAAGAGGACTGATTACAATAAAATATAACAAATAATGTCTATGAATTCAGAATAATTCGTATTACACTTTTCCGCGATTCAGGTCCATAAGTGAGTATACACTGAAATCTTTCTCCAATCTTCGGTAAAAGAAAAAAGAGAAAAAATGAAATACAAAAAGAAAGACGTGCGAAAAGAACATGCAAATATATAGAATTAAGACTTACATACGTGGTACGGTCATAAATATGTGGGTTTTAATGATCACTGAAGGTCGATTTATAACCCCTTGCCACATTAATTTTCGTATTCTGTAAAACAAACTCCGTACGCGATCCGTACCATTGAGAACCAAAATGTACACTGAGTGTACATTTTCCAGGTGCGCCACTGTTTAATTATATGCTGATGATGACAACTTAGTTGTCGAAATACGTATAGAGAATACGAAAATTAATGTGGCGAGGGGTTATAAATCAAGCTTCAGTGATCAAGTTAATCAACCACAGGCTCCATCTAAATTACCTCAATGTCGGTTTTAGTGAAGGTTTCAAATTTTTTGACCTTTGAGTTTAATAAAACTTCAATTCGTCACTCTTGGATAATAAACGCATCATCTTCCATGCTTAAATAAGGTTGTTATAGGAGTAAATTAGAAAAAAATTTAATACATTTTGGAATTGGAAAAAAATCTTGGTGGTCTTCATGTTTACAATTTTTAAATCGTTTCGATAGTTCACTATTATTCCCACCTACTCTTCCATACAACTATTTGTCTTTGTCGTTGGTCTACTTTGTCATTGGTGAAAAATGAGTTTAAACAAAATGGTCTAAAAGAAGAGATTGTTGCTATTTTTCGCAATATATTTTCCAATTACTTCAACCGTTTAATAATCGTTTTTGCAATTATCTTTCTTTCTTATCTTTGGTAATTCCTTCCGTCAAACTTTTGGTGATCTTATTTTCTGTCTCTTGGTGCTGATTGCTAACTTAATATTTTTTCTCGGCTATTACTGTACTCTCATACTTTTGAGATGTTCCCTCAGCTTAACATATATTTTTTCTTACCTATTCCCTCATATTCTTCCTCTTATCTCTTTATTTCTGATTACATTAGTTAAATAGAGTATTTGCTCTAAGTTAGTAACTGACAAAATGAAACAGCACGGAGATACGATTCCAAGATTAGGGTGTTTCTTAATCAGGGGATCAAAAGACAGGAGATAGGATCATCTAATCGCCAATTTGTGTTCAGCGTTTTTAGCGATTCGCATTTTTCGCGAATATCTTGAAAACCAGAATAGCTACCGTATTGCCGTCTCGTTCTTCGTAATCAGCGGGTCCGAATACATAAAATAGAGGCATTAAAACGATGAAAAGCGACACTTCGATTTTTCTGATTTTCAAATTTCATCGCTTGAAGTTCAAACGAATCGCAAAATTTTCTAACCTCCATAACTCCCGCAATTTTCATCCGATTGGCGTGACCTTTACGCCGAATTAAAGGATTGGAGCAGCCGTTAGGCCGCAACGTGCACTTTAATTTTACGTTCTTCGTAAACGTTGAAAAATTTATTCAAAGTATTCGTCTTCTGCACTTTTGACTTCTCCAAGTGGCTTTTTCTCGGTCTTTTTTCGCTCGGACGCTCCCATTCAGAGCTTTAACGCTTGGTCTCTGGATCATATTGAAAACACCACGTCACATCGCCAATTGCAAGAGAATATCTGATGTTTTCTTCCTTTTTCGAGTCTTTAATCAAGTCTGTACAATGCTAAATTCAGGTGGTACAAACCTTGCACTATTCTTTCTCAGTTCCAAATGCTGTGTCAAAATGCCATGAATTGAATTTCTGGAAATATTTAATTCCATTTCCTCGTATCGCAATGTGGATTTCGACCATTTCTGATAAATTCACACACAAGTTCGATGTTATTTTCCATAACAACAGATGTTCGTCGCCATTTATGTCCGTACAACTGTCTTTAAACCATTTATACCACTAACACACTCGTACGTGTAAACACGCACCACCATACACTTGTTTCATCAAATCAAACGTTTCGGTAAACGATTTACCGTGTTTAAAACAGAACTTGTTATTTGCTCTTTCTTCAAAATTTATTTTTCGACTGTTATTTTATGAGCAATTTTTTTACTTCCCATCATGCAAATGTCATGATATTTCGACATACTCGTAGCATTGATTCTTTTATCAATGTAATAGATAGCACTATTAAGAATTAATATTTTAAAAAAGTTCGGTTTTCTTTGCGGCAGACTGTATATATTTTCTGTTCAATAATTTTTTGCTATAACATACTGTTTATTATTTGCATTACGAAAAGCCAATCGATATGATAATTCAACCAATTAGATGTCACCTATGTCATCATTTCTTCATCAAAGATTGATTACATTTCATTCTGAACTACATAGGAAATCGTTATATTTTATTAAAACCCCATGCACGTATATTACTGCAAGTCATATACGAATACACAAAGAACATCACAAGTGCAAGGACTTTTTGAAATTTAACCCTACGATGGTGTCTTCGTTTTAATTTTATACAAAGAAAATCAACGCATTCACAAAAATTAATATTAATGAACCCCAGATCAACCCTTCCGTGCGAAGGTTTCCTTCTGTGCATGTACCCGATTCAATTCACACAAATTATAGTCTCTGGAGACTTCGAATTTTTTTTGCGCGTCATCCTATGATAATATATAAAATTATAAGGTCACCCTACCCTATTTTATTCTGTTTCAATAACCATTCTAACGAATCTAGTGTATCTATCGATCATACAACACAAGAAATTGCATAACATTTGTGCAGATTCATTTTTAATTGTCTGCAGCGCATTTATATGTAAGAAGGAAGATATGTCAACAGTTAGATATTGTTGCAGTTATTGGTATTACTATTGCGTAATATATATAAAGTTCACAAATCTATGAAATACTAAATCATTAAATTTGACGAATCTTTTACAAGAAAAAACAAAAAATTGCGACCGAATAAATTTGAAATAGTAATAAAATAGAATACAACATAGAAAACCTTTAATAAAATAAGAAATCTTCATATCTAACATGTCACCCTACCCTATTTTATTCTGTTTCAATAACCATTCTAACGAATCAGTGTATCTTTCGATCATACAACACAAGAAATTGCATAAAATTTGTGCAGATTCATTTTTAATTGTCTGCAGCGAATTACAAGTTGCCCATACGTTTTCTACTTTGATATGTAAGAAGGAAGATGTGGCAACAATTAGATATTATTGCAGTTATTGATATTACTATTGTGTAATATATATTAAGTTCGCAATCTATGAAATACTAAATCATTAAATTTGTCGAATCTTTTACAAGAAAAAACTTAAGAAATTGCGACCGAATAATTTTGAAATAGTAATAAAATAGAATGTAACATACAAAACCTTTAATAAAATAAGAAATCTTCATATCTAACATGTCACCTTGCCCTATTTTATTCTGTTTCAATAACCATTCTAACGAATCTAGTGTATCTATCGATGATACAACACAAGAAATTGCATAACATTTGTGCAGAATCATTTTCGATTGTCTGCAGAGCATTTGCAAGTTGCCCATGCGTTTTCTCCTTTGATATGTAAGAAGGAAGATACGTCTACAATTAGTTAATATTGCAGTTATTAATATTATTAGTGTGTAATATATATTAAGTTCGCAATCTATGAAATACTAAATCTTTAAATTTTACAAATCTTTTACGAGAAAAAACTTAAAAAATTGTGACCGAATAAATTTGAAATACTAATAAACTAGAATACAACATATAAAACCTTTAATAAAATAAGAAATCTCCATATTTAACATGTCACCCTACCCTATTTTATTCTGTTTCAATACCCATCCTAACGAATCAGTGTATCTATCGATCATACAACACAAGAAATTGCATAACATTTGTGTAGATTCATCTTTAATTGTCTGCAGCGCAGTTACAAGTTGCCCATACGTTTTCTACTTTGATATGTAAGAAGGAAGATACGTCTACAATTAGTTATTATTGCAGTTATTGATATTACTATTGTGTAATATATATTCGGTTCGCAATCTATGAAATACTAAATCATTAAATTTGTCGAATCTTTTACAAGAAAAAACTTAAGAAATTACGACCGAATAAATTTGAAATACTAATAAACTAGAATACAACATATAAAACCTTTAATAAAATAAGAAATCTTCATATCTAACATGTCACCCTGCCCTATTTTATTCTGTTTCAATAACCATTCTAACGAATCAGTGTATCTTTCGATCATACAACACAAGAAATTGCATAACATTTGTGTAGATTCATCTTTAATTGTCTGCAGCGCAGTTACAAGTTGCCCATACGTTTTCTACTTTGATATGTAAGAAGGAAGATACGTCTACAATTAGTTATTATTGCAGTTATTGATATTACTATTGTGTAATATATATTCGGTTCGCAATCTATGAAATACTAAATCATTAAATTTGTCGAATCTTTTACAAGAAAAAACTTAAGAAATTACGACCGAATAAATTTGAAATACTAATAAACTAGAATACAACATATAAAACCTTTAATAAAATAAGAAATCTTCATATCTAACATGTCACCCTGCCCTATTTTATTCTGTTTCAATAACCATTCTAACGAATCAGTGTATCTTTCGATCATACAACACAAGAAATTGCATAACATTTGTGTAGATTCATCTTTAATTGTCTGCAGCGCAGTTACAAGTTGCCCATGCGTCTTCTCCTTTGATATGTAAGAAGGAAGATGTGGCAACAATTAGATATTATTGCAGTTGTTGGTATTATTATTGTGTAATATATATATTAAGTTCTTATTCTATGAAATACTAAATCATTAAATTCGATGATTCTTTCACAAGAAAAAACTTAAAAAATTGCGACCCAATAAATTTAAAATAGTAATTAAATAGAATGTAACATATAAAACCTTTTATAAAATAAGAAATCTTCATATTTAACATGCAGTAAATAAATACATGCCCTTGTTTTAATTTATTTCATCTACGACCATTTTATTTTTAAAGAATTTAATTAATTTCTTTATAGATATTTTCTAAATTTGTATTTACGTAAAAGATTCTACTTACATTTTTAAATATTCCGGGCAGCTGTGATACAACACAAAAGCACTAAGTATGTCACGCAACATGTCAAATTTACCCCGCAATCGTGTTTATACACGATTTGGACGCGATTTCAAAAATCGTTTATACAAAAGTTGGCCGTGATTCTCGTTAACCTATGAGAGACGACAACTGTCCGGCCATTTTATTACTTTGACAGTTGTAGATACGCGCTTGAAAAATGAACATGGATTATGTTAATTATGTAATTGAAATGTTCACAAAACTCAAATTCGAAATGCTTTAATTTATTTTTTTAGAAGTGCGATTAAGTGGTTGTAATTTTTTGAAATGGGCGGATATACATTTGTAGGTATATCCTTCCAATTAAGGGTGAAAATAAAGACAAGACGTATCTTAAGTAATATTCTTGTTCGGCAAAAACAGACATGACAATATATCGAATATTAGAAACTAAATATTTGAAGATATCGTGGAAGACTATAATATAATAGTGTTAGTGTCAAATGAATACTACGTTGACCAAAGAACACAACTCAACTCGTTAACAATGCGAGAAACCAGGAGGTATTTTAACTCAATTTTAATCCCTGGTTGTACACTTAGATGCTTCATTTCATTCCTGAGCTGGAAATAAAGCTGGAACTTAGAAACAAATGCGAATAATAAGGTAAATGTAAAAATACAAAGTAATTTCTTTGCAATACACTTTTTGAAACATATCAATTACTTAGGAGAAAAATATACTAAATCTCTCTCGCAAGGTAGTAATATTATATATTTTTTATAAAGTTTTTTATAACTTACTAGATATTACACAATTTTTAGCATTATTCAGATTCTATTTACATTTTTGTAGCATCAGGTTTGTTCACTCCCGAAAAAGATTATAGAAATCGTTCGTTAGACGTATTGGGGGGTACGTTTTTATATTTTTTTCTGAAAATGTTTGAATAAGCATGAACGTTCATGTTCTCTTTAAAGAAAATATTTTCGTGATGGCTACGCTTCCGGTTAAACCGGAAGTCGCCTACCAACTCGTTCTTTTTATATAGAAGAATGTACTTTCTATTGCAAATTCTACTAGATATTTTGTTTTTCCTATACCCAAATCCAATAGTTTTAAAGATATTTAAACTTTTTGAAAATATTATATTGTACATGTTAATTTAACAATAACCATTCATTCATCAATACATAGAATGTTCGTTTTTTTTATGAATTAAAATATTATCTAAAACGTAATATAATTGTTAATGAAAATCAGACAGGTTTATCAAGTACGATGGCTACAACACATCAATACATATTACCTGTTCCGTACTTTCGGTACGGAGGTGAAGTTTTCACACTGCAGTTTAATATATAGACGTAAAGTACAGTTGCTACCACAATAGGTTTACGAGTTTTAGTTTATATTTTTAAAAGAGTCGTTACGATATCAAACTAGAAAGAGAGCTCTTGTACGTTTTATTGAAAAATAAACGAGTCGTTGTGTGCGTAGTGTGTAATACAAGTTTATTTGCATTTTCGACCTGATAATAAAAAAGAATTCAATGCTACAGCATTCTTTCTCTCGCATTTTATTCAAGACATATGATAAATATATTGAAATAACAAAGTGTAGTTCACTCAAAATACTTGTCTATTTAATTTAGCAGTATTTGTTCTTGAATCTTTTGCTATTACATTTTTTAAGCGTTTGGTAAACTTGATTGAAAATAGGTAACTAAAAACGGTAGTTGAATGAATGCATTTCCATGGACTCAATATAAATTTTAATGGCGACCGTGATTAAATTAACTAATTCAGTTTCTGTATGTGTATTTCGACAACTATGTTGCTATCATCAGCAGATAATTAATCATAGTGTCGCACTACCACTACGGGAACCACGGTAAAATTCACACAAACACAAAGCCCGTACTAGACTTATAATATCGAAAGCCAAACACACAGACACTGTGTGTGTTCGACTTTCAGGGGTATGAGTCCGGACTTTGTCTTTGTGCGGACTTTGCCGTGGTTCCAGAAGCGACCCACGATGTTTATTTAACTTTCGACGATATGAGTCTAGTGCGGATTTAGTTTCATGCTGATTTTGCCGTGGTTCCAGGTGCGACACTGTGATTAACTATCTGCTGATGATGACAATTTAGTTGTCGAAATACATATACAGAATACGAAAATTATTGCGGAAAGAGGTTATATTAACCTTAATTGATGATGGGCTGCAAGCATTAATATAAATTATTAGTTCATATTTGATGAATTAAAGAATGTAATAGAATGATGATAAGGCAATTATCAATCTTTCTATATGATGTGCATCTTTCTTGATCGATGAAAAACTACAAGATTTATTCCGGTACACAAAAAGGGAGATAGTGCATTGCTGAATAATTACAGATCAATTTCTATTACCTCTAACTTTGCAAATGTTTACGAATAGGTACTGTAATCTAGACATTTTAGTAACAATCGTTCCTTTTTCTCGCCAAACTAGCATGGCACTATTTTTGGTCAATCCACTCTTACCAATTTGGCCACCATCGTACAATATATAGGTGAAATCCTGGATAGGCGTGGACGGGTATGTGTAATTTACGCGTACCCTTCTAAGGTTTTCGATAGCGTAAACTACGAAATATTGCTTGGCTCCTCTGGTCTGATTCGCGTCTCTATCAGTCTTCTTCGATTTTATTTAACTCGAAGAAAGTGCTTTTCGCAATAAAGGCTTTCTTTTTGCAACACGGCTTCGATGTCACTTTTTAATTAAATAGCGCCAAATGGTAAAAGGATTCACAAAGCTGCTGTCAATAACAATAATTTATTATCCAACAGCGCCATTTACGGAATAATCTTGACGCTATTACGAAAAGAAAGCAAATCGATAAAGAAAAAAACAAATAATATATACTAAAAAATAAAGAATTGAAAGGTAAAATCAATGTCCATACAATAGGTATTTACACTAAAACACGTAAACAAAATTTGCGATCACAATGATGAGTACTGGTAAAATGGAGAGAGAACACTGGAATTTTCTTTCTTCATTTTAACAGTACTCATCATTTGTGACCGCAAATTTTGTTTACGTATCGTAGTGTGAATACCTATTGTATGGATATTGACTCAACTTTAATTTATAAGTTCAGAAAATATTTTATTCCTTTCTTGAGTTATATACACTACAACTCAACAAAATTTGCGATCACAAATGAGGAGAACTGGTAAAATGGAGAAAGAAAATTCCAGTGTAATGAGAGTTCAGTTTATGAGAATTGAATTTACAAGTTTGAAGCACAAATATGGTCATTTACCCACAAATAGTCATCACACGTATAATTTATTAGACAGATTTGCTAGACATATCTGCGAAAATACAAAGTTTAAACAAACTTCCCTCGAATACTCCCAACTGCAACCATATATGTGTTTTTAAGATAAGACAACACAATAATTTAGTTTATTACGAATATATTGTAGAAACTAATACCTAGTTGAGGTATACTATGCTTATTCTTCTATTTTATTTGTTCCATTACATTCGATTGAAGAAGTCTAAGACTTTAGTAGAGAACGTATTGAAATGTCACACAGGAAACCGCAACTCTTTCCTGCATGAACTGGCAATAATGAGAGATAGGTAAAGTGCATATACATTCATCCAACATGCAAGTGCTACTTAAAAATTATGACAAAAAAAGATGTCACACACTCAGCCACCTTTTGTAGAGTGTCATGGTAAATATTACAACGATCAGCTACAAAGTTTACAATACGGTACATTGTGTATAATGGCGAATTGCCAACGATATTAGTCCTCGCAGTTGATAAGTAAAAGGTGCGGCTTGAGCGAGTAGATGGTCTGGGTATCAGGAAGTTAAGTTAAGAGAGAATTCGTGTCAATATAACAAAGATCTTCTGTTAATTTTTTAGATGACTTTGTCCTATTTTGCATGGATATCAATAGCAAATATTGATCTTGACCTTTTTCTATTTCTTTTGAACTTCGCATCCCATTTTTAATTAGCTAGCGAAACAGTTGGTTGGTGCATCTTCGTAATTTTAAAAATCCTTGTACATTGCGTTGTTTCTTCAATTTATCAACGGCTTAAGCCATTTTGATGAAGAAACATTATCCGGTGACTATTTTCGTAAGATATTCCAGGCATTTCACTATGCTTTCTAGATATTAACCTAACCAAGATATTGATGTTAGAATAAAATGAATTGCTAGTGGAAATATCGCTGTACAGTATCAGAAAAGTGTTTACAGGTACCTGTACTAAAGTAAACAACTTCTTTGTGATTCAAAACAATATAATGAAACTAAACGCTTTGAAATCCAGTGATATACTAATCCACATTGCGCATAAGCTTTCCTTAAACAAGTAATGGAATAACCATTGAGGAGGGATAGATTATCCGAGTAGGATTAACTGAGAATATCATTGCAGAAACTGCTTTTTCTTTCATTTAACAATACATTATAAGAGTAAAAGTGTTATAATGATAAACACGGGGACAAAATTGTTAAAGAATTGAATTGTTTGCAAGTTGTGACTTACTTATGCACACTACTGTATATCAGCACTACAACTCTAACAGCTATTTTCTCATATAGCGCTTTTCGCAATGCATAAAATAAATAAAATATTAGAGCAGGAATACTAAAACGTACCTCCACTAACTCTCCACGAAGACGAGTTTTATTCTGATTACGGACCTGTATATATGCAAAGCAACTAAAGAATAAACACAAATCAAAACAACCATATAAAGATAAATAGGCAGCGTTTCGTGTATGTCTACAGAGGATTAATTATTTGGGCGTGATTAACTTGCGTACACCTGCATGTGCTTTTCACACCTATGCTGTCTTCAAATATTTAATTTCATCGTTTCTTTAGCGGAAATCAAATTAGGACGAATTAGTGAATGGTCAGGTGCTGGCGTTGCTTTTATTGGTCTTACTAGTTATGAGCTAAATAATGAAAGAGCGAACCTGTTTGAACATTGATTAACGCGCGCATGTACGTTCGGGAAAAGCAAACGTTCCATTAATTTGCGAGCGCGTTTCTCTCCGTTCGCTGGCAAAAAATAGGGGGATTATTTTCACGAGTCGTAATTTTTGGCAACGATGTTTAAATAACACGTGTCTAATTTGAAGTGTTTCGATTTGCATGTCCTGTATAATTGATGCAACGGTAAGTATACGTTCACGGGCGGACGAGAAAAAAAGAAGTGTGAATTACATTAATACGTTGCAGAAAAGGAAATTGTAGGTCGGCACACTTAAATACGAAAATATTTAGCATACTTAAATGGCGGGCAACGTATAAACGAGCGCTAGTGTTGATATATCCACTTTATTGGTGCGCGCAAAGAACAATTAAAGAGTGCAAAATGCAGGGGCATCGTAACATATTGACGGTAACCTGATCTCCATTGTTATGTGAACATAGTTTTAACATAACCTGCAACTCAGGAAGTTCTTTTTGCAATGAAGAATTTGAAGTTGGATTCCTGCCGTGGACATGATAGAAATCCAATTTTTTCATGCGTAATTTTTTAACTTGGTTCTGTGAACTGTTAACAACAATCTTCAACATGTCTATTTCTACGTCTACTTTCCCAGACATTTGGAAACTGAGCAGGATTGGTTCTTGTGCTTAAATAAGGTGACCATTCAATTTGCCTCATTACTATTCTTTCCAGCTGCGCTAAGGTGTTTGAGCAACTACTTTGTTGTAGAATCTATGCTGCATGAGTTTACGATGGGCCGATCTATTCCAACCAATTTAATATAAATAACCCAATTTATCAGTGAATCAAGGATAAACGACAGGAAGTTAACGTTTTATATACCGACTTAGCTAAAGCCTTCGACAAAATTAATCATCGTATATTTTCAAATTCAATCTTTTTGGATTTTCAGTCACAAGAGTTAAACTGTTGGAATCGTGCCTTTACAATAGAATTTAGCTCTAATTCTCATTGCTTCATCAGGTGTTCCACAGGTATCAAATCTTGAACCGTTCCATTTTTGCATTTATATCAACGATATTCTGACGGCAATTGATGGCAAAATTTTAGCTTATGCCGATGATTTAAAAATATCTTCTTCAGTTACATCTATTTTCGATTGTCTAAACTAGCAAAATCGATCAAATATTATTTGCAATTAGTAAAAGTATAATAAAATGCAAAGTAGTTACCTATTCCAAGTGTAATAATCCTATTATATTTAATTATTCAGTTGACTAAACTGTTTTAGAAAGATAAACTGAGGTTAAAAGCTTGGGAGCTTCTATCGATTCACGCTTAAGCTTTTTTAAACATATTCACTTCGATCTGTAATCTGCTTCGCGTTCTCTTAGTTTCGCCATCCATTCTTGCAGACGATTCACGTACTCATCTACACTAAATTTGTTATTTTATTTATTTGTGCGTTTCAATCATGAATATGCCGTGATTATTTGGTATCCACACTATGTGTACTTGCATCTGGATCCTGTTTTCAGAACTATTGGTGACTGTAAGTTTGCTTCACGATTTTGATTTCCAATGATTCTAAGCTACGTGTAACTTGCTTAGTGCAAAATTTTTTATAAAAGTCAATAATAAAGGATGTTTCAAATTGCGCGGTTTTTTTAAAGAATAAATAAAATATAGATGGCGCACTGAATTTGTCTGGGTATGTGAGCATTTAAAAAGTGTGTTGTATGACATTTACAGAAATGGCTTCGTACAATGTACAAGAACGCGTTCAAATTGTTGAATTATTTTATGAAAATCAGCGTTCTGTGAAAAGAGTTTTTAGAAAATTACATGAATTTTATGGTTTACATAAAGCATTATTGGTCGAATTATTAAAAACTTTCAAGAGACCGGTTCCGCGGAAGATCAAAAAAGTGAAAAATACAGTCGCAGTGGTCGTTCAGAAGAAAATATTGGTTTGGTTCGCGAAAGTGTTGCAGAAGATTCTGAAATGTTCATTAGACGACGTTCACAACAACTTGGGCTTAGTGGATCAACAATATGGCGTAGTTTACACAAGAATTTAGCTTTGAAGGTATATAAGGTTCAAATAACACAGGAACTGAAGCCATTAGATCATTTAAAATGTCGTTCATTTGTCAAATTCATCTGATTTTTCTCAAAAAATAATTTTTTCCGATGAGGCACATTTTGAACGTGGTGGCTATGTTAATAAACAAAATTGCCGTATCTGGGGTGAAGAAAATCCGCGAATTATTCATGAGAAACCTATGCATCCTAAATGAGTTGCTGTTTGGTGTGCTTTATGGTCAGGCGATGTAATTGGACTTTGCTTCTTTGAAAATGCCGCTGGTGTCAATGGTAATCGATATCGTCGGATGATAACCGAATTTTTGTGGCTTGAATTAATGAATATTGATCTAGAGGATATGTGGTTTCAACAGGATGGCGCTACACCTCACTTTGCACACGAATTAATTGATTTATTGAAAGAAAAATTTCTTAAATGAGTAATCTCAAGAAACGGTGATGTTAATTGGCCACCAAGATGATGTGATTTAACACCCTTAGACTATCTTTTTTGGGATTATGTGAAAAGTCAGAATTATAAAAACAATCCACAGTCAATTCCTGCTTTGAAAAATGAAATTATCCGTGTTATTGATGAGATAGAGCCTCAATTATGTCAAAATGTCATTGAAAATTTTAACAAAAGAGTGGACGTCTGTAAAGCTGCAAGAGGCGGCCATTTGGCAGATATTATTTTTCGCATATAAATATCATAACTGATACTTCAATTACGAATAAAAAGTTTTTGAAAGTGAATGCAAATAATGTGTTTTATTTATTCTTTATTTGAAACACCCTTTAAAATTGATTCACCATCAATTTTATCTCAGATAAACTTTCTTGTTGTCGATTAGATGGCACCTTTCTGGTTTTTGAAGCAAGAACTAATGTTTTACATAAAGCTCCTTTTTCATATATGAGTCGGAATGTTATTGCCTTATTTTGAAATCCATTTCATTAGTTCTAGTTTTAATAAATAGTTTATTTACAAACTTAATGTTTATTGATTGTTTTTATTTATTTATATATAATTTTGCTTTCTTTTTTTTTATATGGTACCTTTGTAATTACGTTGTGTTTGTATTTTTTTGCACTGACTTTTTCTAATTCATTTTTGTCCTGTAATTGGTTATCTGTTGGACAAATAAAGATTATAATTATTATTGTTATTATTATTAATATTATATGAACTTAATTTTGATCCCTGCGGTACTCCGAATGAAGCTGCAGAGTTTCTCAATAAAAATCTATTATATGAAACTCAATGAGATCTATCAATCAAATAGTAGTTAAAAAAGGGTAAGGTTCTAATACTGATGTCAACAAAGCCCATGTTTAAAAAAACCATATCAAAAGCTTTAGAAACACTAGAATAAATCACGTCAACTTGAACATGTTTATCAATTGCTTCACTGAAAAGCATAGATAAGAAATAACTAACTGAAAAGTGAGCGTCGTCAGTGAAATTAGTAACAGTAGCAATTACGTCAAACCATATTGAGTAACGTTGATTCAAGTTGCAATATTATCTGGTGTTTTGATTAAAAAATGTTTTCAAAACTTAATTTTTCGAAAACATTTTTATTTTACTTTTTCTCATAATTTTGAAATCTTTACTTTTTTAATTTAACATCAATTGAATTCTATTAAAATAGTAGAAGTAAAATTATTTTAAAATAACAACTAATCACGTTTGCCTTCTATTAAATTGGATTGCTGCGCCATCTATGATGTATATGCTGTACTTATCAGTTTGTGGCTTGGTATTTAGAAAATTACTTTAAAATTATGCTTATAGAATTGATTTAAGAGCTGGATTAAAATTTTGCTACCAAATATTAGATTACACAACATTCATTTTAACAAATCGATTTTTTAATAACAAATAAATTTGAAATTGTACTTCGATGGAAAACTCGCCTTTAAAAATAAGTATCGATATTTGAGCAAGCAACTAGATTGTATTATTTTCAAACATTTAGATTAATAAAACTAGACTCAATATTAATCAATCTCAATGAAAATATTCCATGTCCAACAACATAATGTTCATTGTTGGTCCTTCTCATACATTTTTTTATTAGTATTTGAACAGAAAGATAAAATGCAGAACAAATTTCGGATATTTTTTTAAACTTTCTCTTCTGCTTTTATTTCTTTTATAATTTTCACAGCGCTCTCTATCAGTCGCTATTGTAACACATCAAATCTGCACCTACATCGTTTGACATTCTGATTTATAGGAAACTGTAATAGTATTCTCAATTTTTCATTTCAAAAAAAATGTACAGAGCCATCTAAGAACTAATTACATAATTCAATTTTGTGGAGGGATTTTTTTTAATTTACTTTTTGACAATATAAATTTTATTTCTCCTTATAATATAAAAATTAAAATTAAATTATCTAATTGAGAAAAAAATTAACAAATATTTTATTTTTAATATTACTAATTATAATAAAATGTGACATTGTATTTTATGATTATTAACTTAACTCGGAATTATGCATGTAAAATACAACCATGCTCAAATGTATTAGACACCTTACGAATTTATGTACATACATACATACATATATAGTTTATATAATTTAGTCAAAAGAGAGGTGAGGAAAATAAAACTGTTGTGAAAATTATGTACAAAGTGTTATTATGTCGCACTCGTCGAGGCATACTTGCTACTAAATTGTAACACTCTGCCGGTGGTATTGCAACCCATATTTCGCGAATTTTTGCTGATAATTCTGCTTTTGACAGGCATTTATGTTCCGTGATCTTAGTTTTTAAGATACGCCACAAATTTTCAATGGGCGACAAATCGGGACTTTATGGCGGCCAGTCCAATACCTCCACTGTGTTTTCCTGGAACCAACGCATTACAGCTCCCGATTTGTGGCAGGGTGCATTATCTTGCTGAAAAATGTATTGTGGAATATCCTGGTCAAATAGTTTTAGCACAGACGGTTCTAATACTTCCTCCAACATGGCTAAATAGCGTTGGCTATTCATTCGTCCATCGCACAGGTACACTTCTCCAACACCGTAGGCAGACATACGACCCCAAACCATGATACTACCACCTCCAAATTTTACTGTGGGAATGATACATTGTGGTTCATAAGCTTCCCTTTGCCTACGCCGAACGTATATCGTCCCAGGTAGTCCCCAAAGCTGCCAGGCAAAAGAAGAAAGTTAGCACTTAGACAGGATTAATTTTGTTTAATGTTACATGTAGACTGAATTGCATACAACGATAAGAATATTAGTCATGAAGATGTACTTACATACCTCGATATTCGATTCATCAGACTAAAGAATCTTCGACTACTTCTCGATTGTCCAATTTTCATGTTGTTTGGCCCATAAATACCGCTTCTTTTTATTAGCGTCAGTTAAAAGCGGTTTACGTCGCGCTTTACACCCTCGTAAACCAGCACGCTGGAGACGCCTTCTCACTGTTTGCGCAGAAACTGTTACGCGATAATGCTGTTTCAGGTCACTGGCGAGCTGTTTCGACGATTTTTTCCTATCACTGAGAGCCAGTCCTTGTAAAATTCTGTCTTCTCTAATCGAGGTACAGGGTTTTCTGCCACTTTTTGGTCTGTTAACAAACGACCCACTCTCCTGATAGCGACTAATGGTTGTACGGACTGCACATCGCGAACATTTTTTTTTTGCAATTGCAGCTATTGATAACTTCTGGGAATGCAGTAGCACTATTTGGGCGCGTTCCCCTACCAACAACTCGCGTGTTTTAGGCATTTTTCTTCAACAAATAACTGACACAACGTCAAAAAATAGGATAATCTAATTGATCTCTACCACAAACTCACAAACGCACGTTGCTCACAAACTGCTAGAATGGCACTAAATTTCTAAAATCCACAATTTCCCCTTTCCACCTATTCTTTTCAATAGGGCATTAACTAGGGTATTCAAAAACGCATTTCTGTAAATACCATTAACTATTTTTACGGTTAATTTCCGTCAGACTTGGATAATACCGAGAATAAGGGTTTTTGCCTGGGGTGTCTAATACATCTGAGCATGGTTGTATATAAAAACGCTTATTGAAGCAGGCCTTTAGATCTAAGATATAACTTATTGTAATAATGAAGATATATTTCATGCAAAGCGAAGTAATCGAAAAATATATTAGATGTTTTTAAAAAAAATCTAAGAATAGCACTAGTAACATACTAAGAAATATAATGAAAAGTCAATACTTTTTATTTGAAAGAAAAGTTAAGAATTAAGTAAGATGGAAACAGACCTAAAAATTAAACCAATAATTATGTTATTACGTTACAAATAACAATACTAACCAACCTTTTTTAGGGATAAACTAGGAAATTAAATTATCATTAATTTTATTCAGTATGACATAGGATGGAGAAAACGATTATTGACTTCCTTCATCCATCACTTTTAGATGTTGAAAAAGTCCCTTTTGTTTTTCTTTTTTTTTGTTCACGTCTGAATGTCTATTCTCGGCCATCATAACATTCTATCGCCCAAGAGTTCAACCGTTAAAGTCTTTCTTTGGCAAGTTCCGAAACAAAAAAGTAATCTTCTTAAAGTTTAACCGTGACTTATACATACTGTTTCTTATACGTATAGTTCTTAAGCTGGACATAGTATTTTCTTTATTGAAACACTTGTATTCACTTGTATTAGTGTCTGACAAAATATAAAGTAAATATGTTATTGTATTCTGTAATTTATATTAGGTCTTTCGGAAGATTGGTCGTATTTTTTGTTTTCTAGAAGACAGGCATTAAGTACAGGATATTAGAAGTTTTTTGTGAAATTGCCCGTGCATTTACAATAGAGGTAAAATGCAGCCGTCAATGTGTGTTGTGTTTGCAAGCTAAAGGAATGCATGTGATAAAATTTATTTGAAATATCGTTTGTCTAAAAGAAATTAAAAAATAATGAACAATGTATTGATCTGGTACGTAGACTTCCGCGGTCGTGGTCCATACTATCTGCTTCTGGGCTTCCGGGCTTTCGTACCCACTCGTATGGGACATCTTCAGAGCTCAATTACTACTACTGTCTGTCGCACTGAAACTGTTTCAGTGCGACAGACAGTAACAGTAGTTGAGCCCTGAAGATGCTCCATACGAGGGGATATGAAACATCGGCAGTTATACCAGTGACGCGGTTCCAGTCCGGAAGCCCAGAAGCAGATAACAATGTATTGATTTTAATCAACACATTCTTTGTTTACATTTTTTTAAATATTAATGTACAATACATCGGACAAACAAAACGATCGGTAGAAACCCGGTATAAAGAACATGTCGCGCATATACAATTCAACCGGCCGGAAAAATCGAGTTTAGCAAGACATGTGTTGGATTGTAATCATAGCGTCAACGCCGACTGTTTATAATTGATTAAAAATGTGTATAATTATCGCGAATTAGATACGTATGAAGGTATGTAAATTTTGAAGAATAAAAGCCATGTTTCGAACATCGACGGTGGCCCGAACCAGACGTCTCCTTTCGGTCTGCTTAATGTCAGAAAAAGAGGAACGCTGTAATAAATCACATGCAGGTACTTATCGGTCGTGTCCGTGTTCCTTTTTTCAATGTCATTCATCCTAGTTTAAGTAAAACGATTTTAAAAATCTTGTGAAACGAATATGCAGTGTACATTTTGGTTCTCAACGGTACAGATCGCGTACGGAGTTTGTTTTGGTACAGGTATTTTTCGCCGTGGTTTACCAGGTTTGCAATTATCTGCTGATGATGATAGCTTAGTTTTCGAAATGCATATATAGAATTACGAAAGGTAATGTGGAAAGGGGTTATATATCAACCTTAGTGATTAAGATTTTTAGTCGTTGTTGAAAATTTTTCGTATTTTATCCAATGAGAGAGTACGTACTAAAGTTGTTAACATACAATAGTTTCTTAATTTTTTAAACAATGCAAATAATTCATTTTAGTAGTACAAATTGGTTAATACCTTCCTTAAAAGTGATGCATCAAACAAATAAAATTTCTTTTACATTTCATGCATAGATCTCATCTTCCTCGGCCGGTAAAGAAATTAAAAGGAACACATTTGTTTAGCATTACTTTCATCACGAAACTTCATTCATTACCCATTCTATACAACCTAAATTACTTAAAGTTGTAAAAATGTCATCTTTTTACATCACAACAATGTACGTACAAGTCTTCATTTGCCTCACGGAAATTCTTTTACTCAAGATTGTTTGCTTTGATGTAACAACAAAGCTCTTGATAAATTCTTGGAGACTTGCTTGCAGATTTTCCCCCTAAGTTCAATGAATAACCACTTACAATAGATGATGCGGAGATGGGGAAAGTCTGAAAACAGTGACGCAACAAAAATAATAAAATCTGGTAGTTCGGATTATGTTTCTATTAATGACCGTTAGAAATATTACAAACTTTTTTTAATGAAAAATAGGAAAATATATTTAATAAAGCAATTATTAGATATGTTAATGTTAATATTAGGATATAATTTTTTAATCTTAACTTACGGTTTGTTCAAAACAAAAATTGTTAAGATGTTATAAAAATAGTTTCATTTGTTTAAAATATTTTACTTCATCAGAATACAACAATTGTTATTTACAATTATATATAACGTATACAGACGATTGTAAACATAAAACCTGCCTGCGTGTTAAAACAATTACACCTGCTCCATGATTTAATTTATAGCATATTAGAAGACTTCGAACTCCTAGGTGGCTTAATTGGTTAAGGCTGCCGTCTAGAGAACAGTAGATACAGGTTCGAGTCCTGATTCGATGCAGAAAATTTTTAGTCCAGTTTTTGTAATTAATAAAAACAATGGAATGGCAGGAATTGTTAATTTTCATCAACAATTGTTATCTGAAAAACCTTATAAGCACAGCATAATCTAAGCATATGCGTTATTAATAAAATAGCCATTGTTAAACAAAACAATGACTACGATGATCATTTCACTCAATTTTCAGAACTTATCAGGTAGTTTGGTATTGTTTGAGAGTTCTACACACCTGCTGGGTGAGAGAAAACTATGCGTTAATCTCTCAGACGTGTTATTATTGCTCGCTTAGATATCATTGTCCATTGTGCATCTCTTGAAACTGTGATTTTTTAACCTTCTACTAAGATAGTCTCTAATGTTTAGTAGCCAGACATTTTGAATCTCTGCTGTTGGTTTTATGGCATTTGGTGTTTTTTTTCCACCCTTTGAGACGGTTCGTCTATACAGGCGCCAAAATTCTGCAGCTTTATTTGATTTACTCTCGTCCCCTGTACTAGTTCGTACAGATTTATGGTAGATCGACTGCTACCTGTTGTAATGTCTACCTTCGATTACCCATAGATTGCTTTATATCTTGCGATCTAATGCCTTTCTTAGAGCTTCTTTAATAATGTCTTTGCAATGGTCATTCGTGAAGCGATGCGACGCAATAGTTAAAAAGTGTTGAGTAGGTCAAGCCAGAATAATAAAATAAATGGAGAATAAGTTTAAATCGTAATTATAATTCACTTTATTAGTCCAATATATTACATATTCATATAAAGGGCAAGCAATGGAAATAATAGGAAATACTTACTTCTATAGTATAAATATAACAAATAACTTAAACTCAAATCAGTACAACCTACAAGTCCAGAACACCACCATCACAAAGTTTGGAAGCAGTAAGAAATTTTAGAAAAAATATGTATATATTGCGACTTTTAATTAAAGCTTTATTTACAATCAAAATTTATTGGAAAACAATAATATATACAAAAAAATACGTTTCAGAAATTGGTATATTACGAAACGTCGGCAGATACACCAGTGACGCGGTTCCAGCCCGGAAACCCAGAAGCAGATAGCATGATATATTACTTCGTTTACAATTTTTTTCATCTGTATGAGGCCCGTATTACGACTCATGTTCTGGGCATTTTACTTATCAACTTCTTCTAGATAATTCGTGGTAATTTGTTGCCAAGCTTTCTGTACGCAGCTTCACAACTGTTGTGCACTTTATGGGTATCGCGCTTTCACTTTTCTGTCCAGCTCATCCCACAACAGCTCTGTAGGCGACAAGTCAGGACTTTGAAGGGGACAGGTCATTATCGTAACATCCCCAGCTGTTTTTCTTTCTTCCCAAAAGTTCTTACATACTTTAACTATACTTTGTATTGTTATATTGTTGGTATGCAAACAGTTGACCGACAATGTGACTTCCAGATGTCAATTCTTTGTTTTCCAATATCCAAATACTCTTCCATTTCGCATTTTCTCAGTTATTTTTAGCAAATCACCTGTTGTTATGCTAGCAAAACAACTCCAAACCATCACATTTCCCCTTCTATGTTTTACCGTAAGCATTAAATAAGATTCATTAAGATGGTCGGCCTGTCTTCGATGAACGAAAATTCTACATTTAGAACCGACAATTTCAAATTTTAACTCATCAGTTCATAAGACAGTTTTGTGTCTGTTATGTGTGTTGTGTGGGGAACGTGAGGAACGAACTTGCACACTGCATCTTTCTTACTTGTTTCTATAGACTATTTAATTTCGTTAATGTAATTTTAATTCCGAGACTTCCGATCATGCTTTGAAAGCACCATTTCACAGACGATTTTTCGATTTTCCATTTCCCTGTCATTCAATTGATGTGGCACCCATTTTCCCATCTTTTGGTTTTTTCTCATTGTTCGTAATCGGTCGGTAATCATTTCTTGGGCCACATTTAACGCTTCTGCTAATCGTTTTTGTGTTTGAGTTGGGCCTTCATCCAATAACTCCTGCAGTTTCGCATCTTCAAACTTTTTCGGTCTACCAGAGCGTTCTTTGTCTTGCACATCGAAAGCACTACTTTTGAATTGTCGAAACCACGCATCACATGTTTTTATGGTTGGAGCATGCACACAAGTTTCTACCAGCAAACGATGGCTTTTTGCCGCTTTTGTTTTATAATTAAATAAGGAAAGTAATGCGTGCCGCAAATGCACTTTTTCGAACACGAAACTCGGCATTTTCAAAGAGGTATAAATCTATGACTGTGTTACTTTCGCAAAATATAACATGTATGGCTTTGAAACTAGATATCGCTAAAATAAAATGACATATGTATCAAATTACAACATTGGTAATAACTTTCGGTACACCTGGTATATAGTGTAAAGACCATTTTGCATGGATTAGGTATATTTTCATATACATCGTAAACCTTTTTCCGGTTCATACTGTATCAAGTTAGAAAAAAATATTAACACATCCGTTCTGTTCTGTAATCTAACAACTACGTGAATAATACCGAGCTGTTTGGCCGTTCAACTATCGTAATTAGTATAATAGTGATAAATACCCTCATTAGTTATAATATAACAATGAAACAATTGTAACGTAAATATTTCCTATAATATTTCAAATTGAAAAAATATTAGCCGATTATGTGTGCAGATAGTCTCGTTTAAAATATATCTTAACGAGTTTACAATACCTTTACTGTTATTAACTTTACAAAGAAATTTCTTATTGCTTCAAAACTTTTAGACTGTAGTATATACAATATACGAGGATAGTTTGACAAGTAGTGAGAATGACATATAGGTGGCGCTCTAATTGGTAAAACAAATGCACTGTAATTTAGGTTGCCTATTTACATGTTTACATTCCAATATTTAGATAAATCGGTTGATTAGTTTATTTTTGACAGCTGATTGAAAAAGAAGCAACACGTCGTTTTGTTAAAATGGAAAAAGCAGAGTATTGTGCGGTGATTAAATACTTCGTAATTAAGAGTATGAAAGCTACCGAAATCAAAGATGAGTTATGGGAAACATTAGGTGAATCTGCTCCATCATCCGCCACAATAAGTAGATGGGTAAATGAATTTAAACGTGGTAGAACAAGCTGTGTTGCTGAAGCGCACTCTGGAGCATCCAAAATCGTGACTTCTAAGGAAATGATTATAAAAATCCATAATATTATTACGCAAGATCGACGACTCAAAGTGAGAGAGATAGCAGAAATCGTAAACATTTCAACAGAACGCGTACACCACATTTTAACGAAAGAATTGGGCCTTTCCAAGCTTTCGGTAAGACGAGTGCCGCGATTTCTTACGACTGATTAAAAGTTCACTCGTTTGCGCATTTTCAATGAGTGTTTGGACCTTTATAAACGGAATCAGGTTGATTTTTGTAGACAATTTGTTAATTGCGATGAAACTTGGATACACTACAGTACACCCGAAACCAAACAACAGTCGAACAGTCTGGTTAGAACGTGGTTCTGCACCTCCAAAGAAAACGAAAACCACTTTATCGGCAAACAAGGTGACGGCATCAATTTTTTGGGATTCAAAGGGCATTTTGCTCATTGATTACCTTCAGAAATGTGTCACAATAAACGGACAATATTATGCAGAACTTCTACAAAAATTAAATGTTGAAATTCGTGCTATACGGCCAAGAATGTCAAAGAAAAAGATTCTGTTTCACCAAGACAACGCTCCCTCGCATACCAGCACAGTTGCGATGTCCAAAATCCACGAGTTGCATTTCCAATTAGTACCGCATGCGCCTTATTCGCCGAATCTAGCCCCTTCCGACTTCCACATTTTTCCAAAATTGAAAACGGCACTAGGTGGAAAGAAATTTTCGTCTAACAACGAGCTTATCATCTTCGTAAATGAGTACTTTGCAAGCCTTCCGGAATCGCATTTTAGAAATGGCATAAGGGCATTGGATCACCATTAGATTAAATGTATTGCTCTTTTAGGAGAATATATTGAAAAATAAAAATTATTTTGTATTTAAAAAATTCGTTTTTCTTTTCCATTCTCACTACTTGTAAAACTACCCTCGTATATTATGCTATAATACGGTACATTAATGAAATAATTCGAAAAGTTTTTTTTGCTAAAACTTCAGAACAAGCTCCGTACTAACTGGATCAAAACGTCAAAACAGATAATAGTATCCGGAAACCGGGACAAATCTAGACGTTAAGAAATTGTGGAAAATAACTTCGTCTGCCAAGTTAGATATAGAAACTTTTCTTGTAATGTACTTACATACACGTACATGTTTGTAATTTAAGAAAATAGCGGGTAGTACAGAGTTGATCCTCACAATAACTGATATTAATTTAATATCTTCCACATACTATCAGGACTTCATGAATAATTTACTTCTTGTCATAATACGTAAGTACATTCACCCCGACGGTATACACTTGTTAAATAAAAATTTTTCATCCGTACTTTTACAAGTGAGATTAGAGTTTTGAAAACTCAGCTTTGTGTCAGAAAGAAATTTATTGTTTTAAATTCGTGCGTACCAACGTAAGGGTTGCATAAACAATGGGATTAAATTCTTACGATATAAACATCACCGCTGAACGCGTAGTCATTCTCCAAACGTAAAAAAGGAGCACTTCGTATTTTCGCAATTTATTATATTTACCGGAAATGTGCTCTCCCTCACGGATCGTAAATCAAGTTGACAAGAATGTTGTAAATTCGAAAAGACGATTTGATATGTGCCTTTCAAATACACCTGTGCCTTCGAGCATTTTACAGCTCATTTCTAAAGATGCATAGTATAAGAAGTTGTTTACGTTTTTACTGTTAATACACATACAGAGGGAGTAAGGACATCTATCCGCAGTTGGCGATAGTAAATTTAGATTGGCATTGATGTAAGATTGGCTCTACTGGAAAGAAACTGCTTTCTTTCAAAAAGAAATTAAATTAACCAAAACGAATGAAAATACAATGAATTATTCATTACTCAACTATCGGTTCAACTACTTATTTTGCGTTCATTGTTTTCATTGATAGCCACAATCTAATTATCTAAAATGTTTATTTAACACAGAAATATGAATAAGTGTTACGCATGTACAAAGATAAAAATATTATAATCTGGAGATTCCTGCGCTACTAGCTATAGAGAGATTAAATTACTCACGGTGTACAAGTACTATATCTTCAAGAATATAGTACAAAGAGTACTAGGAAAGTTTTGCAATATGACTCAACAATGAATCGTAGGAAGCTGCTTGTTGCTACATGTTGAGACATGTTCATACGTGCATAGTAGCCGCCGCGCCATGTCGATGGGCTCAGTTATTCATTAGCAGTGAGAGTGTAAAGTGCTTGCGATAGCATCGTGGTCACGAAATGAGATAAAGGCAGTTTTGCGTTACAATTTCGTGCATGGTTTAAACATAGACCAGTGCTTCGAAGAAATGACTCTTGCACTAGACGATGTTTGTCCACATCGCACAACGATATTCAGGTGGTATAGAAATTCCAAAGGAGAAATTTAACTGCGAAGGATGCTGAGGGGCCGGGAAGAACGTCAGTTACCGAAGAAAACGTTACTACGGTGAGGAAAATGCGTGGCGAAAATTTGTAATTTAATTTCTATAATTAATATCAATAAAATAGCAGTAAATGTTAATTTTCACCAACAATTATTATCTGAAAAACCTTATAAGCAAAACAATGACTACGATGATCATTTCACTCAATTTTCAGAACTCATCAGGTAATTTGGTATTGTTTGAGAGTTCTACACACTTGCTGGGTGAGAAAAAACTATACGCTAATCTCTCGGGCGTGTTATTATTGCTCGCTTTGACATCCTTGTCCATTGTGCTTCTCTTGAAATATCTACGATACCACACTACACAGCATTCTCTTACTCAAGTTCAACTTGAGTTTAAAGGTAAAAGGTGTAGATTTTCCGGATTCACAATATGCCCTTTTCCTTACAATGTTTTCAACTCGATCAATCAAATTCTTCTCACTTAAGTCATGTGGCACCCATCTTGAATATTTTCACACCAATCCTAGTTTCCGAGTATGGTCCTAAATGGTTTGTTGAGCTGAATCAAGCCTTTTCGCAACCTCCGATGTTGTCAAAAAAGGATTCTGCTTTAACATGATCTTGGCAGTATCATCGTCAAATAAAAGTATTCGCCTTGAGAGTGGCTTATTAGAAAAAATTTGAAATTTTTCGAACCATCTTCTGCATGTTCTGTCAGAAACTGCGCCTTCACCAAACACTTTCCAAATTTCTACACGATTCTATAGCATTTCTTCCTTGTTGGAATTCGTACAAGTACAGTGGCGTAAATGAATTTTAGTAGCCATGGGTACACGATCGCCTCTCACTTAATACTAACATGAATGATCTTCATTTTAGTTCATTTGCTAGGTCAGTATGTATACATTCAGTGACAAAAAGAGAGCCAAATATGCGTCTAAATGAATACGCGTATACTTGTTGAAACTTGTCGTAATCGGAACAGGCAGAACTTATCGGTACACCTAATATATTGTGAAAAGAAATGGCCCAAGTACAGAACCTTGTGGAATGCCACAATTTAAGATATTTCGTCATCAGCTTTTACACGAAGCTATAAATCATTAATTCAACATATTGTCATGCCAATATATTGCATTGTAAACTCATAGAAAACAATTTAATCAATATAAAATCTACAAAGATCTTTAACATATACAAAATAAATGAAACTACATAATTTTCAATGTCGTTTACATACTTCGTTCATTGAAGTTATTTGCTATTGCCGCGAAATAGCTCTCCATAGTAGCCATGCTGATGCTGCAACACTCAAAACCCATTCGAAAATTCAAACAATCTGTTAACGAATATTTTTTTTTATTTTACTAAATGCACTGGTTACGATGTTTATTATAGAAGTATACGTTTTAAATTTCATGTGTTTGGATTTTATTTCGTAAAGATTCTAAAATTGTAGGGTAGGGAGGGCTAATTTATTGAACATAAAGTATATATGAAATTTCCGACTAAACTGATAGTCCATAATTCTACGTTCTGTAATATCGTTTCTATTACTGGGAAAATAAATACAAAAATTTTAATGAAAGTCAGTAAAAGCGCTGACTCACAGAAACTTAATTCTTCTACTGCATTTTTTTATTGTTATTAAATCCATTTAGTCTCCGAAAGGCATTAAATCGGGTCTTAATAAATTTGTACGTCATCGAGATAACTGAAATTTCGATTAGGAATAGGTAACAAAATGTGCATGGATATATTTTTAAATCAGATACGATAGCGTAATGGAAAAAGGAAAGACAAGTGCATTTTATTGATTTGATCATTTTTCGAAATGAGTCGAGTTTTCTTTCTCCAAAGGAATCAAAATAAAATCGGTTTTCCCTTTTCTATTAAGCTCGAAAATACAGAATACGTAATGGAATTCCTTTAAGCTCTTATCCGCATAAGTATTCAAGTGTTTTTTTCTCTGAAAACTGCGGAGTTTAATAAACATTGGAAGTAGATATAGGTACATAGTACTGAACGAATTTGTGGATATGGTTTTTATACTAGAAGTGGGCTATAAATTAGAGACGTAATACGTGTATCTACGAGGATAGTTTGACAAGTAGTGAGAATAACACATAGGTTTCGCTCTGATTGGTAAAACAAATGCACTGTATTTTAGGTTGCCTATTTATATGTTTACATTCCGATATTTAGAAAAATCGGTTGATTAGTTTATTTTTGACAGCTGATTGGAAAAGAAGCAACACGTCGTTTTGTTAAAATGGAAAAAGCCTCTGCTTTTTCCATTTGCTGTGATTAAATACTTCGTAATTAAGGGTATGAAAGCTGCCGAAATAAAAGATGAGTTACGGGAAACATTAGGTGAATCTGCTCCATCATCCGCCACAATAAGTAGATTGAAAATGAATTTAAACGTGGTAGAACAATCTGTGTTGATGAAGCGCGCTTTGGAGCACCCAAAATCGTCACTTTTAAGGAAATTATTATAGAAATCTATAATATTATTACGTAAGATCAACGATGTCAAAGTAAGAGAGATAGCAGACATGGTAAACATTTCAACACAACACGTACACCACATCTTAACGAAAGAATTTGGCCTTTTCAAGCTTTCGGCAAGGTGGGGGCCGTCATTGCTTACGACCGATCAAAAGTTCACTCGTTTGCGCATTTCCAATGAGTGTTTGGACATTCATAAACGGAATCAGGTTGATTTTTGTAGGCGATTTGTTACTTGCGATGAAACTTGGATACACTACAGTACACCCGAAACTAAACAACAGTCGAAACAATGGTTAGAACGTGGTTCTGCACTTCCAAAGAAAGCTAAAACCACTTTATCGACAAACAAGGTGATGGCATCAATTTTTTGGAATTCAAAAGGCATTTTGCTCATTGATTACCTTCAAAAAGGTGCCACAATAAACGGACAATATTATGCAGAACTTCTACAAAAATTAAATGTTGAGATTCGTGCTAAGCGGCCAGGAATGGCAAAGAAAAAGATTCTGTTTCACCAAGACAACGCTCCCTCGCATACCAGCACAGTTGCGATGTCCAAAATCCACGAGTTGCATTTCCAATTAGAACCGCATGCACCTTATTCGCCGGATCTAGCCCCTTTCGACTTCCACCTTTTTCCAAAATTGAAAACGGCACTAGGTGGAAAGAAATTGTCGTCTAACGACGAGCTTATCATCTTCGTAAATGAGTATTTTGCAAGTCTTCCGGAATCGCATTTTAGAGATGGCATAAGGGCATTAGAGCACCGTTGGAATAAATGTATTGCTCTTTTAGGAGAAGATATTGAAAAATAAAAATTATTTTGTATTTAAAAAACTCGTTTTTCTTTTCCATTCTCACTACTTGTCAAACTACCCTGGTACAATAAAACACAAAAAAAATATTTGAGATAAAATATGTTGTTAAACATCCTCTAAATATCCCACAATATTAAAAACATTTTCGGAATTAATTTAAGATAGAATTAATTTTATTTTAAATTAATTCAGAATATTCAATTAAAGTACAAAAACAACGCATAAATGCTTCTGATGATAAAGAGTGTAATTGCATGTGTTTGAGATCACTCAATTTGAAATGCAAATGAATTAATCTTTAATCCGATCAAAACAAGCATTTACTGTCACAATTCGATATCAAAGCGTCAATTAGTCCAAAGTGCCCAATAAAGAACGCATCCAGACAAAAGTGGCTGTTTAATTAATTCAGACATACATACATATATTTGAAAAGATATTTTTAGCGCGTTTGATGTGTTCCAGAGGATGCGCTAATTTTATTTAAAATCGCTTATCGACTAATGCCCTGGTACGTTGTCGTAACTACCACCTGCAAAGAACTAACATAAAACTTACGATCTCTGCAGGAACTAAAGCGCTCATTTGGAGTTAGATTATTGTGGTAACGGTCTGGAGATAGGGAAGGCCTCGCAAATCTACAAAATGTAGTTCGGTTAGTTTCTTCTTATTTTATTCGCGCATAGAAACCTTCATTGTTTAGGGATTTGTTCTTTAACAAAAAAAATGATAGTTTGTTTTAAGTACCCATACTTTAGAATATACAATATCGCTCATAAGTATTTGGCCACTCGCATTTAACCCGCAAATTGCAACAAAAATCAAAATTGAAATACTAATACCTTTTCATTATTTACATATATGAAAAATATATATTTTTACATCTAAAATAAATTGTTGTATAATATATTTTTAAAAATTTTAAACTCGTCTATATGCCCTCCTTTATTTTTACTCACTGCAGCACACAATCGAGGCATTCTCTCGATTAATTTTCGTAATGTCTCAGGTTTTATTTTATTCCATGCCTCTTGCAAGTTCTTCCACATATTAACAGCAGATGTGGGGGCCGATTTTCTCATCTCTCGGTCAAATTCTTCCCACAGCAACTCGATGGGATTTAAATCCGGATTCTGGAAAGGCCACTCCATATCTTCTATGGTTCCCTCATTCTCCAATTTGTGTAAATATTCCCGGCATTGTTTGGAAGTGTGTTTTGGGTCATTATCTTGTTGAAAGATAAAATTCTGACCCGCAATTTTAATTCCTAAGGGAATTGCGTTTTCATCTAGTATGCGCTTATACTGTTTTTTTTTTTTTTGGTATATCTTCCATTTTTGCGAGATCGCCCACATTCGATCCGGAAAAGCAACTCCATATCATCACTGAACCTCCACCGTGTTTAACAGTAGGGGCTATGCATTCTTCCCGGTCACGCTTACCCACAGACCTCCTCACGGAATTTGGATTCATCTATCCATAATACTTTATTCCAGTCTTCTATGGCCCAATTTTGGTGATCGCGTGCCTATATTAAACATTTTTGCTTGCATAGTAGCAGTTTCCGCATTGCAATTCGTCCATGAATACCGGCTTCCTTTAATCGCCGTGTAACTGTGGAAACACTTACGGGTGTTCGACGAACAGCTTTCATTTCTGCTGTGATTTCTGGGGCTGTTTTTCGTCTATTTCTCTTGCTTGTTACCACCATTACAAGACCTTCTGCCGAGCTGCGAGTTCTGCTCAACACACTTCCACATTCGCGGTGTTTTTCAATGATGTAATACACGGTGGACTGATTTAATTTAAGTTCTGTGGCAATTTCGCAGTTGCTTTTGCCAGTTTTATGGTATGCGATTGTAAACGATCGTGTTTCTACACTTTTGAATAAGCTTTTATAGATTTTAATGTTTATTATGAAACTATTTCTTACTACAGAAATAAATTTTATAATTACAACTTTTCTATAGAAACTGTAATGAAACAAGGGTGACCAAATACTTATGAGCGATAGTGTACATGTAATATTTAGCCACCACATTTGGTCTAGATTTTTTGCAAATTTAGAACGTCGTCAATATTATACTTTCAGAATATATCTCCATATTACATCTCTGTATTGTATTACATTGCATATAGTTCCGCATTAGCAAATATTTGTGGTAGTTTGTTATTAGACAAAAACAAATAAAAAAGAATCGCAAAAGAATTATTTTAAAGCATTTGCAATAAACCTCTTACTATGAACAACTGTACACAAAAGCTATGTATTTTAAAAATATATTTAACACATTGTTGACCGGTCACGAGTTAACTCGTGTTTTCATGCCCAAACGTTGTTGACCGATCACGAATTAACTCCTGATTGCACTTGCATTGGCAATTTCAATTTATGAAACCCGGGGCAAGATAGAATAGTGCAAAAGCTTTGTTCATCGTGTTTAGACGTGTCCCTTTTACTATAAAAAAAATTATTTTTCTAGATATTTAGATTTTTATAACAATTTCAGTTCTGTAAAAATTGCAACAATGGCAGATCGTGATAGCGAAGAATTTTTCGATGAATTATACGCGGATGACTTATCTGATTGCCCGAGTGATTAGGAAATAAATTGTAGTGATTCGGAAAGTGATAATTTATCGGAAGACAGTTACGAATCTGAGATTAAACCAGCAAAAGTCAATCGCGCAGACCAGTATTTGGCGAACAGCAGCATATTTAGAAAAAGTGTGAAGTGGTCTAAAAAAGTTGCATTCTTTCTCATTAATTGTACTTTGTTTAATGCATTTAAAACTTACTGTAACTCTAACTTACAAAATAAACTTAGATTCACAAAATTTCTGTTGGAAGTAGCTAGAGAATGGATAACTGTAGATTCAATGAATGCAGCTTTGTACCTGGCACTTCTTCGCGTACTTCTAAAAAGGCTCCGTATAATGATCCACCTTTCAGGCTGTCACGGCAACTACAAGACAATGTTTTAGAAAAAATAGTCACCGGTGTAAAAATTAATCCAACTAGAACGTGTAGAATATGCTCTTCAGAAGGAAAGCGGAGCGAAACAAGATATATTTGTAAAACCTACTGTGTACCATTACACGTAGATGATTGCTATACGGCATATCATACTAAAAAAAATACTAAAAGTTATCTGATAGATTTATACAAAATTTCGCTTCACTTCATTATGTATAAATAAAGTTTATTGAAGGCTATTTATATTGTTCCAGTTCCACGTTGAATTACGAAATAATGGCCGATGACATGAAATAGCTTCAGCGTAAAGTTGCCGGTCAACAATGTGTTAAGATCTTTTAGAATAACTAAAAAAAAGTAAATCTAAAATCGAAGATTGAATTTTTACGAAAGAATGCAATTTTACCAATAATCTTCTTCGGCAGGCGAAGCTGTCCCCATCGTCTTAATTTTGTTGACAGTGAAAAGGAGATAATTAAATGAATTTTAAATATTTTCGCTACCTAAAAGTCCCGCTCTACCTAAAGACATTAATTTGACTAACTGAAAGAAGGGAAACGCCAGCAAAATCAATAGGTACTTGATTGAAATTGTTTACACACGCAAAATTTGCTGCCGAACACCCTCCTCGGTCTATTTTACAACCACTTGTTTAAAAAATGCGAGCGAAATCATCATTTCAATGTATTTAAATTAAAAACGAATTATGTAGGAAAAGTTTTTTTTTTCGTTTTAATAAGACTCGTTCTTCATTCCGTGGGTAATGTAAAATATTTACTTTTTAGATTAAGTTAATTAATGTAACTAATTAATTTGATTTGTAACAATAAAAAGTTCTAGATTTTACATAATTTTATAAATGGCATGTTCACGGTACCCTAAGCATCGCCAGGAAGGCTGAATACGTGTAATTATAAATAAAATAAAATAGGTGTAGTTTGTACTATCGTATACCTTCTATTGTTGATTCAAACTCCTACACGACAGGGTGAAAGTATGTTTGTATATTTGGGAAATGAGGGTTCTACTTCTAATGAATTGAAACATGTCCTCCGTATCACTTTCACATTGTTTGTTTTCAATTAAACTCTGTTCTATATGTACTATGGCTTTAAAATCGGAATTCTCATATAAAACTGCATATAATTTATCGGTTCTACAGGTAGGTGCCTACATTACCTGTTAGTTTTCCTAATGAAACTTTCAGGCGATAAAATATACTCAGAGTATCGTTTAAATAGAGTTCGTTGTTAGTAAATGCGAGTTGGCTTCAAAACCAATGGAGTAGTCTTTGTAAATTTGCTCTGTGTGGTTCGCACCCTTTCTTCCGATATCCCCACAGCCTCAGCTATATCACTCACTTTCACTCGCCTATCGTCCAACACAATATCATGTACTTTTTCGATGATTTCTGGCGTGGTTGCGGTTTTTGGCCGTCCTTCACGAGGGTCATCTTCGAGGGACGTACGACCACGTTTAAATTCAGCTGTCCACTTTTTAACGGTTGACATCGAATGAGCAGAGTCCCCGTACACTTTTGTCAACCTCGGATGAATTTCCATAGGGGTTAAACCATCCAAAACAAAGAATTTTATAACAGTACGATATTCAAGTTTATCCATTTAAAAAAATAACACGCACGACGTCTACTGCAAAAATTCTTGCAAACAAACTACTTGAGAGAACAAGTTGAAAGTTTTCATATGAACTAAAGACACAGGCAGCCACGCAGGAAACATAAATTTCTGTTAATTGTAACGCCATCTCTGTCAGGCCGAGAACTTTTCACCTTGCCCACGTAATAGTAAATTCGTTCGACCGATCGTATATATATTTTTATGCATGTTACCGGGCAAATTTCTTTTAGATAAAAGAACGTCAGGACTAATTGAAACTTTCGTATCTACGTAAATGGATTAGAAGTTTAAAGTGGAATTAAAGATAACGATATCGTAGGTCTAGAAGAAGAAGATTCTTCGATTTTCACCAGGGAAGTTACCCGATAATATAGTTAAAATGTATCTTACAGGAATGCCAATTGATCCGTATAGAAGCTTCGTGATAGTCACTAATACCGAAGTAAGAGAATATATTTCAGAATATATGCCATATACATAATAATTAACTACCGGAAATACATCCTTCTTAAGTTCGATTTAAATACGTTGAATTGCAATACAGAACAGTTTCAGCTTGAATAAATCGAAATCTACTTTAGTCTACCATTGAATGCGTTCTTTGAAAGAGATCAAACTTCGTGTCTTTGCATGTATAGACATAAATACATACATTTAGTGCATAGAACATGTAAAATTTCCCTTGAAGCGTTTGTATAATTGGACACGTGTAAGTTCGAACGTGCTGGTATTGATGTTATGTCTAAGTTGTAGTATTAACTTCGATGGACGTGTTCTTAAGAAATTACTTTGAAAAAAAAACACAGCAAACAAATTGTTATTGTTCACTAGTTGTGAATTGAATGTTACTTGAACAGAAAAACAAAATACGTAAATATATTTTAGAAATACTGTTATGTAGTGGCTGCAATTCAAACTGAAACGACTAAATTCTTTGTGTGTGCTTACAATATGCACTTGCGAAACAATACGCGGAAAAATAACCCGAATGGTTTGAAAAAGTCAAAAATCATTAAGAAATATATACAATAATGATTTTATTTATTGAAAATATACTCCTTCAGAAGAAATAAAATGGTTTAAGCATTGAATAATTGCTGAAAATAAATTTCTATGTAACGGCGTTAAATTTTCTCGTCGTTCATAGTTAAATGTCTTCAGTTAATGGAAAACTGTTTCCTTTTATCGCTAGATGAAGCTCAGGGAATAACAAATCACATAAGTATACGTGGTTTTATATCCGAGCAATCAAAAGTTGTTCCCAAGGTAATTTGTGGCGTCGGATCCGAATCCTCAATCTATTTTTAAGATTGGTGCTAGCTATCGAGCGATTTTCGGTAATTAATGTCTATTTCATTCAATTATAAGTGATATCTCAGAAATGAAAAGCGGTTGAATTGTTCGAGACCCGTTTTGTGCATTAGAGTTCAACAGTATAGTCGCTCATCAAACCTTCATCTCAAAATCCTTGGTGTCGTCTTCCGATATTCACCAAACCTTGGTGTAGCCGTTCTCTTTGCTTATTGCTCGTATCGACCAAGTTTTCAGAGCAAAAAATCGAGATGGGAATGCAGAAAATGAATCCTGAAAGACATTAGATCTCCAATTTTGTGGTAATTTTGATTCCAGGGATTTGCGGTTACCGAGAAAGCTGTGAACAACACTTCAAAATGATCTCAGTATTGGGTACTCTTCTACTTATTATATATACCGCCCTTTCTTATACAAGTCTGTGGCATTGCAGGATGCATGTGTATGCTGATGATATTCAGATCTATCGTTCATCTTCTGTCGCTGATAATCTGGTGGTTATGCATCATATTAGTTATGATCTGAATTCGATTTCAGAATTTTCATCTCAAAATGCACTTGTCTTGAATCCTTCTAAGACAGTGGTTCTCCTTTCCGAAAATGAGAGTAGTGTTGCCCGGCTTCAAAATAATGTAAATCTTAATATTGCAGGTGTAGATCTACCTGTTCAATCGGAGCCGAAAAACTTAGGAGTTGTTTTGGACACTCAACTGAGATTTGATGCGCATGCCTTTCAATGCGTTAGACGTGCTTACGTTAATTTAAAGTTAATATTCCCCCATAGGCACCTTCTTGCGATTGACACCAAGCGCAGCCTGTGCAACTCGTTGGTTGTTTATGAGTTATATGGTCCATGCTTGAGTGTTAATTCTGTCTCACGCATTCAGAGAATCTAGAATTTATATCTGAGATTAATTTTCGGTATAAAGAAATTTGAGTGTTGCCGGGTGGTTGAATATGAGAGACAGGCGAACTTGGCAGATGGCCACTCTGTTTCATAGGATCGTGGTATGTAGGCGGCCTGCGTACTTATACAATAAAATTACGTTCAAAACAGATGTGCACACATTGGGCATTTGAGATTTAGGGACACACTTACACCGCCTGTGCATCGAACGGCATTGTATGAGCGTTCACTTTCACACCAGATTGCTCAAGTTTACAATGCTGTACCTAGTGAATTTAAGTGCTTCTCTGTGACACGTTTTAGAGTTCTCTTGATGCAGGAGTTGTTGTCTAGATAGCAGTGTGTAATCTTCTTTACATCTTACCTGATCATTTGATTTAGCTTGTTTGTGTGCCATTGAAAAAAGTTTTTTTTTCTCTCTCTGATATATGGACTTACAGAATATTAGGTTAAGTTAGCTTCTAGGCATTTTCGTTTTTTGTTAATTTGTTTGTTAGCCTCAGGGTGCATAAGAAGAACAACTTTGCTTGAAGTTGATATGCACCCTATGATTTCTAGAGGGGCAAGAGGGGAAAAATGAGGGAGATTGTAGATTGATTATACTGTATAGATAAATTTGTATATTTCTTTCTATTATTATTATTATTATTATTATTATTATTAGGTCCAACAATTTAGAAAACAACTTGATTAATTACAGAGAAGGCGATCTCTCATAACGCTTTGATAAAGTTCTTGATAAAGCCAAGTCTGATGTATAGTGGGGGCAGGAAAATGCTCTGTGAGTTCACAGGTGATAGATATGAATAAAATAAGATAAGTATTAGGTGCGCAAGTAAGTTCTCGCTGTTTTTCAAGAGATGGCTCCAGTAGTAAGTGCTGGTCGATTGTGACATAACCAAAAAGTCATGAACCAAGCTTAGACATATGGTAAACAAACCGCTTTGACAGATTAGTGATTTTGTTTTTGCGTCATATACTTTTTGTTGTGTGAAAATATCTGATTTTGCGCCAAATAATCGTCATTTGCGGGAAGTGTTGCTTTTCTTCTTTCATTCGAACAAAACGGCGTCTGAAGCGCATCGAGAACTCCAAAAAGTTTACGGAGATGCTGCTCTAAGTGAAACAACGTGCCGTGATTGGTTCCGTCGCTTCAAAGACGGTGATTTCGAGGTTGACGACCGTTCGCGTGAAGGAAGACCAAAAACCATCGAAGACGCTGAATTGGAGGCGTTGCTCGATGAGGATCCGTGCCAAACGCAAAAAGAGCTTGCTTCAGCATTAGGAGTTACCCGTCAAGTCATTTCCCAGCGATTGCATGCGTTGGGAATGATTCAAAAACAAGGAACTTGGGTTCCTTATGATTTGAAGCCAAGAGACGTTGAGCGTCGTTTTTTCGCCTGTGAACAACTGCTCCAGCGGCAAAAAAAGGAAGGGTTTTCTTCATCGCATCGTTACGGGTGATAGATTCATTACAGCAACCCAAAGAGAACAAAATCATAGGGACTGCCCGGTCATGCTTCTACGTCGTCGGTTCGGCCGAATATTCACGCTGCGAAGGTTTTACTGTGTATTTGGTGGGACCAGGGCGGTGTTATTTATTATTAGCTGTTGAAACCGAACGAAACCACGCGAAAAGCGGCCACGATACGAGCAGAGATATGAGAAAGTGATTCTACAGCATGACAACGCTCGGCCTCACGTTGCCAAACCTACTTAGAAACGCTCAAATGGGAGGTCCTACCCCACCCGCCATATTCCCCAGATATTGTGCCGTCCGATTATTACTTGTTCCGTTCGATGGCACATGGTCTGGCAAATCAGCAGTTCCGCTCATATAAAGACATCTCAAAATGGCTTGATTCGTGGATAGTCTCAAAAGACGAACACTTCTACCGTGACGGTATTCGAGCTCTGCCAGAAAGATGGGAAAAACTTGTCGCTAGCGATGGGTAATATTTTGAATGATTCAGTTGTAAACGTTTTTTCACAATAAAGTTGCATTTTCATCAAAAAAACAGCGAGAACTTAGTTGCGCACCTAATATGATAAATATGTATGTGAATATAAAAAGGAGTTAATTTAAATAAACTTTGTTTTGAAATATTGTGGTATTTTGTATGGTAGACTAAGTACTTATAAACAGCCCCTCGTATAACACATTTTATTGACACAATTATTAGTATACATTATCGGTAATATTATTTCTATAGTGTAGGTAAACAACAATCGATAACCACATATATACGTGTATCTCGCGGTATTTCAAAAAATATCACTCTGGCTTAGGAGCACGTGGTTTACAAATTAATTACTCCCTTATCTTTGGTCAACCAAATATGCCACAGCATTACTAAACAACATCCTATGTATATAACGAACCGCGAACCGAGATTATACAGAAGCACAACAAATATTGAATAACTTCAAAGCCAACGTTATAAACCACAAAAGCCAGTATGTTATAGGTCTATGTATTTGTTCAGAAAAGTATTTTATTTTCTATAATACATTAAAGTAAAGTTGAATACTAAAATAAAAGATATTTAAAGAATAAATATAATGATTCCGCCAATATTTTTGTTTTATTTTAAAGCCATTGTGTTTATTTTTAACGCAGAAGATGTACTTAATTATTTAAAAAATGTTCGTGAGATTTAATACTATTTTATTACATTTCTTTGATGACGTATTTTCACTGATTAGATTATTCATTTATAGATATACAAATTGTGCTCCTTTTTAATGTCTAAAGTTATTTAAATTTTACTTATTTAATCTTTTGAAGCCTTTTATCCTTATCGTCTGTAAAGCGGGAAGGGGGGGAGTTGAATTTCTTTTGGTTTTGTTCTCCATACTTTCTTCTACTTATTCCTGTCGTGTGCCAGCGTTCAATCCAATCATTAATTACTCAATTGTCATTACAATTGTCTAACACTATTTGCAGATCTTGAAAAAATTTTTCTTTAATTTCTCTTTTCATATCTTCAATTGGCCCGTATGCAGTTATTATTGTGAATTCTTCATCTTCTTTTAGTTTTTTGTTTATATCAAGTCTCTCATTTAAAAATTTTTCTTTCGATATATTTTCATCCACTCCTCCTTCATTATTAAAGCTACCTCTGCTTTTGCTCTTTCATCCTTTTTTGCACCTGACTAATATATCCAATAGTCTTCGCCTAGTTTTACAGTACCTTGTCCGTCCTTTTTAATTTCTGTGATTCCCACGAGATCTAGATTTCTTCTATTACTTCTTCCTCTTCTTTTTCTGTGAGACTTTAACCATTTCATGTTCCAATTTTAGTTGTTTGTTCTTCCTCTACTTTTACGTTTCCAATTTTGATTATTGTCGTTTCTTCTTTTGTTTCGATTGTTTTTATTCTGCTCTTATTGTATTTCATAGCCGGCGTTATTTCCCAGATTTTTTGGTGTGTGGGCGTATTTTCATTTCTTTCACACCTAATCAGTTCTCTTTCCTCTTAGTCTCAGTTCCACCTTTGTTCATTTATTTGTAATTTCATATATCCCACTCTTATTGCGTTTCTTATACTCTTTTCTTCTTTAGCTATTATTCTGATTGTCCTTTGTATATCTCTTTCCTTCTTCGTCATGTCAGAGCCTATATAAACTCTGCATTCTTTAAACTCTCTGAATTTAATCTTGTTCTTCATTATATTCAATTTATCTGACACACTTTCCGTTGTTATCACACATTCTTGAGTCCATTTTCCTTGTTGAGATTATCTTACTCGAAGGTCTACACATCTGCCTATGAATGTTTCTAATTGTTCTCTTAATTAGTCTATAGGTAAGAGCTCGACCACTATATTTTTATTTTCACCTTCCCTTTGTTCCATTCTTTTGTTCGTAGCTTTTAGTTCTTCTTCCAATTCTTCATTTTTATGTTTCAGTTCTTTAAATTTTATATTCTGTCTTTGTTCTTTACGCATATTTTTTATTTGATTGAACATTACCTCGTTTCTAGCCATTAACAGTCTTATCATTTCTATCATGGATTCTTCCTTTTCTTTCTCGGTCTGGGTTTTATATTTCTTCGCTGGTGACTTTTTGATCATTTTACTTTTTCCGAATATTTTCTCAATTTCGGGTATTTTTTTTCCGCATTCTTTCCCATCGCTCTCTAGCCCAGATTCTCTTTCTAGCGTTTTATATGCCCTTCCCGTGTCCTCTTGCAAGTCGGCAACGACGTTTTCGTTTTTCCTCGACGTTTATTATCGTAGCAGTTCTTCCTTTTTCTCTTTTTTTCTTTTTTTTGGTGTTATTTTATTGTATATATTTGTGTTATTTTATATATATTATAATAAATCCTAATTGATTGCTACTAACATTGTAATTTAAACCTTATCACTACTATTATCTGTAATATATGTCCTAGTAATTGTTAAAGGATAAAGTCAAGCACACGTCCGAACCGAGATCATTCCGGTATACCGGTTAAAGTGAAGTTAGTTTTCCGGTGTCCATGTACAATTTTTCATGAAGATGAACTTCAGTTCTACATTTTCGAATTCTTAGTATAGGTGCATGGTGTGAAGTTGATGAAATGAGAACTTATGGGTACACTATAGTGAAGACTCGCCTCTCAGAACTTGATGTTGAAGTGATTAGATATGTTTTAATGTTGATTCTATTCAGGTAGATGTGGTCGTTGTTCAAATTATCAATGGTAGATTCAGGGGGAATCATCGATTAATATATCTTGAGGGAGTTTATTTGAATGGTGGAGGAAATTTTTGTTTATCTGTTATATGAGAGGATTATCGTGGAGAGGCACATTTCGAAAGTACGTCCTGCATCTATTCAGGACGTACTTTCAAAAGGAAGGATTCATCTATAGCTGGGATGTTCAGATATTGATGGATCATTTCTTGGTTTACAAGAAATGAGAATGATTATGATGAGTCCTTTATTTTGTTTCTGTTGAAGACGCTTGATATGAAATTTGGAACGTGTCCTCGAATATGTATATCGTAGATCACGATGGGTCAAACAGCTTGCTAATACAGGTGCAGTTTCACTCTGATATCAAAATAGTTTTTTCCAGAGAAGAGGGTATAATTGCACTACAACCTCGGTGGTATAATTTAGCATCTGATCTATATGGTACTTCCAGGGATAAGTCTTGTATCCAGGTAATCCCATGAGTTTTTCAAGTGCTTAGATTGTCTGTTGATCGCTTTCTGGTGTGTCTGACAAATATGACTGCCGTACCCTTAACTGAATTAATGTTAACCCTTCCGGTTGTAAACTAGTCTTATAGAAAGTTTATGGTAATCTGCAGTTTTTCTTCAATAAGCCCAATGAAGTAGGACCGGGAATACATTAAGGTGTCATCCACTTATGGGGCAAGAAACGAGTGAGGGGGCAAGGAATATCACGTATAAATAAGTTATACAGAGAGGAATAGAGAGTTGATATTTGTGGAAAACCAACAGATATTGGATACTGAGTTGATAAGTGTTCTTTGAGGAAGACGGAAAAATTTTATTCGTAGAAATATAATAAGTTAATGAATAAAATTAGCAGAAGCGACTTGGGCTCTAAGGAGTAAAATAAAGTTAGAACTGTCAACTGTCATATAGTATACCATGAAGATAGAGGCAACTGCTTCTGGCTATTCTACAACTGAAATAACGCCATCTGTTGCAAAAATGCATTATGGTTTTCCTAATAACGTAATAAGTTTCACATTCTCTTGGGCGAATTATGATAGAAAGATGGTTGTGGTTATTCTTTGAAATTGTTGTTGTTGTTGAAGTTATTCCGAACTTTCCAGTTTATTATATACTTCTCTTAATGACAAAACGATGGATAAACTCTGTCGAGGAATCATATTTACAAATTCATAGTATAAATACATAAATATAATTAACTCCTGCCGTTTAAGAATATAATTTCAATGCGGATTGAGTTAGCTTAGCATTATCCCGTGGATTTAATGAATTTAAATCTAATTCCACCCTTTCAAGCATCAGCACAGAAAGTGTATGATAACCTGGTTGATTATTATTCAACAGGTCAAAGCCGGCTGCTTAGAATTCGGGATGGCAACGTTAACGTGTTCTATCATTAAACACTTCCTCATAAACTTTATTAATTATTTTCGCTGTCTCGAAATTTTTAATGCATTTTTAATAATACATCCATACATCTGGGGTGAATTCGTTCAGATAGTTGAACCGGTACATTGTAATACTTTTATTAATTGTAACTGGGAGCATCCTGGCGTGTAAATGTTTGTGTTTAAAACACGAGCATTATTGATTTATTAATATTTTATAACGTGAATTTAGTTTACAGTTGAAATTTAAAATAAAGTTTGGGAAAAGTATTTAAATATTAAAGATACAATCGATTTAAAGTGTATACAGGTTGCTTTGAAAGCTTTGCGGTTCAGCTACTTCATGTAAGGTGGCGCTGTCGGAAATATTTTTTGTTGTATTCTCTGAGACTTTTTAGTCCGAACAGCACTTACAGATTGCTAGCACATGCTGTTGTCTCTTTTAGTGATCTTTTAAATAAAGTGAGTTTTGATCATTGGGCATAGGTATGACGTAAATCAGAACTATCCTCCATGATCATTTTGCCGTTAGAAAGCGTAAAGGCAAATACCACACGATTTAACGGAAGCTCAAAAAAATACGAATGGATTGGTGCAAAAAGATGCTTAAAATCAGTGTACGATATCGTTACAGGTGACGAAAGTTACGAGCCAAGAAGCAAGTGACAATCGTCTCAATGCGTTTTCAAAGACGAGGAGAATCCCATGACAGTGAGACGCGGACGAAGCTCTGGCAAGAAAATGGTGTCTCCTTTTCTTAGACGTACCGATCATCTTGCTACTACTCCGCTAGAGGATCGTCGCATAGTCAACGCTGAGTTGTATACAACCATTTGTTTGCCAACTATGTTCCAAAAAGTTCGCGAGAAACGATCAAGATGACGAATCATTCTCAATCAAGACAATGCACCATCACGCAATGCATTTCAAACATCGGAGTTTTTAATCGTTTCACGAACGGAATTGATGATTCATCCGCCTTATAGCCCCGATCTGTCACCTTGTGACTTCTTTTTATTCCCATACGTGAAACAAAAAATGCGTGGATTGAAATCTACTACCCGGGAAATGACTGTGGAAACCTACAAAAACTTCGTATCTGAGGTGACTGAAGAACAATGGACTCAATGTTTTGAGAGCTGGTTCTACTGATTGCAGAAGTGCATAGATCATGAAGGCGAATATTTTGAAGAACAATAGAAAGAATGCTTAAAATAATTGAATTTTCTGTATCATACGCAAAATTTCCAGAGCAACCTACTTATACCGTAGTGTACATAAGTTTAAAAAAACGTTCTTCTGCATAGTAAAGACTTTAATGTTAATAATACAGCAAAAATAATTGCGTATAATTGCAAAATATTAATAATGAAGCCGATATGACGCTTCCAACGCGTTTGAACAAACTATCGTACAGCTTTATTAGAAATTCTTGCGGAATGTTTATTCCATTCTTCCACAAGGACATCAAAGAGTTAACTGGTATTAGTTGATGATCTTTTTTTTGAATATCGTGGTGGATAGACTAAAGTTTGTGCAACTCCTTGCTCTTCGATTTCATTTAAATAATTTTTAACGACCCTAAAGTTATGCTTCGGATCGTTGTCGCCTAGAAAATCATTATTTCCAATTAATTGTGCTCCTGGCTGTATAGTATGTTGCTGCAGAATAAATATTTCGCTGATGTTTATCTAGTTATATTAATTAATGGACGAACTCTTTACGAATTGCTTCCGCAACCAGCATTTTCTCTAAATTTGACGCTCAATGACTATTGGCTGTTCGTAGACCTCAAAAATGTCTTCCAGAGAAGGCAAGTTGGCTGTAATGAAGAAATGATTGCCGGCACTAACCTATTTTGAGGCCAAAGATAAATTGTTCCACACGGCCGGCATAAAAAGGTTAGAAAAACGTTTGAATTAATGTATCGCACATGAAAGAGGTTGTGTTGATGAATTATGTTTTAGTAGCTAGGCCCGGGACTTATTGACCATTGTGCTATGTTCATGAACTCACGGTATAATCGAAATTTTTTTTTTCGTTTCCTTATTAATATTGGGTTGGCAACCAAGTACTTTCGGTTTTTACTAATAGAGAGCGTTGCTTTATTTTTTGTATAACGTATGTTAGTGCTGTACTTTACCGTTTGTCGCGTGATACTAGTCACGTTGACGTAACTTCAGAAGCTGGTAGTGCGTGATTTTTATTAAAGCTATTAGTTGTGGGTTAATTTTAAATGGAGTGCAGAAACGACATTTTCGACATATTTTACTATTTTATTTCCGTAAAGGAAAGAAAGCTGCTGCGGTTCACAAAAAGATATGTGAAGTTTATGGTGCCAATTGCTTAATAGAGCGCACGTGTCAGAATTGGTATAAAAAATTCCGTTCTGGAGATTTTTCCCTCAAAGATGAGCAACGTTCTGGTCGGCCTACTGAAGTTGATGATGACCAAATCAAAGTCATAATTGAAGAGGATCGTCATATAACTGTTCGAGAGGCTGCGGAGAGGCTACATGTATCGCACACAACAATTGGAAAACATTTAAAATGTCTTGGGCTAGTTAAGAAGCTTGATATTTGGGTACCTCACGAATTAAAAGAAATTCATTTAACACGAAGAATCAACTTTTGCGATATGCACCTTAGACGAAATGAAAGCGACCCTTTCTTAAAAAGAATCGTCACTGGTGATGAAAAATGGGTCCTGTACAGTAACATAGTTCGAAAACGATCATGGAGCAAACACAATAAACCAGCTCAAACCACATCGAAAGCTGAATTGCATCCAAAAAAGATCATGCTGTCAGTTTGGTGGGATTACAAAAGTGTTGTGTTTTTTGAGCTGCTTCCAAGGAACCAAACGATCAATTCTGATGTTTACTTTCAACAATTAATAAAACTGGATGAAGCAATCAAAGAAAAACGGCCAGAATTGTCAAATCGGAAAGGTGTAGTTTTCCACCAAGATAATGCAAGGCCTCACACATCTTTGGCAACTCGTGGGAAACTATTGGAGCTTGGCTAGGAAGTGATGCCACATCCCCCATACAGCCCTGATCTAGCACCATCTGATTACCATTTATTTAGAAGTTTGCAGAATTCTTTGAATGGCAAAACTTTCACAAATGACGATGACCTTCACTCGCACCTGGTTCACTTTTTTGCTGATAAGGACCAGAAATTTTATGAGCGCGGAATCATGCAGCTGAAAGAAAGATGGCAAAAGGTCATTGAGCAAAATGAAAAATTTATGATTGATTAAAAACTATTCTTTGTTTAAAAAAAAAGTGTTTTATTTTATACTACATAACCAAAAGTACTTAGTTGCCAACCGAATAGAATACAATAAAAATATACAGAACTCGAAATATAACCAGAAAATTTGTTCGACGTTCGCTTTCCACTCATAATGAGGAGAAACTTATGTCAAATATTTTAGACGAACCATGTTCGTCACTTGAATTTTTGATTTTTTTCTAATTGAAATTCTTTTATTGAAATATTTATGAGCTGTGTGACTATTGTAAAAAGTAATTTAACATTGTTTTTTCAAGTAATATCCATATTACCTCAACGAAAAGTGCATTTAATATTTACTACACAGGAAGAGCTCACGGTTATGAGTACATACAGTGAATAGCGGGTCAAATGATGTAAGTATTGCAGCAAGTGCTGCATTGTGCTCCAACTGTCCATAACAATATCTACACAGAGATTATACGACGTGGATATGTATAACGTTTTCCACGTTAATCCAGATTGTAGAGAAACTAGCTACTAATTATATACTCGCTAATTAAAACATTAATTCAATCTAGTACATTGTGTATGCAATCTATTCACGAGAAAATACTTTGAAGCTAAATTTACTATTTTATTTAAATTAATTCTGATTTATATATTGTATTTAGAATTATTAAACTGAATTATGTAATATTTGTGTGTTTTATTTTGATATATGTTGAATATGAGAAGAATGTACAATCTTGGTATAAACTATGTGAAAATTAATGTAATTTTTGGATCTACGCAAAGCTTATGTTTTTAATCAAGTAAATGAAAACTAACGAACGAAATAATGCATTCGATCTTGCTGTTAACTAGCGAATACTAGGGTTGTCTTTTAAGATTTGCAATTTGAATAAAACAGTAGACAGCTTTTAAAGACTTCATTGTTTTTCGAAGCATTTTCCGGGAAAATTAATGCACTTTTGCATGCGTTCGACCAACTCTGGAAGCAGTTGTTCCACTCGTTTGTTGGTACAGTAAAAATTGTATTTTAGAAGGCAGCGATTGCTCCTTTTGACGACTGGCGGAGAAATGGTTAGTTACGGAGGGTCAACAACAGTCAAAATTGTGTTTTGCAGGAGAAGGCATCAGTGACTAACAAATGGTTGCATGCCAATTGGCAGTAGCAGTTCTTTGATCTTGTAGAGGAATTGTTGCTACATAACCTGCATTCGAGACAAATGTTTCGACCATCTTTTTGGACACAATTCAAGAACGGAAAGCTTTTGTTAGCTTTTCTTCACGTTGGATCACCCAAACAGACGATTGGCGTTTATTTTTGGCTCGTATGAGTAAATTTAAGATTCATCACCACCGACAATATTGTACATGCGATAACGAAGCTAGAGTTTTTTGACACCAATTCACCCTAGCTGCTTCTTTATACACAATTTTTTATGCAAAATTTTTTGAGGTCTTTGAAATCTCCAATATTGCTTCAATCTGGCGATATGTTACATGTCGATCTTCGTTGATGATCTTGCGCACAGCATTGACGTTTTTCTGAGTGACTGCCGTTTTTGGTGAAGCTGCTCTTGGATCATCGCTAAGACTAATCCTTCCACGTTTGAATTCTCCATACCAACGAAAAATTGTTAACTCATGTAGTACTTCATTGCCGAAAACAGAAACCAACTCGACGACGAATTCTTGTTGAGATAGTTGTCTTCCAAAATTATAAAAATTTATTCCGCGAAAATGTTCTCAGATTAATCCCATTTTTCAATTACCTTGCCAACTTTGACAGTTCGTTGAAGCTACAATACTATAGGTATCGCACTGAAACTTTGGATTTAGGTTAAATAAAGATGGTATCTAATTTTTAGTTCTACTACTATGCAAAACTTAAAAGATATCCCACGTACACAGACTTCCTCGGTCATGGTCCATGCTATCTGCTTCTGGGAAGGAACATGACTAAAACCGACGGCATTCTTATAGCTCAAAAGCTAAGAAGTTAGAAACTAGGAAAGATCGAGGAGGTGGAAAGTTGAAAAAGGTTTCAGTGAGTAAAAGCAGCTATTTTGGAAAAATAAAACAGAAAACAATGAAGCAACACTTATCAGAGAATTAGGGAAAGGCTGGCGATTTAACCAATTTTATTGAAGCCTCACAATCTCATAAGATATATTGGGATTTTCAATATAATATCTAATATACGTCACATCAAAAAACGTATTCCATATTTTAATTTTATTTCCTAAAAATTACTTTAGGAAGCTACGTAAATAGATAAATGTAGAGTCGTATTTAAATCATTATTCATCTGATTTACAAAAACCATACATTGCAATTCTACATTAGCATTTATATTAGGTTAACAACATTTCTTTATTGTGGGATGAATCATCATTATTTGTTTCAGGAATTGGGTTATATGACATGTTCCTTTATTCTGGTTCATATTTTTTTAAATCTTAATAATTTTACAAAATTAAGAAATTCTATTGGGTTGGCAGTTAAGTACTTTCGGTTTTGTAGTATAAAATAAAACACTTTTTTGTAAAGAAAGAATAATTTTTAATCAATTATATATTTTCCATTTTGCTCAATGACCTTTTGCCATCTTTCTTTCAGCTGCATGATTCCGCGCTCATAAAATTTCTGGTCCTTATCAGTAAAAAAACTGAACCAGGTGCGAGTGAAGGTCATCGTCATTTGTGAAAGTTTTACCATTCAAAGAATTCTGCAAACTTCGAAATAAATGGTAATCAGATGGTGCTAGATCAGGGCTGTATGGGGGATGTGGCATCACTTCCCAGCCAAGCTCCAATAGTTTCCCACGAGTTACCAAAGATGTGTGAGGCCTTGCATTATCTTGGTGAAAAACTACACCTTTCCGATTTGACAATTCTGGCCATTTTTCTTTGATTGCTTCATCCAGTTTTATTAATTGTTGACAGTAAACATCAGAATTGATCGTTTGGTTCCTTGGAAGCAGCTCAAAAAACACAACACCTTTGTAATCCCACCAAACTGACAGCATGATCTTTTTTGGATGCAATTCAGCTTTCGATGTTGTTTGAGCTGATTTCTCGTGTTTGCGCCATGATCGTTTTCGAACTATGTTACTGTACAGGACCCATTTTTCATCACCAGTGATGATTCTTTTTAAGAAAGGGTCGGTTTCATTTCGTCTAAGGTGCATATCGCAAAAGTTGATTCTTTGTGTTAAATGAATTTCCTTCAATTCGTGAGGTACCAAAATATCAAGCTTCTTATCTAGCCCAAGACATTTTAAATGTTTTTCAATTATTGTGTGCGATACATATAGCCTCTCCGCAACCTCTCGAACAGTTATATGACGATTCTCTTCAATTATGACTTTGATTTGGTCATCATCAACTTCAGTAGGCCGACCAGAACGTTGCTCATCTTTGAGGGAAAAATCTCCAGAACGGAATTTTTTATACCAATTCTGACACGTGCGCTCTGTTAAGCTATTGGCACCATAAACTTCACATATCTTTTTGTGAGCTGCAGCAGCTTTCTTTCCTTTGCGGAAATAAAATAGTAAAATATGTCGAAAGCGTTCGTTTCTGCACTCCATTTAAAATTAACCCACAACTAATAGCTTTAATAAAAATCACGCACTACTTGCTTCAATATGAAGTTACGAAAGTACAGCAAACTACTTAGTTGCCAACCCAATATTTTAATACAGGGACAGACAATAAATCAGTTTTGTCTGTAATAGATAATTCGTAAAATATTTTTGTTTCTAAGATGCTGTAAATGTACATAAAAGGTTTTCAAAATGATTTACATTTTAGTGACATCTAGTAACATATTTTAAAATTTTCTCTGTAAAAGAGTATGAATTTTTTAATGAAAATGAAAAATACAATTTTCAATACAGTAAGCATTTGTATAAAATTTAGTTTAAAAATATATATTATTACTAAGCGATTCATTTTTTGTTACAAAGTACGTGTTTATGTATACACATATGTACTTATATAAATAAATTTATGCACCTTTATCGCTTTGTTTTCTCACTTACAGGACTAACACATTTAGAATGAATCGTATTTGTCTTTAAACGAAACAAATACTGTTTCAACATTCTGCGTTTTTTGAGTAAATGTTTTTCGAACACTTTTTGTGGTGCATTAACAAAAACAGTAACATAAAAACTTTTAAAATGAACCGATTTATAGTTCGTAATTCTATTTCAGGTAAAGGATGCATTAGAATCGTTTTGCAGTCAGATTTTCGCATTTTTACGGTATACATGCACTTATGTCGGACGCGCTCTTCCAATGGACGCTCCGCCGGCGCAAGTCAAGAAGCCAAACGCGTAATATTTGGACGGTTCAGTGTTAATTCGCAACTTGTTTAGTGCGCGAGCAGGAACCTCTGATACATCGCCAATTTTCGTTTCCTGAAGAGACTTGCGAGAGAAAAAGGTAAGTGGTGTTATTGTCTTTAGTATATTTTTGTTTCTATTTTGTTTTTTAAATTTTAAAATAATCGTATCTTCAACGAAAAGAGCGTTTGCTTTTTTAATTTTCGCGAAGGGTACAAAACACGCTCACCTATATTTTTGCTTAGTTTGAGTTCGTTGACATTTTTAATTGTACGTAGATAGAGCAGACGTAAGGATTTTATGAATATTACGCAATATATAATGACTATTAGTAAATTTATTAGATATAAAGCGTTGAATATTCACTTTTAAAAATGTGTTACATATATAAACAGTTCAACAAACTTTGTTCGAATATATATATTTTTTCTAATTAATTTGAAAACTGCAATTGAATATACTTTTATGAGTCGACAATATTTCATATTTAACTGTCGATTTTCTTGAAACAAATACTACAAATTATAAGTAATCCAGTTAATAAATTAGGAAAATATGTGTACGCTACAACAAGAATAATAATTTATTGCAATTTAAAATAACATAGTCATACCGGGTGATGCACGCGATACATACAGTCCAATAATTTCTTTATTTGGAACCGAATCATTTCGTAAAACTTTCATTTCTGTAAATACACTTCTTGTAGTTCCGAAAGTAACGTCAATTTTTAAAATTCAAGCGGTGTGCCCTAATTACTTTTAAATAATTTGATTCTGTGTGTCGTTTTGCATCTAGCGCCGCGTGAATTTTCAATTTTGACTGATCGCGTAATCTTCTAAGACTATAAATATATTAATCGTGTATTTTGTGTAACTACCAAAATTGATCACAGTGTGCCTTGCGGAAAGTCAACTTTGTAAAATGACATGTCACAGGTAACTTGATGTATATTTATAGAGAATTATTTTCCGAATCCATTGACGTTTAATTCTTCCAATCTTTGTTTAAATTATGTTAATTTTGTTTTTCTTATCTCTTTCAAAAATATATATTTTATTTAATTTGTTTAATAAAATATGGTTTTCTTCTCAACTTGATAATAAGTTAGGGAGATTTTTAAAACAAGGAAGACGTAATTTTGTTATAAAATAAAAATAAAACTCGTAAAACAGAGAAATTATTAAAAAGAAACTCAAATACCAGGTGTACCGGAAAGTTATTGCTGTTTTTTTTTCGTTAAAAACTACATAATTTTCAAGAAAATGGAAAAATTTATTTATTCAAAGTATTGGTGATGCGATTCTACAGATCTTGCCCATCTTTTAGTCAATTTATGGATGCGATCCAAAAAAAACTGTTTGTCTTTTGAGCAGAACCATTCATTGAGCCATTTTCTAACCCCTTCGAAATTGGTCCCATTGATGCGAAAAGGTGATAGTCGGACGGTGCAAGGTCTGCAGAGTACGACGGGTGCGATTATGTCCCATCCAAGTGCTTTCAGCGCTTACTTGATCTGTTTTGCTGTATTAGAAGGCGCGTTATAATGCTGTGTGTCTTCGGACTCACTCTGGACGTTTTTTATCAATGCATGGTTTAAATTGATAATTTGTTGTCGGTAGCGATCAGTATTAACTGTTTCACCAAGGTTTCAACAGTTCATTATACACCACGCCAATCTGGTTTCATCAAATACAGAGCACTGTCTTGCGAATAAAACGATTTAGCCTTGAAGTCGATGAGCCGGCATCGCCAGGTGATAGCCATGATTTTTTGCACTTAGGGTTTTCGAAATAAATCCATTTTTTATGACCCGTCACTATTCGATGCAGAAATAACTTCCGATCATACCTTTGAAGCAACATTTCACAGACGATTTTTCGATTTTCCATTTGCCTGTCATTCAATTGATGTGGCACCCATTTTCCCATCTTTTGGATTTTTCTCATTGTTCGTAATCGGTCGCTAATCGTTTCTTGGGTCACATTTAACGCTTCTGCTAATCGTTTTTGTGTTTGAGTTGGGCCTTCATCCAATAACTCCTGCAGTCTCGCATCTTCAAACTTTTTCGGTCTACCAGAACATTCTTTGTCTTGCACATCGAAAGCACCACTTTTGAATTGCCGACACCACGCCTCACATATTTTTATGGTTGGAGCATGCTCACCGTAAGTTTCTGCCATCAAACGATGACTTTTAGCGGCTTTTTTCTTTAGATTAAATTAGAAAAGTAATGCGTGCCGCAAATGCACTTTTTCAGGCATGAAACTCAACATTTTCAGAGGTATAAATCTATGACAGTGTTACTTTCGCAAAATATAACATATATGGCTTTGAAACTTGATGTCATACTTAAGCCTAGCGACATCTATTAGAAAAACCGGTAATGACTTTCCGGTACACCTGCTACATTTACACTTTGTAAATGTTCAAAATGATCGTTGCGACGTTGGCGTTCTAAATTTATAAATTCTGCCTTTTTGTTGCTCGAAAACATATTTTGCTTAAATTAATTTGTTTAAGAAAGTATGATTACCTGTGGATGCAAATAGTTTGAATTAGAATACTTTTCAACTTGATAATAAAAAAGAAAAACAATTTTATTATAAAATGAAAATTATATCCTAAAACAAAGACACAGATACATTTACACTATGAAATGTTCAAAATTTTAATCGTTTTGACGTTGGCATTTTAAATTATATACATTCCGCTTTTTTTTTTTCTTTAAAAAATATACACTTTATGATACACTATTTAATTTGTTTAAGAAAAATTCAGGTAGCCGTGTATGTAAATAATTCTAATTAGTACACTTATCAACTTGATAATAAGTTAGAAAGAAAAAAAGACATTATTTTATTATTAAACAATAATAAAACCCTAAAACAGAAAAATTAATAAAAAGACACAAACAGATTTACACTGTGTAGGTGAATTTGAGATGAATTGTATGTACGAAAGATGCTTTTGCATTTGTAACCATCTATAAATAAATACATAAATAACTATTGTCTAGAACCTTGTACGATATACAGATATAGTCAGTGAAGCACTATAAAATAACTAACATTCATTTCAACAAGAATACATTGAATAGGAAAAAGATTACCACATTCTAACAAACCTTTTAAATCATTGCATGATTATTACTATACGGTATACTAAAATTATTATTAAATAATAGCAATATCTCCTCTGTTATTTAATTTGTGGCATTTATTATACTGCCTCGTAATTCTTTTAAATTATTAGACGCTCTTAGGGCGTATACTTTTTCTTTTAAGAAAAAAATCTAACGGTATTCGGTCCGCTGACTTAGGAGGCCACCTAATGGGCCCACATGTTCCAATCTAATGATCTGGAAGGTGAGTTTGGATATACTGATTTACCGTTCTTCTATTACGAGGCAATCCACCATCTCGTTGAAAGTATAAGTTCTACTAATTAGCAAGCATTTTATTCAGCAAGTAATTTAAATATCGTTCTCCAATCTACGACTTTCGAAATAATATTGTAACAATTATTTCCAATCCTGTACCACCTAACTAGACAATCGTGCCTTTTTAGAATTAGTCTTATAATTTCTTTTGGCACAACACTTTCTCTTCCTACATACATGCATACGAGGGAGCGTTTTTATATTCGCGGAATGGGGGACAAGGGGTGGAAATAAAAAAACCGAATTATTTTTCTTTTTCAATATATTCACCTGCAAGACGGATACATTTTTCACATCTTTCAATTAATTTATTTATACCCTTATAAAAAAATGATTTCTCTTTATCTGCAAAATACGCCGAAACTGCCTCCTTGACTTCATCATCGGCAGTAAATTTTTTACCCCGCAGCTCTTTTTTCATTTTTGGAAACAGGTAATAATCACTCGGGGCCAGGTCTGGGCTGTAGGGTGGGTGATTCACAATTTCGAAGCCCACCTTATGCAGGGCAGCTAACGCAACGCGGCTCTTGTGGACGGGCGCGTTGTCGTGCAAAAGCAGAACACCTTTTGTCAATTTTCCCCGTCTTTTCTCTTTAATGGCTTCTTTTAGTCTCTCTAATATTGAAGCGTAATATTCTCCGGTTATAGAAACACCTTTATCTTTATAATCAATCAACAATATTCCTTCCGAGTCCCAAAATACCGTTGCCATGAGCTTCCCAGCTGATTGTGACACTTTAAATTTCTTGGGAGGTGCTGTGCCCTTTTTATGCCACTGCATGGAGTCTTGGTGTTGTCTACTCAGGTAATGATGAACCCAAGTTTCGTCTCCAGTAACAATTCCACTCAATACACCATCCTTGTCTTCTTTACAGAGGTCCAAAAATGCACGCGAACACTCTACGCGCTGTTGTTTTTGCGGCGGCGTGAGCATTCTCGGCACCCATCTTGCGCTGACCTTAGACATGCCGAGATGATCGTGTAGGATTTTAAAAATTGTTGTATCGGGTACTCCAACCATTTCTGCGAGTTATTTCTTCTTTAGTCGAGTATCTTCGAGTACAATTTGTTCAACTTTTTGGATAAGTGCTGGCGTGGTCACCTCAATGCTCCTGCCCGGCCTCGGGTCGTCTTCAAGGGATTCCCTTCCTTGTTTAAATAAACTATGCCACTTGTACACCATGGTTTTTCCTGGACAAGAGTCGCCGTAAACCAATGACATCTCATTCATTATGGTCGCGACTGATTTTCCTTGCCCGGTAAGGAACTTTATAACGGCACGATATTCGATTTTTTCCATATTTCACTTTTCACTCCTGATTATGTTACTTGGTTGACGATAGCTCAAAGACTAACTGTCTAATAACAATGAAACTTCGTATTTATACTAATCATGAGTCGCTGCACAGCCCACGTTCCCAATGCGCCTACTCACCCCTCTACAACCCGCTCATTCCGCGGATATAAAAACGCTCCCTCGTACCTTGTGACTTCTATAAGATTAGTCTCTTTATATGCTAATGCAATAATTTCAAATTCATTATCGTTTCTGTCCATACAATTTTTAAATTTTCTTCCGAAAATCGTTTCGAGACGTGCGAAATAATTTATGCTAGGATAGTGGCTATTAGGAAATCGAGAAATGTACCTTTCAAGAGCTCCAAAAATACGTATAACATTTACTTGAAATATGAAGTCGTTACGATGCTTACTAAGGTAATATTAGCGGGCTTACGTGTTCAGATCGAGAATACAAATGCTGAAATGGAGTATTAAGAAACTGTAAATAATAGTAGTACAAATAAATGAAATTACAATCTAAAACTTTTTGTTTAAAAAACCAAATAATTAATGATAAATTTCAATGACGTCTAAACGAATGTTTAAAAGCTATGATATTATTGATGTATCAATTATTATTTGTAATTGCTTGTCTTCACACCTAACCATATTCTTATACGAATTAAATAAAATAAAATACAGCTTTTTGAGAAAAACAGAATTTCTTCAATCAATTTAAATAAATATAGGAGTGTTAGACGTCGTTGGAGTAGGAAAATAAATCTCTGTTTATGTATATCAAGTTACCTCTGACGTTCCGTTTAAAAACCAATCGCACACTGTGATCAACTTTGACAGCTACAGAAAACATCCAATTGCCATGTTTATATTTTTTAAATCTTACTTGACTATTTTTAGACTATTTTAGATGGTTTGTAGCTTTCTAGATTCGAACGCAAAAAATTAATTATTTCGTAGTCATAGCAACGGAAATTGAAAACTAATATGTTGCAAAATGTAGAATTGATTCTTTATTAAGAAACGCTTAAATAATTAACAATAATTATCATAGAATCTGGTGCTCCGCCTGTGACACTACACCTGATCGTAAAATAGACTGCAGGTTAATCTGGTACGTAGACTTCCGCGGTCGTTTCCCTGCCATCTACTTCTGGGCTTCCGGGCTGGAACCGCGTCACTTGTATATCTGCCGACGCTTCGTACCCATTTGTACGGGACTACTACACTGAAACTGTTTCAGTGCAGTAGTTGAGCCCTGAAGATGTCCCATACAAATGGGTACGAAACGTCGGCAGATATACGAGTGATGCGTTTCCAGCCCGGAAGCCCAGAAGCAGATAGCATGGAATAGACTGCAGATTCAAATTATGTAAAGATAAAAAAAAACATGTGAATTGAATTGTCAAAATTAATGTTGCTTCCGAAATTACCGGCAATGCTGAAGTAGTAGATAGTAACACTTACCAAGATTGTAGCAATAATTAATTTATTAGTTAACAAATCTTATTTATGTGAGAAATACAGTATTGGGTCTAAAATAGTTCCTTGTAGGACACCAATTTGAAGAGAATATAGCTCAGTTCATTCTCTTCCTCGAAAAGTCTGGCGATTGGGTAGAATTTAAGTTCAAAGTATTTAAATTGCATTGATGACTTTTGTGTTACACTTCGTTTAGATGCTTTTGAACAAAAAAAAACAGCTACTCAGTTTCCTCTGATATTCAAATCTATTAATTTTATTTAGAATTCTATGAATTTACTCCATTATTCTGAACATTTCAAAGAAGACCGAGCTGATCCGGTATTATTTGTTTTTCATTGTATTATTTTGTTAGTAATTATGTATACAATAACAATTAAGCGCTTTACGATGGAAAATTGAAAATTAGTACTTCCTGCTATATCATCGTTGATTATAATTATATAAATTTATTAAGTTCCTGCGCTGGAGTAGGACTCGAACCAGTATCCGGCGTTTGCTAGACGTCTGCATGACCAATTAGGCCACCTGGTAATAGTTTCGAGTCTTTTAACGTGATATAAATTGCATTATGGAACACATCTAATACCTGTACTGCTCAATTAGATAACTGATTGCTCCATAATGCAATTTATGGCATATTAAGATATTCCAAACTGTACTGCTTGGTGGTCGAATTGGTAAGCCAATCGTCTAGCAAATGGCATAGATTTGAGTCCTGCTTCAAGGCAGAACGTTTTAATCACTTTCTGTAGTTATAATCAACGTTGGCATAGAATTAAATACTATTTTTTTATTAGTAGATGTATTTGTGTGACACAAAAAAACAAGACACTTAGATTAGTTATATGTATGTGACACCGACTTTGCTTCGTGAAATAGTAACTGAATATTGAAATATGCCTTACAATGTAATAACACGGTAGTAATCTAATGAATGAACTTTTTTTTCATGAAACATTATATATCACACAATATATTATACCATAACAATTACATAAATATTTAATAAATATACAAATTAAAACAAAGAAAATATATCAACATTTAGACATCGTTCCATTGTTCTCAGTAACGCAAGCTAAACGTATTTGCATTAAATGTACTAAAATTTCGACATAACTAATTAATTCGTTCCCATGCTTCTTGTATGACATTTAATCATTTCCTTTGTATATTAATCTAGATAGTAGTTCCCATACATTTTCGATAGGATTTAAATCTAGACTGTTTGGAGGCCATCTCAAAGAATTTGTGTCATTTGTTTCAAACCATTCACGAGCTATACGTGATGAGTGAATGGAATAATTTCCATGGAAAATAAATTCATTCGGTTCTGGATGGAGTATCCATATATGGGAAAGCATTATATTTTCTAACATAGTATAAACAGTGCTAATCAATCGTTCTTCAATTTAATAACTAATCCAGGTCCACATATGAACTGAGAAACGCCCGCTTCTCTTTACTCGATTAGTATATCTTTCATTACGTCTGGTATTTGCAGGTCTAACACATGGATCAATAAGTCCCGAGACTAACAATGAAAACAACATTTTTTTTGCAAAATTTTTTTTTATTCATCAACATAATCACCTTTTAGGGTGATACAATGGTTCCAATGCTTTTCCAATTTTTCAATACCATGTTTATAAAAAAATTTATCTTTCGCTTCAAAATAAACTTCAGTTTCAGCGATGACCTCCTCATTTGAGCCAAATCTTTTTCCCTGGAGCATTTTTTTAAGATCAGCAAAGAGCCAGTAGTCACTGGGGGCTAAATCTGGCGAATATGGGGGGTGGGGAAGCAGATCAAAACCCAATTCGTTCAATTTTGCCATTGTTTTCATCGACTTGTGGCAGGGTGCATTGTCTTGGTGAAAAAGGATTTTTTTTCTCTGCATGTGCGGTCGTCTTTTTGCGATTTCCTCCTTCAAACGCACCAGTAAGTCAATATAATAATCATTGTTGATCGATTTACCTTTTTCGAGGTAGTCAATGAAAATCACGCCATGTGTATCCCAAAAAACTGACGTCAGTACTTTGCCAGCTGACTGCTGCGTTTTCGGACGTTTCGGACGGCTTTCGCCAGCTGTGCGCCACTCAGATGACTGCCGCTTCGACTCTGGAGTGTAGTGATGTATCCATGTTTCGTCCATGGTCACGTAACGACGCAAGAAATCTTTTTTGTTGCGAGTAAATAGCGATAAACAGCTTTCTGAATCATCGACTCGTTGCTGTTTTTGTTCCATCGAGAGCAATCGCGGCACCCACTTGGAAAAAACCTTTTTCATGCTCAATTTTTCATGAAGGATAGTAAATACACTTCCATATGATATCTGTGTCATCTCAGCAATCTCCCGGAGCTTCACTTTACGATCTTTCATTATAATTTTTGTCACTTCACTCACATTTTCCGGTGTAACGGCTTCCACAGGTCTACCCGAGCGTTCCGCGTCATTTGTGTCGATACGACCACGTTTAAACTCGGCAAACCACCGACAAATCGTTGCTTTTGATGGACAAGAGTCCGGGTAACATTTTTCAATCCATTGTTTTGCTTGCGTGGTGTTTTTACCCATTAAAAAACAATGTTTTATCAGAACACGAAACTCGGTTTTTTCCATTGTTTAAACAAACTACAAAACGACTTTACTCCAACCTCGATAACTCAGCTGTTTCTGGTTCGATCGACTTAAAATTTTGACACGTTTCAAGCAAAGGTTAGTACTCTAGAAAGACGTGGTTACTGGTTTACTACGAGCGCCATCTATGGGTTAGTCTCGGGACTTATTGATCCATGTGTTATATACACAAATAAGACCGTCGCAAGTTTGAAAGACTTCCTCGTCAGAAAATATAACTTTCTTCTACATTTGAGTATCTATATTTGGGGACTGAAGAGAAAACTGATCCTATGATTTTTTACTTTTCTCATTTAAGTAGTTCCTTTTAGTTGGAGCTTTAATTCGCTGTTTTTTATTCGTCGAAGAGCTGCTCTTATAAATGGAGAAGAGGCAACTCCTTCAACAGCATTTGATAGTATTTTGAATGGATAATTTTGTAAATAATTTAATAATATTTCATTCTCCTGCCTTATAGTTCGTCTTACCGAACCTTGTTTCCTACTTAAATTTTCTTTCTATCCCCATTTCTTTTTACAGTATTTGTATTCACCCTTAAACGCTCGGTTACCGTTCGTATGGAGTTACCATTTTCCAAGCATTGTAAAATGCGATATCTTGTTTAAATATTAATGTATCGCGGCATTATTGTGAGTAAAGGTCGTGTTATTATTGTTCTGCCACTGACACTGACAGCGACAAATTAAATCAGTCCATATCAAACAGCTTAAAAAATAAGAAATTGTGGCTTGAGAAATATAAATTTCCCGATACCATTCGACTACCGAATTTAATTTAAATTCATTCACAAATGAGGAACTTAAAAGACTATATCTACAGCGTGGACCACCCTGTATGTTCTTACCTTTAAAGACCCTTATATATACGACAGTTGGACGATATCTACGAAGACAGTAACATATGAATATTAAGGTAATCGTATTTGGCGAGATCAAAGATGTTTGTATTTTATTACACGAGCTCATAAAAAAAAGATCGAAATAACAAAACGAGATATTTTAGTCTTCTTTAAGGTAGATATTTTATTGGTTATTTATATACATTGGAATTTAAATGATACAAGCATTATTTTAATGACAATTTGCATTATCAGATGAGTTTTCTTCGTGTGGCAGCAAATTTATTATTATTAACTTAAAATTAAGAAAATTCAAAATTAAATTTATAATTATTAGGTCGAATTATTAAATATAGATAAAATTTGTTCAAAAACTATGATTCCTCTTCTTTTTCCTTTAACTATTAATCACTCATGTACATAAGCTTCTTCCAGTCCTTCTCCATTAACGTTTGTTCAGCTTCAAGCTCTTCCAGTACAATCTTGCAGCTTCTTTGAAGGTAATGCGTTTGCTCTTTGCTCCAGATATGATCTTAACTATAGAATGACTATAGAGAATATTAAAATTGGAGGTTCACTTTTGGTCTGATTTTTAAATAAGTGGATAGCACTTTAATTCACTTCCAGTGGCATTTTAAATTATTTATTTCCAAAATATATAGAATATTCGCATTTAATTTACTTGCTAAATAAGAAAGAAAAAGTTATATATAGTATACAACTAGAATACTTGAAAGACTTTATAATGATGAAAGAGAATTTGCTGATCCTCTCCATATTGTCAATGCCTTTGCAAATATATTTGCTAATGTATGTATATACAGAGAAGGGTCAAGATCCTAAATGTATTATTTACGGTTCTTCTGCTACAATTCCGGTTGAAGCAGTGGATAATTTAATAATAATATGCAGGATGTCTAACAAACAAACTGCTGGTGATTATCCTTTACCAAGTTTATTGATTCGAGATGGCAGATTTGTACTGCCTATCCCATTGCGTACAATCATCAATCTTTCCTAAAGATAAGTATTTTTCTTGATATATGCTCGTATATGATATATACGAGCAAAAGTTTGTTCTTTTCATAAAAATGGTGATAAAGCTTCTTTACCTATTTATCGCCCTATACCAATTCATTCGACCTTTGAAGTTTTTTTACAGGTGCTATATACATCTAGATATTTAAACGTTCGCTCGTTTTGGTCATCGAGTCAACATAGCTTTATTCATGGTAGATAAACTTTGACTAATTATCGCACAATTTCGCAATGTACATGATCAGAGATTACGCAAAGATTGCAACACTGCAAGTTCTATATTTATATGAATTATTATTAAATTACTAGTCCGTCACTTGTTGATTTCTATATATTGGGTCTGGGAAAAAGTTCGTGGCGTTTTTCCCGATAGATGGCATTGGTTGCCGATAACTAAAGAACAACAAGTCACAGCGACACCACCGACGGCTCGTTTTTTAGATGACCTTCCGAACGTTAGTTTGAGCGTAGAAACATTGTAATCGGTGCAGTGGTTGGAAAGTTATTCGCACTTGAAAATGGAGAAGAATAATGAGAAATTTCGCTATATTCTGCAATATTATTATGATAAGGGGAAGAACGCTGCGCAGGCTTGTGATAAAATTTGTGCTGTGTACGGTGAAGGTACTTTATCGAAATCTGTTGCGCGGAAATGGTTCGCTCGCTTTCGTTCTGGAAATTTCAATGTGAAAGATGAGTCACGCTCCGGTCGTCCAATCACTGAAAAATCTGATGAAATTCTTGAAAAAGTCCAACAAGATAAGCATATCAGCAGTGTCGATATTGGCATGGAGCTAGGCATTGACCACAAAACTGTTTTGAACCATTTACACAAAGCTGGTTACAAAAAAAAGCTTGACGTATGGGTTCCTCATGAGTTGAGCGTGAAAAACATGATGGACCGAATTAACATCTGCGATGCGCTGCTGAAACGGAATGAAATCGAGCCGTTTCTGAAACGTTTAATAACCGGAGATGAAAAATGGATTACGTACGATAATCGGAAGCGTAAAAGATCGTGGATAAAGGATGGTGAGCCGTCACAAGCGTTCGCTAAGCCAACATTGACGCCAAAAAAAGTGATGCTGTGTGTATGGTGGGACTGGAGGGGAATCGTCCACTACGAGCTACTTCCAACTGGTCAGACGATTGATTCTCAACTCTACTGTGCACAACTAGAGAGATTACGCCAGGCGATTGAAAGAAAACGGCCCGAATTGATTAATAGGAAAGGTGTTGTCTTCCATCATGACAACGCCCGACCACACACTTCTTTGATGACCCGTCAAAAATTGAGAGAGTTTGGTTGGGAAGTTTTGATGCACCCACCTTACAGTCCGGATATAGCACCCTCTGACTATCATCTGTTTCGATCTCTGCAGAACTCTCTCAATGGAATTAAGTTGGTTTCAAAAGAAGCCTGTGAAAACTACTTGATTCAGTTTTTCGACCAGAAACCACAGAAGTTTTTCACCGATGGGATCATGGATCTACCAAAAAAATGGCGAAACATTGTCGATAATAATGGAGCATATTCGGTTTAAATGAATTCGTCTACGCGCCATGCGGGGACCAGTTGAATTTTACTGAAAAAACGCCAGGAACTTTTTCCCAGACCCAATATAACAATCAAGACACATACAATATTTTAATTACGATGTGATGCGAATGATGAGAATCTACTACAATAGTAAATGTAAGATTTACATGCACAATAAAATCATTATTTAGCATACAAAGGTCAAAGAGAAACTTAATAATGTTAGTAGACTAAGGGTCATCTGACTTATTATAGGATGAACCAGTAGAGGATATGATATTAGCTCGTAAATTTTCTGCGCCACTATGTCTGCTTCTTCTGATAATAAACAATACTAAGGTTACACAATGTTACTTTATAAATGGCTCCTTAGCCAAATAGGAACCTAAGCTATCATAAAATAATCGCTTAACATTCTAAGAATGATCGTTTCGAAAATTCTCAAAATTTTTTCTTGTATTTGCCTTTTCAAACTGGTACAGATTTCCTTGTACGTAACCCCATAGAAAGAAGTCGAAAGAAGTGTGGTCAGGTGATCTAGGTGGTATTTTATCGGAGCATCTCCGACAATAATACGACCAAGGAAGGTGTTTTTTATAGCTCCGTCACTTGCATTTCTGTTATGTAAGACATATTACCATTATTAAATAGACAAGATGACTAAAGAAGAATTCTTTAGACCTACCGAAATATATACGTTCGAGAAATCTAATAAATTTTGTGAAATAGTTAAAATGTTTCACTAAAAGCATACTGCAGAAACATTAAAAAACATGAATATTTTTACTGTTTGACTTTAAAGCAATATATAGTCCCGATTGAATTAGATTTGTAATTGATATAATTAAACAACATCAGTTTACACAATTCTTGTGTTGAATTAATAATGGGTGATTCATTATGACGTACTTTCTTCAATAGCGACTTTTAACAGATAAAGCGTGGGTCGTGTCAAACTTTCACACTGTTTTAGTTAAGTATTGTGTGATATTTTGTTATGAAAAGCCCGGCACGGCGTCTACAAATTATTCGACTGTATTACGAAAATCAACGTTGCACGAGAAATGTGTTTCGTGAGCTTAGAGCAACTTATGGTCTACTAATAGATCCACCGAACGCACAACTAGTAATACCATCGAATAATTTTAAACCCAGTTTTCGTTATTAGATAATACGCAACCAAACAGACCACATCCAACACGTAGTGAAGAAATTGTAGCGATGGTAGCTGAGAGTGTATGCGATGACCGTTAAGAATCGATTCGCCGTGGACCTCAACAGCTGAGCTTGATATATGCCACAACTTGGCGTATTTTACGTAAGGATCTTAGTTTAAACGCATTCAAAATTCAAGTCGTTCAAAAATTGAAAGGGACTAACCTTTCGAACCGTCACCGTTTCGATCTTTGGACTCTTGAAAAACTGAGAAAGATCCAATATTTTCGACCAAACTTTTGTTAGGTGTTGAAGCCCATTTCTGGCTTAACGGCTGCGTCAGTAAGCACAATTGCAATTTTTGGAGCGAGGAGCAACCCGAAGAAGTTCAAGAACTGCCATTACATCCAAAACGACGGTTTAGTATGGATTATGGGCAAGTAGAATCATCTGTTCTTATTTCTTCGAAAATGAAGACGGCCGCAACGTAACTGTGAATTCGCTGCCTGAAATTGAAGCCCGTGAACACAGCGACATTTGGTTACAACAAGACGGCGCTACCTTCCACACAGCCCGTGAAAGCATTACTTTATTGCGAGAGCAATTTGGTGAACGTTTAATTCCACGTAATGGACCTGTGCAATGGTCGCCTAGATTATGTGATATCACACCTTTAGACTAATTCCTTTGGGCTACGTCGTAGTCCAAAGTCTTCGTGGATAAGTCAGATACGATTGAGCAATTGGAAGCCAACATTATTCGCGTTATTCGCCAATGTAAGATAACATCTGAAATGCTCGAACGCATCATCGGAAATTGTAACTTCAGAATGGACCATGTTAGGCGCAGTTACAGCCATCATTTGTATTAAATAGTTTTTAAAAAATATATGTCAAGAATGGTTCTTTTGTATGATAATAAAGAATACCCGATAAAATTGAAGTTTTTATTTTTCCTTGTTTTTGAAAAAAGTACCTCGAAATGAATCACCCCTTATATTATTATTAAAATTTCTACAATTTCCAAATCTTTATCGCGCTAGATCCTTTTTACAAATCTGTTCATTAAAAAAATATTTCTTTGTACTAATTTAGATACTCCATTAAAAAATATAAAATAAAATGAGATTATATTTGAGGTTAGATTGCCTTTTTAATCTTTTCTTTTTTCTTCAATGCGATGCTATTGACTCAGAACGTTCCTCTCAAGCTAAACGCATTAAATAGGATTCGTTTCATCTTTTTCATTTATTTCTGTTTTTTTATCTCATTTCGATGTATGTACATTTCAGGTCAAAGTTAATATTATTTTCCTTAGATTCGATTCCCATGAGAAAGAAACCTGCTTTTCAAATATGTTTTCTTCATTATTGATAACTCAATTTTGTAAGGAATTTACGAATTTTCTCCAAATAAAATAAATATGCTATGAATAAAATAAAAATGTAATTGCAATTTAGTTCAGAGATGTGCACGAAAATAACTTTAATTAAAAACGCATTGTGAAATCTTAGTACAATCGTTTAGACTCTTATGCATGCTTGTGGATTAAGAAGTGGGACGTCAAGTAACTTGCACTTAAACCATGTACAAGGGTAGTATGACAAGTAGTGAGAATGGAAAAGAAAACCGAATTTTTTAAATACAAAATAATTTTTATTTTTCAATATATTCTCCTAAAAGAGCAATACATTTATTCCAACGGTGCTCCAATGCCCTTATGCCATCTCTAAAATGCAATTCCGGAAGGCTTGCAAAATACTCATTTACGAAGATGATAAGGTCGTCGTTAGACGAAAATTTCTTTCCACCTAGTACCGTTTCCAATTTTGGAAAAAGGTGGAAGTCGGAACGGGCTAGATCCGGCGAATAAGGCGCATGCGGTACTAATTGAAAATGCAACTCGTGGATTTTGGACATCGCAACTGTGCTGGTATGCGAGGGAGCGTTGTCTTGGTGAAACAGAATCTTTTCCTTTGCCATTCCTGGCCGTTTAGCACGAATCTCAACAAATTTAATTTTTGTAGAAGTTCTGCATAATATTGTCCGTTTATTGTGTCACCTTTTTGAAGGTAATCAATGAGCAGAATGCCCTTCGAATCCCAAAAAATTGATGCCATCACCTTGTTTGCCGATAAAGTGGTTTTCGCTTTCTTTGGAGGTGCAGAACCACGTTCTAACCATTGTTTCGATTGTTGTTTAGTTTCGGGTGTACTGTAGTTTCATCGCAAGTAACAAATCGCCTACAAAAATCAACCGGATTCCGCGTATAAAGGTCCAAACACTCACTGGAAATGCGCAAACTAGTGAACTTTTGATCAGTCGTAAGCAATCGCGGCACCCATCTTGCCGAAAGCTTGGAAAGGCCCAATTCTTTCGTTAAAATGTGGTGTACGCGTTCTGTTGAAATATTTACCATATCTGCTATCTCTCCCACTTTGAGTCGTCGATCTTGCGTAATAATATTATGGATTTTTATAATCATTTCCTTAGAAGTCACGATTTTGGGTGCTCCAGAGCGCGCTTCATCAACACAGATTGTTCTACCACGTTTAAATTCATTTTCCATCTACTTATTGTGGCGAATGATGGAGCAGATTCACCTAATGTTTCCAGTAACTCATCTTTTATTTCGGTAGATTTCATGCCCTTAATTACGAAGTATTTAATCACCGCACGATACTCTGCTTTTTCCACATTAACAAAACGACATGTTATTCCATTTTGACAAAACGACGTGTTGCTTCTTTTTCAATCAGCTGTCAAAAATAAACTAATCAACCGATTTATCTAAATATCGGAATGTAAATGTATAAATAGGCAACCTAGATTACAGTGCATTTGTTTTACCAATTAGAGCTCCACATATGTGTCATTCTCACTACTTGTCAAACTCTTCTCGTATATTTAGAAAAAAATGGAGAAAAGATCTGAAAATATATTCATATGGTTCTTATATAAGTATTAGAAACAAAAATGGTAGAAAAGTCTTCATTTTGTTTTTTAGGTGTCTTCAAGTAACCAATAAAAAAACTGTTAATACTATTTATACGTTCGAAAGCGTGTTGCCTCTAATTTTGTTGACCACTACGAGAATTTCTGTTAAAAAAAAGTTAGATATCGGAAAAATTGAAGTGATTATAAGTGATTATAATTTGACGACATAAATGAAAATTGGCGTAACCAAGCGTGCGGGAAAAGTAAATAATCCAATTGCCGTATTCTTTTCTTTTTTTAATATTGGTCGTCCTATTCTAACTATAAATTTTGTTCTTCTGTGTTTGGGTGTTCGACCGTTAGGGATAATAAAACACTTAGTTCATATTAGCGACGATTCAAGACATTTCTTCCCTCCTTTTCAAGTTATCTAGTTGCCTTTCTTTTTTTTAACATTTTTTTTCTGTTGAAAATCGTCAGTTTACGAAAACACAAACACTTTAAACTAATAAAATTGTAGGGTATTTTTGTGCGTTTATATTTATGTATGGGACTGACGACGTAGCTGTTATGTACATTTTATAATAATTGTACATTACAACTGTTTTGTAAACTGACAATTTTCAATAGAAAAGAAGAAAAATAATGCAAATGTAATTACTTGAAAAAGAATTAGCTAGTATTTAAATATTTCTAATAGTGGAAAACGCAAAATATAAAAGGGCAAAATTCATAGCAATATACGAATAATTTAATAAAAAAGCAGACGAATTAACCTAACAAACCTTAAACAATTACACAATGTATAGACTAGTACTTTTGTGAACTACCGTAGTTACAGTAGCGCAAAGATTCTTTTGAAAGCAAAAGTTGAATGAACGATGGAATTTGATCAATAAGGTTGATATATAACCCCTTTCCACATTAAATTTTGAAAATTCCGTATACGCATTTCGACAACCAAGTTGTCATCATCAGCAGATAATTTCAAAGTGTCGCACCTGGTAAAACACGGCGAAAAACAACTGTGCGAAAATCAAACTCCGTACGCGATCCACACCGCTCAAAACCAAGATGTACACTGTGTTTGTTTCACAAGATTTTTAAAAATTATTTTTACTTAAACTAACATGCACTACATTGAAAAAGGAAATTACGGTCAAGACAAGTGCCTGCCTGTGATTTATTATATTGTTCCTCCTCTGTCACAGGCAGGCACTTGTCTTGACCATAATTCCCCCTTGTATGTCCTGTAACTGGATTCTGTATTTGTTACACATTAAAGATTTTTATTATTGTTATTATCGACACAGTAGACAAAATTTGGTTCAAAAATACTTTCTTTTACTAGATTAATCAAAAAACGAAATAAAACCCCTTACCACATCAATAACTATGTTGTCTTTATCAGTGCAGTGTCGCATCTGGTGAATTCGTGTTAAAACTAGCACAAAATAATCCCGCACATTTTCCCCGCTAGCTATACCAACCACCAACTGACATTGTGATTAATTATCTGCTGATGATGACCACTTAGTTGTCGAAATACATATACAGAATACGAACTTTGATGTGGTAAGGGATCTTATTTATTTTTTTTTGTTTAATTGAATTAACTAGTCTTAATTAAAATTTAACTTTTACTAGATGATTAATTTTTTTTGTTACATAGTATAATACAATTAATTCACCTTTTACCTTGAAAGAGAATCTTTATTTCTGTTTGACATTAAAATTTATGTTTTCATTGTTAAGGGACGAGTCCCCTAAAAAGCTTTTATAACTTTTGAACTAATAGCAATTTATTATCGACAAAAAGCAAGAAGTTGGTCTTGTGGTTGGTTGAACACAGGAAGATATCCTGTACTTTACTTGGAAACAAATGATATTAATTTATTTAAATTTCAAACTCTTTTACGTTTTCTAATATTCTTGTTTAAAAGTCTAATTATATTCGGAGAGTAACTTTTAAAATGTGCTTCTGTAATAATGTAAGAAAGTTCTTCAAAGACTGATTTCATATTATTACATTACTTTCACATATGATTTATTAGTGACGTAACATTCGGATTTAGCACTGTGGTAGTTGTACAGGTTAGTTAGTTCAGTTTTGAAAGCAAGAATGAAACAATGTGAATTTTTAAATGAAATTAGTTTTTTTATTCAATTTAATCTCCCTCAATACATTTATTCCAATGAACATTCAATAATTTTATACCATCTCTGTAATGATTGTCTGGAAGCTCTGCAAAATACTGTTCCACGGCTGAAATAACTTCTTCATTCGATGAAAAACGCTTTCCACGAACGAATTTTTTCAAGTTTCTGAAGAGGTAGTAATCACTCGGAGCCAAATCTGGTGAATACGGTGGTTGTTCAAGCAATTTGTACTTTAATTCATTCAATTTAGCCATCGTCAAAACACTTTTGTGTGAAGGCGCATTGTCTTGATGAAAAATTATTTTTTTTTTCGCTAAACCAGGTCTTTTTTCAGGAATTTTTGCATCTAGTTTATCTAAAAGGTTACAATAATATTCTGAGTTAATTCTTTTACCTTTTTCAAGATAATCAATCAATAAAATTCCTTTTGCATCCCAAAACACTGATGCCATAACCTTTTTTGCCGATCGTCCTGACTTCACCTCTTTTGGAGTTGAACAACCAACCGTAGTCCACTGTGTCTCATCCACAGTTATAAAACGACGCAAGAAATCGGTTTTATTCCGCTTGAAACGCACCACGAATGTTAACGAATGCGGCACTAACTTTCCAAACAGCTTTTTCATATGTAATTCTTCATGTAAAATATGGAGTACTCGTTCGTCTGAGATACCTATGGTATTAGGAATTTCACACTTAGTCAAATTCGGATCTTCACTAACCATATTATGTACTTGCTCAATGATTTCTGCTGTTGTTGCAGTTTTTGGTCGTCCGCTACATGGTTCATCTTCAACGCTTGTACGACCACGTTTAAACTCTAAAACCCATCGATGTACTGTTGGAAATGAAGAAGCACATTCCTGTATATGAATGTATTAAATTTTTCTGGGCTCATCCAGAAATTTTTGAACCCAGAACTGTAACATTAACTTACAATACCAAGCACGGCCTAATATATATATATCCTCCCCATATACTGTCGTTATATCAACGAGGAGCATTACTCTTGCATGAACTTATTTAACGAATTGCCCAGGGAAAAAATCCTTGGAAAATTACAGTACAATGAAAGGTAAATTGTATAAATTACTTTGCAATATAGAGCCATGCTCATTGGAGGAATATTATAACTATTTAATGGCACAGTAGATATAAAAATACTTTATTTTTTTTGATTTATTTACGTGTACAGGCTTTAGAATTTAAATGATTGTATTGTTAGTTCACTGAAAATTAAATAAATGACTATGATCAATAAGGTTCAACTACAAATGACTATGACTATGACTATACCTGGTGATTAAGCGTTAGAAAAGGTTAGAAATCTACAAGAAGTTCAAAAAGCAGGAAGGTGAAGTACTTGTTACGTTTAAATTTGTCAGACTTTGCTGAAATGAAATTGTAATACCAAACTGAAAAAACACAGCCGCCGAAAAGTACAGACAAAACTCAACGAAGAAATCATCAAATCATAACACGTATAACCCAGCGAATCCGAACAAGATCCAGATATATGACGAATAACAGAAGACGGTTACATCAATTTTTAAAAAACTTCTGAAGAAATTTGCGGAACAATAAGTAAAGCTTGAAGAAATATACTATGACTAAAAAAAAATATTTAACACCAGTCTCCAAGTATTGTTTAATTTGTTTTTTGCGCGCATGTAATCTGAAAATTTTTTAATGGAAAACTTTATCAGGAACCTACATTCTATAATTAGAGGTCTGCATGGGTTGGAGGTCTTACAAAATATCAGAAAACTGAATAAATTACAGTCAAAAAAAGCCAATTATTTGCACAGTTGGCATTTTTAGGACATCAAACGTGAAAACAGATACGTCATTTTAGAGCCACAAATAGACGAACTACACAATGCCTAAAGACCGTTATCAAATAATTAACAATAAAGAAATCACCAAACTACAAAAGACAGGACTTAACGAATCGAAATAACGTAGCAGAATGATTTATAGAACTTTAAGAAATACATTTTAGTCATGAATCGGAAAAAGTTCTTCAATTCAAAAGATCCGCTTGGTACTAACTCATAATTCTACACTTCATGTATTTATATCTATTATATTTATTACATTACACTGGTGGGGGCGCTGTATACTCAGTACGAACTGAACTCACGGGAATACATCCCAATTGTGATCATAACTGAGACCTGGGCTAATTTAATTACCAGGTACTGTAACAAGACGAAATGCCTGTATGAAAGCGCAGGTATTTCACAGCATTGAAATTTCAAAACTTCGCTTCGATTAAGAACCTAAAATTTGTATTAATTATAAAGAAAAACGATATTTAAAATACTTATTTTTAATTAATTTTATGAATCCGTGAATTTTCTTTGTTACTTATTGATGTATGGGAATTGCGTTTCTTCAAAAAACATTTTAACCTACTCAATTTTATTTTACGTGTGCTTCATTCGTTAATATGTAGTAAAAAGAGGACGTACACAGATTAATCCTTTAAAACTTTTTAGTATCATATCTCCATCAATTTAACTTCCGAAAGAAATTCTTTTTTTAAGGAGAAGAAGAAGGGTTATTTTGTGCCTCCATAATTTCGAAATAATTAAATTTCAAGTTGTTAACGAAGTTTGAAGAGTAAATCCCTTTGGTAACATAAAACGATAAAAACGAAATCGAATTGAATTTAAAATTGGACGATGAAATTAGAAATACTAAATATAGTATTCATATAAAGTCGCCAGAAAGTTTCCTCATTGTTTTATTAATTGCTTTTTTTAATATAAAAGAATTTTATTCAATTTTGAACATGATAAAAATAAATACGTAATTTGTAAATTGAAAAATATATCATCCTCTATTTTTTACATTACAAATAGGGGATTTTCTTTAACTTCAGCATAAATATTGTTCAATTCTAGTCTTATTTACGTAGATCTTTTTCTGAAGGCAGACAATAAAATTTCATTTCTTCAGAAATTTTGGAAATTCAAAATTCAAACTTGTCCCATAACAATTATATTGTGGCTTGAACAATATAGCAAATAGTTTTATATTTTTAAAATTACATATTAGGAACTTGTACTGACTCGTAGGCGTACAAAATTGAGCTCTTCATGACAACGTACCCAATTAGCACCGTACAAAATTGAGCGTTTCACTATCCACCCCATTTACCACTATTCATTACCGTCTTCATTTTTAAGAAAATTTGATAATAAATTCTGAAAAAACACTGTATTACTTAATCACTAAAGGTTGATATACATATAACCCCTTTCCACATTAATTGTCGTATTCTGTATACGTATTTCGACAACTAAGTTGTCATCATCGGCAGATAATTAAACAGTGTCACACCTGGAAAACTACAACAAAACACCCGTACGAAACAAATTCCGCACACGATCTGAACCGTTGAAAGCCAAAACGCACACGTAATTTTTAAAAGATTGTCTAGTCTTAAACTAAGGTAAAAGAAAAGAGAAAAAACGAAAGTACCTAAATTGCACTCTCCCTTGCACTCAACCTTCAGTGATTCAGTTAATCAACCACAGGCACCATCAAAATTACTGTATTATTATTGCAATTAAGTGGATCAAGTTCATGTTGGTAAATGTTTCTTGGTTTTTGCTTTATTCAAAACCAACGATATGTTCTTTCGCCTACTAAAGGTACATACATCCTATGATGGTTCATGTAGAATTTTGTCCGTACACACATCTACTTTATACCAAAATTCTTTCGTCTGACTCGTTTCAGTTAAAAAAGCTTTTCTTTACAATTTTCAACTCCACTCGTAAAATTACCTTCTTCAATAGCAACGTTTCCCAATTTTCTGTTGCCTTACATTAAATGAATGCTTCAGTATAACTTACAATACTGAAACTCTGCGTTTATGTATCTTCATTCATGCATGTTAGTATCCCTTTTGAACTAATAAAGTTCCTTAATCACAATAACCTTAACTCTAATCTTGTAACAGTCTTATACACCCCAGTCTCATCCACCTCAGTCTCATCTTATTCTAAAACATCTCGTAATTAAAATCTGTTCGTAAATATAAAGCCAATGACACTTAAAATTGGGAAATATTTTTTTGTTAAATCGTGCTTTTCAAGCTTACAGAACAGATTTGTAAGAAGCTATTATAGATTTCACTTTGAAACGCTACTCATTTAGAAAATGTATATTTTTGTAACGGATGAACTATGATGAAGTTGCTATGTGTGTAACGCGGTAGAATTTTAGCCAAAAAGTGCTTTGAAATGTTTCTCCCTGACAATGTTCTTTAAAGAATCAAACTCTTTTTCTAACTTTTTGCCAGCTAATAAATTCGGAAATGTCGGTTTCAGGGTCGATAACACATAACCACAGTTTCCACAGTTTGTCTTTTACAGCTTTGATTCTATTTTCGATTACTTTGCGTAAAGACGGTAGATAGTTATGCAACGCTGTCCGTAGTGGTAGCTTCCAATTGCAATTGCATTTATGCCAGAAGGATCTAAAGTGTTCTTTATTGTGTAAGTTTAGTGGAAAACCATATTTTGTAATCATTAAAAGTAAATCCAGTCTGAATTCAGCCGTTAGTGACACTACATTTTTTATTTCTGTGTTTTTTAATATTAACGCGTTCTCTGCAGTCGCAAATTTTATATATTCTCGTAAGACCATTATAAAATAAATTAGGAAATTCACTGAAACTTAACTATATATTTATATAAAACAAATAACAAATAGTATCGCCAAGCAAGTACCGATGCTAATTAATAGCACAATGATATGCATACGCATTGCTCGGGACGATCGACAATTGATGGAATTATTCGCTTCATCGGTTCGGATTTGTTTATGTATCTAGACACATACGTATTTCATATAGCGGATCCTGACCTGTCATGTTAGGACAATTGATGGTAGGGGAATAAGAACATGTAAACTGAATACAAGAATTAAAACCTTAAAATGCAGAACAAGTCTTTAAGAAATGAAGAAAATTAAATGCAAAATTAAAATATTTACATTTAACAATTTAAGACGAATATATAAACAATGAGATAAGGAAATAAAGGCATTTTCATTCCAAAATTAACTGGCTTGACATTTAAAAACAATCGTTAAGAAATTTTCAGAAAACGTAAGTAAAATACAAACCTCGAGATATGTGAAGAAACATCTCTAGGCAAAGACGGGCACAAAAAAAAAAGTTCCGCACACGAATTTGCACACACATTGCTAGGGACGAGAGACAATTGATAGAAATATTCGTTTTACTGGCTCGGAATTTATCTCACGTATGTAGACATATGTAGACATACAGCTGTTCCTGACCTGTCGTGCAGCGACAAATGTCAAGCCTAGTAATGGATCCGACAAAAACAAAAATTAAAATATCACAGCCTTTTCCTCAAATGTTAATCAAAAGTATATATTTTACTTCAAACTTTTGTCGTGTACCGTATAATGACTTTCATTTCTCTTCCTTTCCAACTAGTTTTCTTTCGTTAATTTAAGTGCAGCGTATATTATTATAACGTCCGCGTAATATGTAATAAAATTTAACAAGAAGTACGTAATTTGTAACTTGGGTTTAAATTTAGAAAAGTCACAGTAGTATTTCATTTAGAATTAATTAAAGAAGTCAAATAAAATCTATTTAAAGAAAACCAAACGACGCAAGTATCATTTGTGTGTTAAATTGACCGATACATTTTGTTAACAATAACGAAATCGTATTTCAAAATTTATATTTCACGTCAAGTCAAAGGATATCGTACAGGCGTTTTTTTTTTAAAGCAACGACATTGTTGCAGCAATTTCCATTCGCATTTGATCATTTTCTAAAAGGCCCAGTAAAACTTGCGGCCCGTTATTTTTCATGGAGTCATTGATATTTATATAAAACCCTGCTTTTGAGTTTTTCGCTCTTTGTCGGGCTCCGTTTACGTTTTCCTTGTGCGAAATCGCGCCAGCTATCACAATGTCGTCGCTTACTCACTCTTTCGCAACTTAATTTACTTATGAAACATGATGCAACGGCATGGAAGTTTCGCATTATTTAAGAGGTTTCTCTTTGTGTACCGTCTTATTATGCCGGTAAACTATGTGGACGATGTCTAGTAACTTTTACTACATATAAACACTTGAACTTAATTATCTTAAACTCCTGAACGCTTTACAGAACCTTTTGCAATATATAACGCGTCACACCGGTTTGATTTCAATTTCATTGGATACGATGGTGAAGTAATTGTCAAGCCAATGCGTTTGTAGTCGGTATGCTTTTAAGGAAGATTTACATTTGTTAATACATCCGAGTAAATGATTTCATTTTAGTCAAATTTAATACGCATTTGAAACGTATTATTTAATAAATATAATGCGACCATTTTCCAACACGGTCAGATCAAATAAAAATAACAGCAATCTGTCAAACTGATCTAAAAATTCCGAAAAGTCCACATACAAAGGGTACTAGGAAGGTTTTGCAATACAGCTTTGTTTATTTATATTTTCAAAATAATTTCCTCTACACTCAATACATCTGTCCATCCTCCGAAACCAATCTTTAAACCTGTTCTGCCAAGTTTCACTAGGGAGTAAAGCACACTCGTTGTCCCAAGACAGCAGAAGGTCCTAATCACTGGAAAACCGCCTCCCTTTTAGCTTCATTTTCACACGCGTGAACAGTGCAAAAACGCAGGGGTAAGATCTGGACTGTAGGGAGGATGCTCGAGAAGTTTCAATCCTGTCGTGGTCAAATATTCGGTGCAGGCTTTGGTGCAGTGAGCTGGAGCATTATCGTGATGGAGGAACCAGATGTCCATTCTTGGCTTTGGCCGCAGGTTCTTCATAGATCCAATGACTTTAGACAGGCACCCGTCAGTATACCACTTAACTGCGACTGTCTTCTGTGTGTCCAAAACGACGCGTTCCACAATTCCACTCGATTTGAAAAATACATCATTTTCTTCTTTACAGATCACGATTTTCTGACAACTACGGATGCGTCCTCATTATCAAAGACCCAAAATTTATTTTGAGCTTTGGTTGGCACATCGTAATAGTACAGCCAAGTCTCGTCATCTATCACGATGTTATTCATATACCGAGATTTTCCCTTATTAAATTTTTTTAGCATCTCCCGGCATCAAGTCGTGTTATCTGCTCTTCAGTCAGTTGATACGGCACCCAGAGAGAACAAAGTTTCTTCACGTGCAAATGATCATGCAGAATCGAACGAATTGCTGGTGCATTTAGGCCTGAAGTACCCTCTATCTGTTGGTAGGTCACTCGCCTGTCCTCGCCAAGCATTTTTCTCACAGTAGTAATGTTTTCCTCCGTAACTGACGTTCGTGGCCTTCCCAGCCTCTCAGCATCCTCCACAGTTAAATTTCCCCTTTGGAATTCTCTATACCACCTGAATATCGTTGTGCGATGTGGTCAAACATCACCTAGTGCAAGAGTCATTTCTTCGAAGCACTGGTCTATGTTTAAACCACGCACGAAGTTATAACGCAAAACTGCCCTTATCTCATTTTGTGACCACGATGCCATCGCAAGCACTTTACACTCTCACTGCTAATGAATAATTGAGCCCATCGACATGGTGCGGCGGCTACTATGCACGTATGAACATGTCTCCACATGCAGCAACAAGCAGCTTCCTACGATTCATTGTTACGTCATATTGCAAAACTTTCCTAGTTCCCTTTTGTAAGTTCAGTAGTATGCTTAGAACCACTTGTTTAACATGCCTCAATGTATATCAGTTGAAATAATACTATGTCATCACACAGGTATTTCGTTGGATGCAATAACTTCAGCAATTTTCCTGGTTTAGATTCGTACGTCTGCTAAAACAAAAATTTCGTTCGGTGCAATAACTTCAGCGACTTTCTTCGTTTAGATTCGTAGTTCTGTTGGAATCGTTCGACGCAATAACTTCGGCAATTTTCCTGGTTTAGATTCGTCTGCTGGAATAAAAATTTCGTTCGATGCAATAACTTCAGCGATTTTATAGATTTAGATACATACGTATGTTTGAATAAAAGAGACTGTTTTAGATATGTAAACGTTCAAAAACATAAACATAGAAAATGTGGTTAGAGACCTAAGGATCAATTTCTGTTTGATTTCATTTTTATGCGACGGATTGTAATAACATTTATGCTAATGATGAAGAAACCATTCAGTAAGTTTTGAGCAAAATATAATCCTGACTATGAATTTTCAAATGATAAAACGTTAAAAAATGATTCACCAATAGCGCTCTAAAATCTGCTTTAAAAAATTTAAAGTTAGATTATGATATTTAGTCACCAAGGTTGATATATAACCCCTTTCCACATTAATTTGGTGTACATTTTGGTTCTCAACGGTACAAATCGCGTACGGAGTTTGTTTTCGTACAGGTATTTTTCGCCGTGGTTTACCAGGTGCGACACTTTGCAATTATCTGCTGATGATGACAACTTGGTTGTCGAAATGTGTATACAGAAGTTAATGTAGAAAGAGGTAGTGATTAAGTTAATCAACCACAGGCTCCATCAAATTCAACTTAGATTATGACATAATAAAACTACGCTGACGCTCTAGACAAATTTTATTCACAATTTCCCATTAAGTCGTCTTCATTATTTATTTTTATTAGATACGAAGTTATTCATGGTATGATACTAAGTCCACTCAAAAAATTTCAATTGATTACAAACTCAAAATAACATCTAGCTAGTACCAGTAGCAAGCATCGCATACTAGCTAGATGTTATTTTAAAAACGAGTGTTCAAGTTTACTATATATACAGTCAGTCCCAAAAGTGTTCGTACACCCTATAAATGTTGAACATTATCAAATGTCCAAATCCAACTATGATAAAGCATATTTACTTTCATTTAAGAACGTTAAAAAACTCTAAAATCTGCTAATAACAATATGAGAATTGTTATTATTTACAACTACAAAAGAATGTGTTAGTGTTTCACATCGAATGTCAAAAGTTTTCGCTTATAAGATATTTCTCTATTGTAAGCCATAAATTTAGAATGAATTGGGTAAATCCTCTTCATACCTTTATACTATCATGTATTTGTGAAAAATAAGCATTGGATGTTTTCTGGTAATATACGAGAGTTAATAACACCTCACAAAGAAAAGAAACCATTAGGTCAAATAGCCAAACTTATCGAAAAAGCGTAGATTGAAAAAACAATATTCAAAATATTCTGAACTGCTAAAATTAGCGCCCAAAGATTGTAGATGAGCGCGATCAGAGAACTGTTACAAGTGCAATGCTTGTTATTAATTAGATGTTAGAATTTGTAGTCGTAGATAATAATAGTTTGTATATTGTTATAATATTAGAAGTTTTTTAGTGTTTTTTAACATTGTTAAAAAGAAGTAAATGCTTTTTCATATTCAATACTTATAAGTGCGAACGCTTTTGTGATTGAACATATACCATGTTTGTAATATGCAGTACACCTTGTCGCAGAAACTATTCGCAAAAACTACCCAAAAGTAGCTGGTTTAATAAAAAATGTAAAAGAGGTTTTTCCCAAATCCCCTAAAAATAAATATAAATAACTATAAAAAAAATAACTCCAGAACATTAAACGTAAATAACAAAGCAACCTTAGGAGTTATTCAAAAATTTATTTCACAGTTCGAATGAGATACTGTCTGCTCCGAGGAGTGAAAGTCGGCGAAAATACGATAATGTTACCACTAGTAGGCCGTTCTGTTGCCACCGCCATAAATAAAGAATTAAAATAAAAAGTCTTTTAACAAGAAGAACATACGAAACGGTTTACTATTTGTATAGATTTATATACAGGGTTATAAAAAATAAATAATCCACAGTATTATATGCCACCGTTGATCGATGATGGCCCAAAAACAGATTCAGTATCAAGTTGTGCAAAATTGACAAATGCAACGTTCTTCTACATTAAGCCTCAGCTTTCCAACTCACAATACTTAATTTACCATCAGCCGTAGATGCCTCAAACTTATTGACAATCACAACCTATACCAGCTATCCAAATTATGTTTTAATCAAAATTCATTCAACAATCAGAAAAGTAAAGTGATTGGCGAAACGTGAAACAAGAAGCTATTAAGAAGTCCTGAAAAAGTTAAGGCAAAAAAACACAGGAGATTTAGTAACTGATGAATTTGTGTTCGAACATAAGAGAGCATTCGTGCAATAAAGAAGACTTTACGCAGACCATTTCCAAAATTGTTTTTCTTTTACCAAATGAGAAATCATTCAAAAGGTTTCATATAAAATTAAGAGAAATAGAATGTTTTAAACCGGTAGGCTGAGATCGTGGAAGATCACGAATTAAAAGAACTTTGGTTTTGGAAGAACACGTATATTACATATATTGCATTGAACAAAATATTGTATAAATGATAGTTTCCGAAAAATGGCATTAGCGGAAAGTGTCTATCATACGGCTATATAGAGGATTCTAAGAAGCGCCTACCTTTATTTGTAGCATTTGTGAAGACCCTAGAGACTTAGTGAGAATAACTGTCTACGATGAATGGTTTTTTTGTGAATTTTGTGATCATCTTTTTTTGCATTCTGTGCTCTCTAGAGATGAAGTTCTTCACAAAAACTGATTTCAAGGCAAGAAGAAAATTCTCATTATTCAGTACAGGCTTCAACAATATTTTTCACTTCACGTGTAGACAGCAATTATCGACGAATTCCTGATTGGTCCATTTGTACTGCCCGGATGAATTTTGGACTATAAATGCTGGATTCTGTTTCACTAAATGTTAGAAGATGCCTGTGGTTCATGCATGACGAAGTACAAGCTTACTTTAATCTGATAGAACTTTAAAACGCGGTATATTCTGAAAATGGCCATTCTTAATCCTCTAGATTATTGCGTGTGAAGACATCTAGAATTAACAATGTATTCCCAGTTAAATAAATTGAGAGACTTCGACAGAGGATGGACCTCTTTCCACTCTTTAGCGAAGACCCTCAATTTCTTGAACTGGGCTGAAACACACTGTACATAGAACAGCAAATTCGTAACACACCTTTTGTACGTGTGATCAATCCATGATTCCAAGAGCTCAGATATGGGTTTCTATTCGTCAAGCTCTTTTCGAACATTTATGATTTTTATTTAACAATATCTCTTTGTGTTAAATTTTTTAAAACAATTTTAAATATCTTTAAGTAGCTGTAATTCTTTATCGAATTGCTTAGGGTGTATTTATATGAACTGTTTGTGTGCAATCGGTCTACCATTTTTGTTAAACCCTAATATCGCCACAGGTGGTACTTTGCAACTATTCTGGGAACTCCAGAATACGATCTATTTTATCCTCTACTGTTAATTAAAATTCCGATGAAGATCTCCATATACATCTATGTTATGTATTTTGCTAAAATTCATTCACGTATTTAAACTTTTTGTCATTTGTCATTTGTTCATTTGTTTGCCCTTGTCAGTTGTTTTATTCAAGTTATTCTAAGACAAAAAGGGACAGACTTCAGTGTACAGTGGCCATAAATCGCGTGTACGTTGCTATTTCCCATTGCATTACTTTAACAAATTAAACTTGCGAACATAAAGTTCGCTCGTGTTATCTGGTATGTAGGGAATATAAAATATATGCAATAAATTTCAAAACAATAGCCACTTAATGCCATAAAGTTAAGATTTTAAGACATCTCGGAAAGATTACATCAATCTGTCATAGAGTAATATTGACTGGAATGGTTTTATGTGCGATACGTTGTACAAGGTGGAGAACGTTTCCCAACAAAATACACGGAGGCCCTGTCGAGTATGATGGTGATTTATTGGTGAACGAATCCAATTAAAAGAATTTCCTTATGCGGCCCCTTTTTCAAAATTAAATCAGGCAGAAAATCGATCATTTTATGGAATTTTAATTTTCCTCTGTCTGACATTTTCGGAATTAGATTACTCTGATAAAGGTGTAAAGTTGGGTGTTTTCTTCGGTTCATATACAGTATCTAGCCATTGAATTAAAGTCATCCTCTGATTTTAGTATTTTTCCAAATTTGTCAGAAATGATACAAACACTGACACATATTACTAATACAAAATGTTTATTTATACTTTACAGCAGGTATTACATTCATATTTTGTTAATCCTCTTTTGACTTTAATGTCTAATTCTATCTGGCATAGTGGAAATACAAGTGTTTACCACTTTTTGTAGTTTAACGTACTCTTGCAAATGTTTGTAAATATCATCTTTTATAATTACTAACTTTTGGGTTTGAGGATTTGGATCGGGTGAGTTTCTGGGCCAGGACAAAAGAGGTACGTTGTGCTCCATTACGATGCTCTATCCTACGTGAAAGTGTATGGTCCTTCTTCATTTAATAAGTTTAGGAAAGGCGAAAATAGACTTTCCACAACCTTTTTATATTGCGCTTGATTCATGGTACTCCCCACAAAAGGTTTGGTGCCACGGCCAGATCATGACTGATAGTGGGTGTTTAATTTTGCTCTGTAAAACTTTATTTCAATAACGTTTCTTGGGCGGTCGTCTAACGAAATTAACACTCTTGGTCATTGCTTCAAGATGGGATTCGTCATTTAAGATCACCTGTTTTAAAGAGAATGTGATTTGTAAAAGTGAAATTTTTTTATAAAAATTGATAATTTCAAGAAATGGTTTATTAATGGCAAAATTTATCTTTTTCCAATCTTCAACCATAAAGTTTGTGCGCATTTTTTGCAGCTTCTTCATTTTTGGTGTCACTGGCTTTTTCCAGTCTTCCACCAGTGTTCAATCGTAAAATTTGTATGCATTTTTTGCAGCCACGCTTACTTTATTTTTGGTGTTAACCTACGCTTCTTAGCTTTCCCCAATCTTCCACCAATCTCCAATTGTAAAATTTGTGTGCATTTTTTGTAGCCATGCTTTCTTTATTTTTGGTGTCAACCTACGCTTCCTGGCTTTTTCCAATTTTCCACCAATCTTCAACCGTAAAATTTGTGTGCATTTTCTGCAGCCATGCTTTCTTTATTTTTGGTGTCAACCTACGCTTCCTGGCTTTTTCAGTCTTCTGCCAATCTTCAACTGTAAAGTTTGTGTGCAATTTTGCAGCTATCGTTTCTTGACTTTTGCCAGTCTTCCATTAATCTTTCTTCAACCGTAAAATTTGTGTACATTTTAGCAATCGTGCTTCCTTCATTTTGGTGTTAACCTAGGCTTCTTGGTTTTTCCCAATCTTCTACCAATCTTCAATCGTAAAATTGGTGTGCATTTTTCGCAGCCATGCTTTCTTCATTTTTGGTGTCAACCTAGGCTTTTTCCAGTCTTCCACCAATCTTCAACCGTAAAATTTGTGGCAATTTTTGATAATCATGGTTTCTTCGTTTTTAGTGTCAACCTAGGCTTATTGGATTTTCGTTCAGTCTGCGGCATTTGATTCCAGCAGTGTGTAATCGTGATCGCATCATACGCTCAGATATATTTATATTATGCACTTTTTATCTAGCAGCTTTCAAATAGATAAATTTTAATGGAGACTGTGGTTGGTTGAATTAATTAAAAAAGGTGATTTTGACGGGATAACTGCGTGGAATTTTTCTGTGTAAGCATTAATGCGAATCCAGATACGACACTGTGATTAATACTCTATTGCTGATGATGATTTAGTTGTCGAAATACGTATACAGAATACGAACATTGCGATGGTAAGGAGTTTTATTTAGTTTTGATCTTAAGCAGGCCTCTAGCAGAACGAAATTAACAGTGGCATATAATACTTGCATTAGTAGGGTTATCCAAAACTACAAATGCTTGTAACTCAGCAACGATAGAGTTTTGGGCATATATTCATTAGACATTTTTAACTTGAAATTGCTTCAATAACACATCCTTAAGTTATGACAATCATTTCATGGGGCACCTGATATGAACTCATAAGAAAGGAGTCTCGGCTAGTTGTTACTGAAGATGTATTTAGTATACACGAAACGTACATCTGTATTTTTAAATTAAAACTTATTTTGTGAAGAAATAAAGTTTTTTTATTTTCAATAACTTTTTCGAAATCCCACCTATTTAGTTTTACCTCATTAATCTCTGAAATCGTTGTGGTTTCTTCGAGTTTGAAAACAGGGGATTACTAATTATTAAAAGCCAAATCTCGTCATGATTGTATTAGCCGCCATATTTTCTGCATCTCATGATTAGAAATATGTAAATCAGTCGTTTTAATTTATATATTATAAAGTCTAATGTATTTTAACTACAGTAAAGAAACTACCACATAATATTCATTTCTATAGATCGCAAATATTTACCTAATTCGATAGCTGCTTGCAATCCTAAGAGATGACAAAGAGAATAAAGGTTAAAATATTCAGATAACTTACCAAAGCATGGCATTAAAAGGATATTAGCTTGCACAAAGGTTCATTCATTATTTAAACTTACCGCAAGCAAAATTTTACGAGGTTGGCGACCAAATTAGACAAGAATTTTTTGTTGGGGAAAATTTGTGTTAGAAAAGCGCTGAATTTCATTTTTTAGCTTCATTAAGTTGGCTTTTTTTTAATTAATAAGTAATCAATTAATTAATTAGAATCACTTAACGAAAGAAATGCTGAAATATATGTTCAAAATATTAGTAAAAGTGTTACTATAGTTTATATCGGTGCACAAGCTTACTCTATTTGCTGTGTATACTACTGTGGGCAAAAAATAGTAAGACTTTGTTCATCATTTTTAAATTCTTAATTTATTCTTCTAAATCTATTTCGTCCCCTCAAAATAAACCCCCCTGACCCCAATACACTTGCGTCAACGTTTCTTCCAATTCTCGAAACAGGTGTTAAAGTCAATTTCAGAATAGCCTTCAATGCGCGTAGCGATTCACGTTTAATGTCTTCAATTGACTCAAAACGGTTTCCCCGGAGCGGTCGTTTGAGTTTGCTGATAGCCAGAAGTCACACGGAGCTAAATCAGGCAAATACGTTGGTTGCGGAACGATATTGGTTGAAAATTTGGCGAAAAACTCACGAAGAATTAATGCAGTATGCGACGGTGCATTATCGTGGTGCAAAAACCAAGAGTTGTCGGCCCATAATTCTGGCCTCTTTTACGATTAGCATTGCGCAAACGACGCATAACACTCAAATAATATTCTTTGTTGACAGTTTGGCAGGTCGGAAGGAATTTGGAGTGCACTACACCTCGATAATCGAAGAAAACTGTCAACATAACCTTGCTTTTTGACTTGCTTTGACGTGGTTTTTTGGGCTTCGGCTCACCTTTGATACGATATTCGGCCGATTGATCGTCTGTTTTTTGGGTCATAAGCGTAAATCCAAGTCTCATCTCCAGTTATGATGTCTTTCATTTTGTCTTGATAGTCGAAAAGCATTGTTTCACAAACGTCAACGCGACGCTGTTTTTCGGAAAAATTGAGTAATTTTGGAACAAATCGTGCTTTCACTTTTCTTAGGCCCAAATGATCTTTCAAAATGGTTTTCACTGAACCTTCCGATATTCTAACAATGCCAGTAAGGTCTCTGACTGTTAATCGTCGATTCTCAAGCACCAATTCCTTGATTCTATTGATGTGTTGATCATCAATTGATGTTGATGGTCGTTCTCGACGTGGTTCGTCATCAACCCGTTCTCGACCCTCTTTGAAAAATTTGTACCAATCAAAAACACTTGCTCGCGACAAACAATTATCACCGAAGGCCTTTTGCAACATTCTGAACGTTTCGGCATCAGAAATTTGATTCCGTACACAAAATTTAATGGAACTTCTTTGTTGAATAATTTCACTCGTTTTAAAAATCGCCGAATGCACTTTTTGTACTTCAGAAAGACAAGCGTATACTAAACGCTAATGATTATTTTGATGTGACATTTGGCACAGATGTCACATCACAGTCAGACAGTCATACCAACCTAGAAGAAAAATATTTCGACGAATGGGTTTTTGCGAGAAATTTAAATTAAAAAGTCTTACTATTTTTTGCCCACAGTAGTATGTGTATTTCATTTATTAAGAACTATATTTCAATTTCAGTAGAAGAAAATAGGAAAAGGTAACACAAGTCACGTCTAAACATGTGAATTACACGCAACTCGAAAATGAGAAATATACAAACATCGACTAGCTTCATTACAAAAGTTTTTAAGATGCTCGATCAAAGGAAAGTTATGAAAAATTTCATCTAAGAATAATAAAATTCTGTTACGTATTTCAATCATGCTTTCAAATAAATATACTTCGAAATATATTTTTAAAGTTCGTTTGAAAATCGATCGTTTACAATTTAATATCTGAAGCAATTTCTTTGACTTTAAATTTACGCAGTAGTAATGTGGAATCAAATATATTATTGTACACTAACTATAGACGTACATAAATATAAAGTTGTGTATAATACAAGTATATAAAAATTTTTAAATCAAATTTTGTGCAAATGTTTGTTGTGTTGAAAATAATAAATAACACCAGTTTGCACAATATCTGTTGCTTGAAATATTTTAGCTGTTGATACGTGGGTTGTCTTTTAAGTTTTGCATATAAAACTGGAATAAAACAGTAGATAGCTTTTAAAGACTTCATTGTTTTTCGAAGTATTCTCCACGAAGATTAATGCACTTTTGCACGCGCTCGAACCAATTCTAGAAGTAGTTGTTCCACTCGTTTGTTTATACAGTCAAAATTGCGTTTTTGAAGGCATCAACTGCTCCTTCTCACGACTGGAACTTTTGATCGCGCTTGATTTTCGGAAAGGTAAAGAAATAGTTGGGACGTAAATACTGATTGTACGGAGGATGGTCCAACAATTCGACAGTTTGTAGCGTCAAAAATTCAATTGTCTTGCGTATTGTATGCTTGCACTTGCATTGTCTTGGTGGAGAATAATTCATCGTTCGAGCTTGGTTTTTTAGAAGCTTATCGATGATTTGCAGGTTTGTACGCCAATCGGCAGTAACTGTTCTTTGATCATGTTGCTACATGACCTGCTTTCGAGACAAATGTCGCAACCATCTTTTTGAAGACACTTCGACTACGGATGACTTTTGTCAGCTTTTCTTCACCTTGAAACACAAAAGCAGATTACTGGTGTTTATTTTCTGACTCGTATGAGTAAATTCAAGATTCATCACTACTGACAATGTTGTATACGGTTTTAGAGTTTGCGGCGTTGAAGCGAACTAGAGCTTTTTGACATCAATTCGCTCTAACTGCTTTCCGTTCTTCGGTCAACAAATGCGGTATTCAACAGAAAAGTAATTTTATTACACACAAATCCTTATCCAAATTTTTTGAATCGCTGTCTTCGCATTCACCAATAAAGCTTCAATCTGTAAATATGTCACATGTCGATCTTTGTTGATGACCTTGCGCATAGCATCGACGTTTCCCTGAGTGACTGCCGATTTTGGTGAACCTGCTTTTGGATTGTCGCTGAGACTAATCCGTCTACGTTTGAATTCTCTATACCAACGAGAAGTTGTTGACTGATGTGGTGCTTCATTTCCGAAAATAGAAACTAACTAGGCGAGACTTTCTTGTTAAGATAATTGTCTTCGAAAATTATAAAAAAGTTATAACGCGAAAATGTTCTAGGTTCAATTCCATTTTTCAACTAACTTGTCAACTTTGAGAGTTCGTTGTAGCTACAACATTACACGTATCGCACTAAAACTTTGGGTTTGGATTAATTAAAGATGGAGGTTAAGTTTTATTAGTGACATTTGATTAGTGGCGCTCTTTATGTTCCGCTATATAAAACTTAGGACATCGCACATAATCTCATTTCAAATATACAAGTCGATTTTGTTAAGCAGATCCAACTGTTAAGTATAGGTAATAAGAAGAAAAATAAGATCAATTATTAAGTTCCAAGAAAATTTGTTTGCCGCAAGTCATCACTGGGCTTCGAAAAACCAACCCCGAACAACGAATCATCCCCCACCAAGACAATGCAAGTTCGCACACAGCACACAAAATAATAATAGCATTTTTAACGCATCTTTGGATCATTCTCCATACAGTCCGGACCCAACGGTTTTTTTACCATTTCGAAAATCAAGAACGTCGAAGGAGAAGTTTATGCCTTCAAAAACGCAATTTTTTCTGTATCAACAAACGAGTGGAACAACTGTTTCCATAGTTTGTTCGAACGGATGCAAACGTGCATTAATCTTTGTGGAAAATACTTCGAAAAACAATGAAATCTTTAAAAGCTATCTACCGTTTTATTCCGGTTTTATATGCAAAACTTAAAAAACAACCCACGTACAATCCTAAAGGATAATCAGATTAATATGAACCAAATTTATGAGGCATCACAGATTACATTGCATGTATGGCATAGCTAATTCCTACCCGGTTGTTTAATTGCACATCGAATAGTTTTATTAACGTCTGTTTGTGATATTAAGCGCACTATACTCTATTGTGAATAAGTAATTAGGACACTAATCGCACCAATATACATCGTGGAAGCACACGGTGTACTGGGAAAGCAAGCAAATTGTTTCCTTGTATCAGCAAAGATCCGTGTTGATAATGTGAAAGGGGCACGTTCTCGGGCAAATGATAATTAAGTTTCGGTATGAGTTGTATTTCGTAATTAACTGAGATATATTGTCCATGTCTATGCAAATCCATTGTTTGTATATGTTTGAAAAACTAGTTGAATTAATAAAGTTGTTAAAAAGTGTCGGTCTAGAAAATAATAATTTCTATTAAAATGTAATGATTTGAGATATCTAAAATCTATTATATCTCACTACCTAATCTACCTTACTACCTGTTAAGCCCTTATTTAACACATATTGACAAAAAGGCAACCAGCAAATTGAAAAAAAAGTATTTACTTAGAAACTGAAGAGTTAATGATTGCAATATAAGATCGAGCTACGAAGACCAGAAAATATAGTAAGGATATCACGAAATAAAATGACGTTGAACAGATGTGTAGACAATGTCACAAAGTATCAAAAACTATTGAACATGTCACAGGCGCATGTATGTACATACAAACCTAGGATAGACAGTACACATAACACGGCATGACAATACATGTAAAATAATACATAGAAATATAAATAAATTAACCCATAGTACAAATATCACAAACAATTTTAGAAAATTCGCGGGTTGAATTATATTAGAACAGAAGAAATATTCTCCCATTTCGCAAGGTAAAACACAATAGGCTGGACATTACACTAACTCGTAGAAATGCTAAAAGAAACATACTTAATCGATATTCTTATACGCCTACTACACAATAAATACGAGGATAGTTTGACAAGTAGTGAGAATGACACATAGGTGGCGCTCTAATTGATAAAACAAATGCACTGTAATTTAGGTTGCCTATTTATATGTTTACATTCCGATATTTAGATAAATCGGTAGATTAGTTTATTTTTGACAGCTGATTGAAAAAGAAGCAACACGTCGTTTTGTTAAAATGGAAAAAGCAGAGTATCGTGCGGTGATTAAATACTTCGTAATTAAGGGTATGAAAGCTACCGAAATAAAAGATGAGTTACGGGAAATATTAGGTGAATCTTCTCCATCAGTCAGTGTCGTGTCCCAGATAAAAACCATTTTCTTTGAATGATAAGTATTTCAAAAACTTTCTCTGCACTCGTTCCACAGCATCAATTTAATTATCGTAAATAGGGTACCACACCACTGCAGCATACTCCAGCTTACTACGCACTAACGCACGAAATAAAGAGGATATGCATCCTGTGTTTATAAAGCTCCTACAAGTCCGCATGATAAGGCCAAGAACCTTGTGTGCATTCGTGAGCATAGCCGAAACATGGTCAGAAAAGGACAGTTCGAAGCAAATTAAAACACGTGTTTACTTTTTCATAATAATTTGAAACGTCAGAGCACCCAATGCGTAATTTCACTACAGTCCTCCATCATCAGAAAAAGTAAAACACAATTTCCCGAAAAAAAATAATATTAGTACCAGTTTTTTTGGGGTGTCAAAGGACCTCTGCTTATTGAATATACGCCGAACTTCCTATAAATAAGAAGACTTATAAAAAGGTAAGCCAAGTTAACCTAAGCCAAGTATAGGAACATGATTCGAAATTTAAAAATTACTTTGGAAATAAGACGACCAAAAAAAACTTTACTGAAAGACAATTGTTGAATTTACAAGTCAAACGAAGTCTTGTAGACATTGAATGACTGTGGCCTTGTATTGTTAAGCTGTCATGTTATAGCTCTAATGGAGTTCAGTCGGATTTCGTTTTTATTTAAAATATTAGAAAAGCTCTCAGAGGAAATGTTTTGCATCTGGTGGAACACTTAAAAAAAATTGTTGAAAAATATTTTCTCGAAATACGTGGGGGTTAAAGTCATCAGAAGAAGCAGTTGAAGCCATCAAAAACGCAATTTTGACTGTTACCAACAAGCGTGTGGAACAACTTCTTCCATTGGTTCGAGCAGATGCAAAAGTGCATTAATCTTCGTGGAGAATACTTCGAAAAACAATGAAGTCTTTAAAAACTATTTACTGTTTTTTTCCCACTTTTATATGCAAAACTTTAGAGACAATCCACGTACCTTTTGTTTAAAGTTAGAAAGCATTTTGAAGAAAGTTGAAATAAGTGCATAAGTGTCGAAGGAATTTATATATAAAATAAGCGCTTGATAACGTGGAATTTAAAGGTTCCCCTCTGAATAATATTGCATTACAGCAGGAAACTCCATCTACGACTAAATATATGTAAATAATTGCCCATGGCGGTAATTATTTACATAAAATTTGTCCTAATTATTCACTAACAAGTACAATGATTCCTAATTATATTAAATACACAATTAAACCATTTATTTATTCAACGGGTTTTCCTATTCCACTGAAATTGCGCAATGTTATCTTAATATTAGTACCCTCCCGCATAAGAGATAACGCGACTACATTTGAAAGAAGCCGCATTATACGCTTTACTTGAAATGTATATTAGAAGAGTCAAATAAATACAGGGCATAAACTTTTCTTATTTAGGTTGAATTTTGCGTACACTCGAAAAACTTTTTAGTACGGTCATAACTTTTAAAAACTTAATTTTTCTTTTTTTAGAGGGATTTTATTTTAAAATTTATGACTTTATTGTGGTCACGGAAGAATTTATGGATTCAGATGGGATTCTGCATTAAATATTCCGTTATACAAAGTAAGAAATTCCATAAAACATTTATGCGTTTTGTATACGATGTGGAAATATGTCACATGAAGGAGGGAAGTCGTAGATTATAATCTTTCACACAAAAGATGAGCGAATGTTTTAAAATGTGTTATTTCAGTTATTTGACCTTTTTTTATCTCCTCAGTCTACTGTTTCAATTTAAGACGGCAGAAACAAGCGCTTTTGCAGTAGCGGACGGCTCAGTTACTATCAATATTAAACATAATAAATGTAATGACTTACTATTTTAGTTTTTTTTTGTGTTGTTGATGTAGAGTGACGCAAAAATTCTCTGTAGTATTGCGTATTCAATATGCCTGACTCAGTTACACTTTTACGGTAAGATGAAAACATGTTGGTGTATTTGGAAAAGATGTGATGTTCGCGAATTTAAAAAGGATGTTCGCATCATATTCACATTCTTGGGTTTCAGTTAACTCTTGCCTGTACGCACTATAGTTTGAAAATCGGGATTTTTATTTATAATCGCACACTATTTATCTGTCGTCAATTTTCCTATACTATCTGTTAGATTTCCTAACGAGGCTTTGAAGTAATATACGTGAGCAAGGTGAAAAGTTCTCGGCCTGACAACGAAAGACTGCGATTTAAATTTAAAAAATGATTTTATTTTTCTACATTATCTCCCTTGAGTTCAACACACTTGGTCCAGCGTTTTTCTAACATCAATATTCCTTCCCGGAAGTGAGAGTCTGGAAGGGAAGGCTTTCAACTTCTTCGTTGGATGTGAAACGCTTTGAAACAATTTTTTTCAAATTTCAAAATATTCTTGGACGGTCCAATTTTTTCAACTTCTTCGTTGGATGAAAAATGAAACGCGAATTTTTTCCAGAAACAATTTTTTTCAATTAACAAGATTCCTTTTGCATTTGACTTTTCCGGCAGATGCGATCGACTTCGCTTTCTTTGGCGCCGAACCACCGGCTTCCACCCACTGCTTCGACTTCTGTTTCGTTTCTGGCGTGTAGTGCCATGTCTCGTCCATGGTGACAAATCGCCGCACGAAATCGGTCGAATTCTTGTTAAATCGGTCCAAAGAAGATGCATTTGCACAAATGCGGCACCCATCTTGCGATATCCCCACAGCCTCAGCTATCTCACTCACTTTCACTCGCCTATAGTCCAACACAATATCATGTACTTTTTCGATGATTTCTGGTGTGGTTGCGGTTTTTGGCCGTCCTTAACGTGGGTCATCTTCGAGGGACATACGACCACGTTTAAATTCAGCTGCCCATTTTTTAACGGTTGACATCGAAGGAGCAGAGTCCCCGTTAACTTTGGATGAATTTCCATAGGGGTTAAACCATCGAAAACAAAGAATTTTATAACAGCACGATATTCGAGTTTATCCATTTAAAAAAATAACACGCACGACGTCTACTACAAAAATTCTTGCAAACAAACTACTTGAGAGAACAAGTTGAAAGTTTTCATATGAACTAAAGACACATGCAGCCACGCAGGAAACATAAATTTCTGTTAATTGTAACGCCATCTCTGTGTCAGGCCGAGAACTATTCACCTTGTCCACGTACTATATTTAACGCTTCATGTAATGACAGCTTGGTGTTCTCTAATTTGAAAATAGTATCTAAAAGAATTGAATAATTTTCGGAGATTTACTCTATTTGAGTACGGATTTCGGTATCTGAAGCCAGCCGCTGACTTACTGAAATTGTTTGAGCATCTTGCCGATTTAAATTTAAGGTACAAGATTTAATAATGTGTAAAAATTTTTCATAATATAAAACAGTTTTAAGCCACGTTCCCCATCGCGTCAAGCCTGTTTAAACTCACGAATGCATTTTGCAGTTTTAATGAAAGCTTTTTTGGTACAAACTATAAATTGGTTTACTTTTGGGTAACTGCTTCTAATAAATTCAGCTACAAGACGACATGCATGTAGCAAACAGGTTACATGAAACAATTGAGGATAACATTGTTTTAGTAACTTCCCAGCTTTAACCATATTCGAACCCCCATCTGGAACCAGCATTACAAGTTGGGTTGCCGATATATTGAACTTAATTTTTGGCGCTTGTATTTTGAGAGCTTATGTAGAGATTCCCGGTGATCCGCCCAAGTTTTTCTCGAAATAGACAAACTTTCCTGAAAAAATTTCTTTGATAAGCGGTTTTTAGCTTAGACGTTAGCGATCTTGGAATCTAGACTATAGGCATCTTCATACTTAAATGTGTATGTAAAGTGTCAAAACATGTTGAATATGCAGATATAATGCTATAATAGTAATAATAATTCATTCCTGCACATTCCCCAACAACTTAACGCGAGTTACAGCGGATTTTGGCACTCTTAATTGTTATTACGATCGTGCTCGTGGTTCAACTTAAGATCTTTGTCTCACAGCATTATACGGGAAAGGGAAACCACGAAGAACCTTCTCAGACAGCAGGCCACAGGACTCGAATCCTTTGCGTGATAAGCCAGTGACCTATAACTGAACTATCAGCCGGCAATACTTCTATACTAACTAATAATAGATACCTTTAAACACCGTTTGCAGAACAGAGTTTTCGATTTTTTACCCGATCGCTTTAGTATGAACTTTCGCAAGTCGTTAATCGATTTTTTTTTCACCAAAAAGAGGGTTTACACCAAAATATAAATTCGAATAAATTGGGTCTTTCTTGAACCCAAAAATCAAACTTTCAGTTATTTTCAAACCCTTGCACTCTTTCGATAGGTACTTTAGACAGCGCAATGTTTCATCCAAATTTCAGATATTTTGTCTAAAAATAAGCCTTCTCAAATCTCAAAATAATCGTCCAAATTAAACACATCTTAGAATATGTACTTCTATATCTCTCAACTTTATTTGAATAGTAATACAGTATTATTATTGTTGTTACTATCTTTTATAAAGTAAATTTCAAAATGTTATAGACATAAAACTCCGAACAAAAGCTATAGATTAGAGTAATATCTTCCTACAATAGCTCTTGTATCATAACAGTATTACGTTGCTGAATCGAATGAATCGTTGTAATCAATTTTTGTAAGAAGTACCCGAAATAACGTCTCTCCAATACTTAATAGAACCTAAATCGGATTTTAATATAAAATGTAGAAGGTGACTAGACTGATACGAAGAAGAACCTTCTCAATATTGATCTCTTTACAAAATGTTATTCTTTGCGGACTTTGCGAAAATGTCGCCTGAATTGACGCCATTATTGTCCCTGTACGAAATAAAATTTCATTTAAGAATATCTGTGTCTATAATAAAAATACAGTTGGTATAAGAACAGATGTGGGATTGAAATAATTGGTTTTATGAATTTTTTAGATCACACATATTTTATAAATGAAGATATACGAGGGTAGTTTGACAGGTAATGAGAATGGAAAAGAAAAACGAATTTTTTAAATACAAAATAATTTTAATTTGTCAATACATTGTCCTAAAACAGCAATACATTTATTCCAACGGTGCTCCAATGCCCTTATGCCATCTCTAAAATGCGATTCCGGAAGGCTTGCAAAATACTCATTTACGAAGATGATAAGCTCATCGTTAGACCAAACTTTCTTTCCACCTAGTTCCGTTCTCAATTTTGGAAAAAGGTTGAATTCGGAAGGGGCTAAATCCGGCGAATAAGGCGCATGCGGTACTAATTGGAAATGCAACTCGTGGATTTTGGACATCGCAACTGTGCTGGTATACGAGTAAGCGTTCTCATGGTGAAACAGAATCTTTTTCTTTGCCATTCCTGGCCGTTTAGGACGAATCTTAACATTCAATTTTTGTAGAAGTTCTGCATAATATTGTTCGTTTATTGTGGCACCTTTCTGAAGGTAATCAATGAGCAAAATGCCCTTTGAATCCCAAAAAATTGTATGCCGACAAGGTGTTTTCGCTTTCTTTGGAGGTGCAGAACCACGTTCTAACCATTGTTTCGACTGTTGTTTAGTTTCGGGTGTACTGTAGTGTATCCAAGTTTCATCGCAAGGAACAAATCGCCTACAAAAGCAACCGGATTCCGCTTATAAAGGTCCAAACACTCATTGGAAATGCGCGATTGTCGTAAGCAATCGCGGCACCCATCTTGCTGAAAGCTTGGAAAGGCCCAATTCTTTCGTTAAAATATGGTGTACGCGGTCTGTTGAAATGTTTACCATGTCTGCTATCTCTCTCACTTTGAGTCGCCGATCTTGCGTAATAATATTATGGATTTTTATAATCATTTCCTTAGAAGTCGCCATTTTGGGTGCTCCAGAACGCGCTTCGTCAACACAGCTTGTTCTACCACGTTTAAATTTATTTACCCATCTACTTATTGTGGAGGATTGTGGAGCAGATTCACCTAATGTTTCCCGTAACTCATCTTTAATTTCGGTAGCTTTCGTACCCTTAATTGCGAAGTATTTAATCACCGGCAGAGTATCGTCTGCTTTTTTCATTTTAACAAAACGACGTGTTGCTTCTTTTTCAATCAGCTGTCAAAAATAAACTAATCAACCGATTTATCTAAATATCGGAATGTAAACATATAAATAGCCACAGTCAGTTTCAAAAGGGGTCGTACATCCCATATTAACAAATGTGAACATTCGGTTATTAGAACACATATTTACTTCCATTTAACAACGTCAAAAAACACTAAAAACTTCTAATAACAATATGAAAACTATTATTTACAATTACAAAGGAATTTACAAAATATTCTAACATCAACATCAACAACATAAACATTTTTAACATTGAATTCGTAAGCTTCATTTTTATAAGATATTTCTCTATTGTAAGCCATAAATTCAGAAAGAATTCGGTAAATGCTCTTCATAGTATTATGTATTTGTGAATAATAAGCATTTGATGCTTTTACAAAGATTAGTTAACAGTCCACCTTCTTTGATATCGCTTTTTCATTTCCTTTATATCTTAGTGAAATCTTTCACCTTGTTCCTGGCCACACTATATTCTTCACTAGAACACGGTTGAGACAATATGTCTGTCTCATCTACAACGTTATCTAGATTAACTGATAGAGAAGGTATATTAGAATAGGATATCTCCTTTTCATTTTTTTAGTTGAAACCTCGCAGGTTGCAGGAACAAAAACAACAGTCACCGATGTGATTTTTAGGTTCCCTCCACACTATGGGAACGGCAAAACGAAACGATCGTTTTTTACCTTGGCTCCACTGCCTCAATTCTTCAATTGAACATACTTTGTGGGGAGTGGGAGGGGGGCAAGGTTTATCTTGATCACCCACCTTCCCCCAAAGTAAGCAAGTAAGCGAAGTAGACTTTTTTAACGAAATCGGAAATATTTTTGTCGCTTTTTTACAACATAATTATCACAAATGTAGCAGAAACAGTCAGGTGGAGTAACGCATGCTTTAGAAGCCATGGTACATTATAATTTACTTTCTTGATCATAATTAACAACACAAAATATAAAATGGAACACTTGCCACTTCAACAGTGTGTAGAGTACAGTGTCAAAAAACACACTGTATGACGAAAGCAAACGGTTTGACAGCTACTCAGTGTTGCCACCCGACCGAATTAATATTTCCCACGACCAATCTAAGCCAAATTTTAATTATTAAGATTAAACACTGTAATGCCTACTTGCCCAAAATGTCTAGTTGTCGATAGTTTTAAGTGAAATTTGTTACTAAACTGTGCGTGATGGAATTTATATTATTTTTTTCCGTAATCAGCGTACAAAGACATTATAAAAATCAATCAAATATTTGTGGTATCAGAGCATAATATAAATTGTTCCTTACTTTGCATTAAGGGATATACTTTTTTTTCAACTAAACAGTCATCGTACATTGAACATCATCATTTATTGTTTCCTTTTTAAGAATACACCAATAAATATATTTACATTCACGGAGTGTACGCACTTTTGTGACTGTCTGTAAATTTTATTGAAATATTCCATAAAATTTAAGCTTTATCGCTTCTTCTTTCTGCTATGTCTTATATGTACGAAATTAATATTTTTTTCGAAATATTACATCAACGCTTTGCTCGAAAATATTGAAATTGTTTTGTCAATACTTTCTCATTGTTTATAACAGAATCTAATAAGAAAAATCAATTTATATGTCAAGTTTTGTAACACAACAACTTAGTAGGTGAATTCATCTCGTTCAATTCATTCAATTTCAGAAAATACAATTTCAATCTTTCTTAAATTTATATCAAACTTCTACGATGTTATAAAGAATATTGCACAACTCTTGTTTGCTTTTATGAGTTTACGAAGTTGTACAGGGTATCGTTTTTTTAAGTAAACAATAAGAGACACTACTTTATTATATCTCTATTGTAATTAATGAAAATTATAATCAACAAAAAATTGACTACGAGCTTTTCCTTGATTCAGAGTTCGTCAGGTAGTCTCTCAATAGAAGAACTCAGCCGAAATGAAATGACCCTAACCTTAAAATGATCTTAACACTGAAGCCCCTTCGGTCTCACCCGATTCTAGAACCTCCTCATTGACCTTGACTGTTCCAACATGCATTGTTGTCAAGGGTATGGAGGAGGTTCGAGAATCGACTGAGTCTCTCTACTTCTCTCTATGTTTCTAGTCTTTCGATGAGGCTACCTGATGTACAATCATCGAGGAACCATCTCAACGCCATTGCAATCAGCGATATTAGATGAATTACTTGGTGTCATTATTGAACGTATTTGTAATAAAAGAAAAGTTTTTTTATTAAGATTCGTTAATTGTTTTTGTTTTTTTTTTCAAATTTGTTCCTCCTTTAAAAAATAATAAAAAAGCAAATTATGTACACATGTATATATGACGAAAGCTTCCAATTTAAACTACAATTTACCGTGACGATATGACCTTCCATGCTGGAAAATGTCCAACTCTCACATTTCCAATAAAAAAGCACGTAATATACGGCATCAATTAGGTGAAATAAAGTTAAATCCAATTGGGGTTACTTCGAATTACGGTGTGGCAGTCAGGGTGCATTTTTACGATAAATTTAAGTTTCGGACAGATTTGTAGTTTATGTTCGCTTTTCAAGTTCCGGATGTGTACTAAATACTGCGGATTGAAAAGCAGTTTGTTGTTTTAGAACGATGAGGATGTTAATTGTGAAATATCTCTACTAATAATATTGCTCTATGCGGATATAATTTTATTGTATCGATAACTGGTTCGGATCTTACTTGTGTGACAAGATTCAAAGAGTTATTTGTATAGTCCGAGTTGTGCACTTTGTCAGGAATACAGGGATGTATTGTAGGAACAACCGCCCGATGCTAATAGCAACAGTGAGAGTAGTTAAACCCGAGCTGTAGTATATCTACAGAGTACTATAGCTCGGACCTAACTATCCTCACTACTGCTATTTTTATCGGTCGGTTGTCCGTACAATACATCCCTGCATTCCTAACAAAGTGCATAATTCTAGTAATAATATAAATTCTGATCTAAGGTAATTAGTAAAAGCTATAGGGTTCGATCCTCGGACCCACACTGTTTTTAATTTATATAAACGATCTTAATCATTGAAGATTGATATATAACCCCTTTCTACATTAATACGAAAATTAATGTGGAAATATCAACTTTCAGTGATTCAGTTAGTTAATAACAGCCTTCATCAAAGTTACCTTCGTAAACGATCTTCCTTTCACAACCAATTTTCTTGTTTCACTGTCTTTAATAATGACGAAATTCATTTATATAGTCAGACGTGCTTATATCTTTAAGTGTCGGACTATTTGTCATATTACGTTGATAGTTATTTCCAATTAACCTCTTTCAGACTTTCCCGTCTTGCGCCATTGTATCTATTTCCCTCCAGATAATTCCTCTGGATCCAGTTATCTGTTTAGCTTATCCTTTCCATCTCCTTTGTGCTTGTCCTACTCTGTTTCCTCGTGGTATTTTTTCCTTCGAACGCTTCCCTGGCAATTCTCTCTCTCCTCTATTCTATATATGTATCCGTATCAACTCATCTGTTTTTCTTCAATTATTTTTTCAATCGGTATTATCTCCCTTTCTTCCACCACAATTGACTTCCTTATTCTATCTTTTCTGGTAATTCCGTAGAAACGTCATTTCCACTGCTTTAATATTGCTAGCAGTTTTTTTCGTTATCGTTTATGAATAACTTCCGTAGGATGGTCTTACAACACTTTCGTATGCGTAGGCTTTAATCTCTTTAGGAACTTTCCTTTTCCAAAAATACGCTTTTCAATATGTTATATTAACAATCTTCCCAACTTTCGAATTCTCTCTGTTATTTCCTTGTCCATTGTTCTAGTAATTGGCCCTCCACTTTCATTTTGTGCTCTTTTGCTTCGTCATTATCATCATTTTACTATTTATTTATATTAATTTCTAGGCTACTTAATTTTAGTTCTGTTTGGTATTCTCGATTACTGCTTTTGTCGACAAACATTTGATTTCAAATTACTTGCAATTTTCAAATGCAGTAAGGTTTAACGTCTGCGTTTGCACGTATTGTTGATAGCATAGCTATCTAACGGGCATTTAAGACTAAAAACCCCATACATCCTTTGTTCTTCTAGTTTACTGGTTGTTACGTTAACATACATGTCACGGTAGTGGTTTTCACTGTATTTTGGCATATTTTTTCGATCGATAGATCGACTAATTATTGTGTTAGTTTCGGCATTACAAGAAACGCGTCTCTGTCAGGGTTTCGTCGACAGACATTTGATTGATTTCGAAAATCAATTTATTTTTACAATCCAATCGGTTGATTAGTTTATTTTCGACAGCTGATTGAAAAAGAAGCAACACCTCGTTTTGTTAAAATGGAAAAAGCAGAGTATCGTGCGGTGACTAAATACTTCGTAATTAAGGGTATGAAAGCTACCGAAATAAAAGATGAGTTACGGGAAACATTAGGTGTATCTGCTCCATCATCCGCCACTATAAGTAGATGGGTAAATGAATTTAAACGTGGTATAACAAGCTATGTTGATAAAGCGCGCTCTGGAGCACCAAAAATTGTGACTTCTAAGGAAATGATTATAAAAATCCATAATATTATTACGCAAGATCGACGACTCAAAGTGAGAGAGATAGCAGACATGGTAAACATTTCAACAGAACGCGTACACCACATTTTATCGAAAGAATTGAGCCTGTCCAAGCTTTCGGCAAGATGGGTGCCGCGATTGCTTACGACTGATCAAAAGTTCACTCGTTTGCGAATTTCCAATGAGTGTTTGGACCTTTATAAGCGGAATCCGGTTGATTTTTGTAGGTGATTTGTTACTTGCGATGAAACTTGGATACACTACAGTACACCCGAAACTAAACAACAGTCGAAACAACGGTTAGAACGTGATTCTGCACCTCCAAAGAAAGCGAGAACCACTTTATCGGCAAACAAGGTGATGGCATCAATTTTTTGGAATTCAAAGGGCATTTTGCTCATTGATTACCTTCAGAAAGGTGCCACAATAAACGGACAATATTATGCAGAACTTCTACAAAAATTAAATGTTGAGATTCGTGCTAAACGGCCAAGAATGGCAAAGAAAAAGATTCTGTTTCACCAAGATAACGCTCCCTCGCATACCAGCACAGTTGCGATGTCCAAAATTCACGAGTTGCATTTTCAATTAGTACCGCATGCGCCTTATTCGCCGGATCTAGCCCCTTCCGACTTCCATCTTTTTCCAAAATTGAAAACGGCACTAGGTGGAAAGAAATTTTCATCTAACGACGAGCTTATCATCTTCGTAAATGAGTATTTTGCAAGCCTTCCGGAATCGCATTTTAGAGATGGCATAAGGGCATTAGAGCACCGTTGGAATAAACTTATTGCTCTTTTAGGAGAATATATTGAAAAATTAAAATTATTTTGTATTTAAAAAATTCGTTTTTCTTTTCCAATCTCACTATTTGTCAAACTACCCTCGTATACTAATAATTATGTGATTTATTATGTTTAAATAAGTACGATATTTGCATTGAAAACATCTGTCGAAAAATAAAAGCTATCCTTCTTGCCCTTAAATACTAGTTGTTCATCTTGTTTGCATGTTTATGTGTATATAGTTAAGTGGTATTGAGTTAAAATTAGAGGCATCAGCATTTCTAATTTAGGAAACCCTAAGGAAATAGTTAATAAGTGTGTCGGGTCAGAGATCACTTACATAATAGCCCATCACCTCAATACCCTGCCATTCGTCCTTTCATAGCAGTTAGTTTCACGAATTCGACCAATGAGATGTAAAAGGTACTTAAACAACTTAAATGGAACGTTGGAAGTCGTAGTCGATTCCATTTTACGACTCCCCATCTGCGATATATCAAGAACAAATACATCGTCGTTTTCTTTTATCATATTTCGTTGCATCATTTGTAATTTGTAACAATATAAGATCTACAGTTTATGTTTGTGTGTGTGTACCTTTATTGACTCTTCATTTGAATCTTAATTAGAATATTTTTGGTGGAATATTTAAATAATTCAATGCAATACGTAATCATTGACGCGTCCAGTATGAGTTTGGTTGCGGTTAGGCGGGATGCTTTAATTTATAGCTGTACAGCACAATTTTGTAATAGTTCAAGCGATTCGTTTCTAGAATGTGTATCAGTACACCAGTGAACGAAAATATTACGTAAACGGAAACATAAGTTACAAGAGACACATCAAATCATTAAATAAAATGATATACTTTCCAGAAATCTATTTATATTTACGCTAAAACTGCTTTTTTCAAATATTTGCTATATTCAAAAAGGTTAAAGATCACTATATACGAAATAATCAATGATTATTTGGTCTTCGTGTAAAATGTTTCGTGGTTTAGTTTTACAGTAGTTCTAGGTGCGATATTGTGATTAATTATCTGCTGATGATGACGGTTTAGTTGTCGAAATACGGATGCAGAATACAAATATTAATGTGGTAAAGATCGTTTACTTTTTTAATTCTTCACTAGGTATATTCTGTAGCCTTTACTGGCGATTGAATTCATAAAATATTTATTTTCCTTTCAAAACAATGCTGTAGTTCATCAGTTGGCGGCCTATTCAACACCTCTGCCGTTTTTGCTTATACATGTTTAACAGACTGAAAATGTGTTCATTTTAATGCACTTTTCACTTTTGGGAACAGGTAGAAGTCACATGGTGCTAAATCTGGCGAATACGGAGGATGCTGAAGCACAGCAATGCACTTGTCTGCTAAAAACTGCTTCTCCGATAGGACATTGTGAGCTGGTGCAGAATCCACGAGTCGTTCTACCACAAATCCGATCTTTTCTTCCTCACCCTTTCCCTCAGCTTGATTAGAACTTCTTTGTAGTAATTCTGATTAATGGTTTCACCCTCAGATACCCAATCAGTCATTGGTTTCAATTTCGACTTGCTCTTTCGTGCTTCTTCTGTCTTAGTAATCCGGCGGCCTTCCAGTGCATCGATTGACGTTTTGTTTCCAGATCATATTGGAAAAACTTCATCATATATGATTATTCTTGTGAGCAAGTCTGGTTCTTCTGTGAGTCGTTCCACGATATCAGAGCAAATGTTCATCCGATTGTCTTTTTGTGCCCGAGTGAGGTTTTTCGGCACTAGTTTTGCATAAACTTTTGTCATGTTTAATTCATCACGCAAAATGTGTCTTACTGTTTCTTTGTTAATGTTTACAATATCGGCAATCATCCGAATGCTCAGACGTCGCTCTTTCCGCACAATTTCGTTAGTTTTCTAAACGTTCTCTCCAGTTATTACAGTCACAGATCGACCTTCATCTTCGGTCTTTTCCCGAACTTCGGAAAACCGTTTGCGCCATTCCAAAACTCGCACACGAGACTTAACATTATCCCCAGATACCACCTTTAACATTTGTAAACATTCTGTTGATTTTTTTAATTTGACAAGAAATTTGGGGTTAATTCGCTGCTCGATGTTTATGTTATTCCAATTACAGCCTCGCCCGATGCAGCTGCGTGATGGAAGGAGCGCAGTCTCATTATTTAACTGCTATACCTCGTATACACCTTATTGTGCTACGTTCTTTGGAAATAAATATATTAACCCATTAGCGACCATAATCCCCATTTGGGGATGTAGATAATTCATAAAATAAGAGCATTTTTCTTGTTAGTTCTTCTTTACACGCAACCGCCCATGATCCCCATTTGGGACTTTTTGAAAAATATAAAATATTTTCAAAATGAAAAATAATTTGAACATAATTACATTATTACAGACTTTTTTGAGTATTTATATATCCTTTTCAGAAAAAATTTTCAAGAAAAGAAATTGGGCGTTAATGGGTTAGTATTAAAGAAAAAAATGCCAAATTCGTGGCTGTCGATATACGAGGGAGCGTTTTTATATTCGCGGAATGGGGGACAAGGGGTGGAAATAAAAAAACCAAATCATTTTTCTTTTTCAATATATTCACCTGCAAGACGGATACATTTTTCACATCTTTCAATTAATTTATTTATACCCTCATAAAAAAATGATTTCTCTTTATCTGCAAAATACGCCGAAACTGCCTCCTTGACTTCATCATCGGCAGTAAATTTTTTACCCCGCAGCTCTTTTTTCATTTTCGGAAACAGGTAATAATCACTCGGGGCCAGGTCCGGGCTGTAGGGTGGGTGATTCACAATTTCGAAGCCCACCTTATGCAGGGCAGCTAACGCAACGCGGCTCTTGTGGACGGGCGCGTTGTCGTGCAAAAGCGGAACACCTTTTGTCAATTTTCCCCGTCTTTTCTCTTTAATGGCTTCTTTTAGTCGCTCTAATATTGAAGCGTAATATTCTCCGGTTATAGAAACACCTTTATCTTTATAATCAATCAACAATATTCCTTCCGAGTCCCAAAATACCGTTGCCATGAGTTTCCCAGCTGATTGTGACACTTTAAATTTCTTGGGAGGTGCTGTGCCCTTTTTATGCCACTGCATGGAGTTTCGTTTGGACTCAGGTTCATAATGATGAACCCAAGTTTCGTCTCCAGTAACAATTCCACTCAATACACCATCCTTGTTTTCATTACAGAGGTCCAAAAATGCACGCGAACACTCTACGCGCTGTTGTTTCTGCGGCGGCGTGAGCATTCTCGGCACCCACCTTGCGCTGACCTTAGACATGCCGAGATGATCGTGTAGGATTTTAAAAATTGTTGTATCGGATACTCCAACCATTTCCGCGAGTTGTTTCTTCTTTAGTCGAGCATCTTCGAGTACAATTTGTTCAACTTTTTGGATAAGTGCTGGCGTGGTCAGCTCAATGCTCCTGCCCGGCCTCGGGTCGTCTTCAAGGGATTCCCTTCCTTGTTTAAATAAACTATGCCACTTGGACACCATGGTTTTTCCTGGACAAGAGTCGCCGTAAACCAATGACATCTCATTCATTATGGTCGCGACTGATTTTCCTTGCCTGGTAAGGAACTTATAACGGCACGATATTCGATTTTTTCCATATTTCACTTTTCACTCCTGATTATGTTACTTGGTTGACGATAGCTCAAAGACTAACTGTCTAATAACAATGAAACTTCGTATTTATACTAATCATGAGTCGCTGCACAGGCCACGCCCCCAATGCGCCTACTCACCCCTCTACAACCCGCTCATTCCACGAATATAAAAACGCTCCCTCGTACTAATACAAAATCTAGTGGCTACAATTTTAATATTCAATTGTAGTAATGACTGACTCGGTTTAATTTATTCGATAAAAATATAATTATATATAGAAATATGTCGATATTTATTTTAAAATTTAATAATAAATTGTCGTTAATAAAACATGGCTGTTATTTTGTGGAAAATTATGTGGAAATATAACACATAAATAAATGTACTACACACCATTTTATATATTGTATTATATTGTATAACTGTGCGTTAGCAACAAAACATGCGATCTGGTAATTGGTAGATTTGTTGATTTAACGATTTATGTTTGACATCCATAATTTAAACATGTTCTGTGTATGCTTATAATAAAACCACCCCCTTCTCGATACACCGGGCATGTAATATATTCCACGCGTGTTCATATTACGATATATATTCCATATTAACAATTCGAACAATTAAATAATAACGAATAAAAACTTGCATACTCGGGAAAGATAAACTAGCCATTGTTATTTCCCATAATTTTACTTTAAATAATGTACGACCAGATAATATGATTAATAGCAAACACATTGTAACGTGCAGATTACACACGTATGTACATACACACATATTTGGCGAATATTCGTCATTTAAAATTCTCTAAGCGTCGCTCGATTCCCGCCCTGCTCACGTCAAACGATCTGTTGGTGTCATTAGGGCCTTTTCTTTAGACGACTCTTTCTTTATTCACCGACCTTTGCAATCGATTAATTATCTCGTCCCTTCAAACATATCTATATTCCCCCTAGACGCACAAAAATAGTGCAGTCGAAAAAGTAGAGTCGTAAGAGAAGCGAAAGTATTCATTACATTAGATCATCGTGATTTGCAGTATACTGGAAAATTAATGCGAGCCGGTGATCTTACGACATGCTTTTATGCCTCTTCATTTATCTGAGTTGAATGAGATGTTTTACTGGCTACGTTGTTACGTCGACGGAAGAAGAAGCAAGCAGAAATGAAGTGTAATAGTAATAATAATAATAGTAATAATAATAATAATTATTTTATTTGACTTACGATTTAATTACAAGGCAAAAAATATTGCAGAACACATGAACACGTATGTATTTATGTTCGTTATTATAAATATATGAATTACATTTGTATGTACACACACACAACCACAAAAACAATCCTATATGGCATGTCCACCAATACAACGCAAAAGCAACAACGGTAGCAATGCAAAAATGTATATCTATGATACTGTCAAACAATGTACATAGTCTGTCTCCGAGAAAACAGAACTTTTTTAAAATAAAAACGAAAGCTTTCTTTTGGTAAAATTCATTTGTTTTATTCAATGTAATCGCCTTCGGCTTTAATTACAACGTTTTGCACGATCAACTAACATGTTGAATGAATCTTTAAGTCCACCTTTAGAGATGTCCTTCAAGATTGCTGTCGTCGTTTTAATGGTGATGACCTTTCATCGGCAAATGTAGTTTTGAGAATAGATAGAAATCACAGGGGGACAAATCCGGTGAATACGATGGACGGTTGATGGTTAAAATGCCATTTGTAGTTAGAAAAACACTGATAAGCGTCGAGCGATGAGATGTGCATTATCATATAACAAACGCCAGCAACTATTTTCACGATATTGAGGCCGCACACGACGAATAGGCGACGAATACGCTTCATAACACCAAGATGATATGCAGCATTGACTGTTTGACTAGTTGGTCCAAACTCTTTGTGCATTATGCCTTTGGAACTTTTGACTTCTTCAAACGGCTTTTTTCGGGTTTTCTTAGCTTGGATGCTTCTATTCAGAGCTTTGACGCTTGGTCTCTGGATCATATTGAAAACACCACGTCTCATCGCCAGTTACAATATAATACCTGAAGTTTTCGTGCTTTTTTGAGTCTTTAATCAAGTCTGTATAATGCTAAATTCAGGTAGTTTGTATGGTACAAACCTTGCACAAATCTTTTTCAGTCCCAAATGCTGTATCAAAATGCGATGAATTGAATCTTTGAAAATATTTATTCTATTCTCACATATTGCATGAGGATTTCGGCTCATTTCTGATAAATTCACGTACAATTTCGATGTTACTTTCCATAACCACAGATTTTTTGCACCAGGATCTTCGTCGTCATTTAGGTCCGTACGGCCATCTTAAATCGTTTATACCCCTCATACACACACGTATATGATATACACACATCACCATACATTTGTTTCATTAAATTAAAACAGAACTTGATATTTGCTCTTTGTTCAAAATTCATTTGTCGACCAATATTATATAATATATACACACACTGTTACTTTATGCACAATTTCTCTGCTTCCAGTAATGCAAATGTCATGATATTTTGATGTAGCATTGGTGAAAGATCTACCTTACCGAGGCATATTTTTTTATTAGATGACTCCACTAGGAATTACTATTTAAAAAAATTCCATTTTCTCTGCGACAGACTGTGCATATTCGGTTATATTTTGTTTAGTAATTTTTTTTGCTATAATATACTGTTTATTATTTATATTTCGAAAAGTCAATCAATATCATAATGCAACTAATTGGATGCCACATATGTCATCATTTCATCACCAAAGATTGATGACATTTCCTTCTGAACTGCATACGAAATCATTATATTTTATTAAAACCCCATGCACCACATATATTACTGCAAGTCATATACGAATACACAAAGAACATCACAAGTGCAAGGATTTTTTGGCACCACTAAGAATTACTATTTTAAAAAAGTTCCATTTTCTTTGCTACAGACTGCGTATTATAAAAATACGCTCTGTGTAAAGGCAGATCACGCATAATATTTGCCTTCGCGCAAGAACTATAAACCAAATTGTTCTATCTAGCTTCCAACCGTAAAATGAGCAAGTTTATTGCCTTCTAATAACTTTGGAACGTCAATAAGATTATTAAGCACATTAAATAGAATCCTCATAGAAGCCGTAATTAAGACGTAGTACCAAACAATTCATATCTAATATATCTAGCAGTTCCTGATGATCAAGGCCCCAAGCAGGATACGAGCAAGTATATTTGAAGTGAAAATATTTTATGTATTTTCTCTGTACTAACTCCAAGGACGTTTTGGTATGCATGTACAGGAGGTCAAACCAAGGAAGCATACTCGAGTTTAGTGCATAAGAAATCTATACGGATAATATAGCATCCAGTAAATTAAAGTAACGCGTACCTCTAATGATAAAACCCAGTTTTTAAACTGGAATTAGTAATATTTTGAATATAAGAAGCAAAGGACAATTCAGAATCGACGGAAACGTCAAGTTTCACTATATTTTTACGCCGAAAGATAAGTGAATATCTAATATAAAATTAATATTATATATTCATTTATTTTTGCTGTTAATATCTCACCTGTTAATAAAGAGTTTTCAATTATATTGGGTTGGCGACTAAGTACTTTCGGTTTTGTAGTATAAAATAAAACACTTTTTTTTAAACAAAGAATAGTTTTTAATCAATTATATATTTTCCATTTTGCTCAATGACCTTTTGCCATCTTTCTTTCAGCTGCATGATTCCGCGCTCATAAAATTTCTGGTCCTTATCAGCAAAAAACTAAACCAGGTGCGAGTGAAGGTCATCGTCATTTGTGAAAGTTTTACCATTCAAAGAATTCTGCAGACTTCGAAATAAATGGTAATCAGATGGTGCTAGATCAGGGGTGTATGGGGGATGTGGCATCACTTCCCAGCCAAGCTCCAATAGTTTCCCACGAGTTGCCAAAGATGTGTGAGGCCTTGTATTATCTTGGTGGAAAACTACACCTTTCCGATTTAACAATTCTGGCCGTTTTTCTTTGATTGCTTTATCCAGTTTTATTAATTGTTGACAGTAAACATCAGAATTGATCGTTTGGTTCCTTGAAAGCAGCTCAAAAAACACAACACCTTTGTAATTCCACCAAACTGACAGCATGATCTTTTTTGGATGCAATTCAGCTTTCGATGTGGTTTGAGCTGGTTTATCGTGTTTGCTCCATGATCGTTTTCGAACTATATTACTGTACAGGAACCATTTTTTCATCACCAGTGATGATTCTTTTTAAGAAAGGGTCGGTTTCATTTCGTCTAAGGTGCATATCGCAAAAGTTGATTCTTTGTGTTAAATGAATTTCTTTCAATTCGTGAGGTACCCAAATATCAAGCTTCTTAACTAGCCCAAGACATTTTAAATGTTTTTTAATTGTTGTGTGCGATACATGTAGCCTCCCCGTAACCTCTCGAACAGTTATATGACGATCCTCTTCAATTATGACTTTGATTTGGTCATCATCAACTTCAGTAGGCCGACCAGAACGTTGCTCATCTTTGAGGGAAAATCTCCAGAACGGAATTTTTTATACCAATTCTGACACATGCGCTCTGTTAAGCAATTAGCACCATAAACTTCACATATCTTTTTGTGAGCCGCAGCAGCTTTCTTTCCTTTACGGAAATAAAATAGTAAAATATGTCGAAAATGTTCGTTTCTGCACTCCATTTAAAATTAACCCACAACTAATAGCTTTAATAAAAATCACGCACTACTTGCTTCTGAAGTTACGTCTACGACTAGTATCACGCGACAAACGGTAAAGTACAGCACTAACATACGTTATACAAAAAATAAAGCAACGCTCTCTATCAGTAAAAACCGAAAGTACTTAGTTGCCAACCCAATACATCATTTAAAAGCGCTTTTTCAAAACTATTTAACTAAAGATTTTTATGTATTCATTGTGCAACAAAGTAGGCGATGTATTTATTCATTAGGTGCAAATAATGTTGCAGTAAGAGTTTGTTAATTGTTATTTTAGATTTCTGCATAATTTAATAAGACAAGTTAACTTGATTATTACCCTTATAATGTCGATTTATGCATGTACATTCTGAACAATATCATACTGCTGCAAGCAATATTATACGTTCCTCCTAATGTTCCCGATCGGTATTTTGTGCTACAGCCTGCTCTCGATGAAATGGAGATACCCCTATTCCCCTATACACCAATGAACGGAAAATTTGATTCCATTGTACTGTCTGTGTAGTTACTTTATTATGTAATACAAATTATAACACGTGCACTTGACTATAAAATCTTACGCTAATGTAATTATACACAAAAGACATCGTAAAGGTTGTAATATACTCTTTGAAAGGACAATTATGAGAAAATTGTGAATTTTGAAACTATTAGAAATCTAAAGGTGTTAAAATTTAGAATTTAATGTCACATTTAGATTTATTTCACAAAATTTTGATAATTTTCATTTAAATTATTAAGATTGCGGCTAATGAAGGAAGCGTTTTTATTCTATAAACTCGGTAAAACATAGGGATTGCAGAAAATATGTTGCAGCATAATCTACTTAGGATTGAAATATTATTTATTAGGCGATTTATTATTCGGTGATTAAATTATTAATATTTTATATTATTTTTTCTATAACTGCGTATATTCATGGATATATATAAGTATATACCAGGAAAACCGGAAAGTCGTTACTGGTTTTTCGTAAAAAAAGGACATAATTTCAAGAAAGTCGAAAACTTTATTTATTCAAAGTATTGGCCATTTTATTCTGCACCTCTTGTCCATCTTTTAGACAATTTATGGATGCCATCCAAAAAACTATTTGCCCTTTGAGCAAAACCATTCATCAGCCATTTTCTAACTCCGTCGATACTGGCGAAGTGCTGCTCTGCAAGCGTGTCCTATTAATGCGAAAAGGTAGTTAGACGGGGCAAGGTCAGGAGAGTACGGCGGGTTCGATATTATGTCCCATCCAAGTGCTTTTAACGCTTCCTTGACCTACTTTGCTCTAAGAGACAGCGCATTATCGTACTGTAAAATCACTTTACCGTGTCTTCGGGCCCATTCTGGACGTTTTTCTATCAATGGATGGTCCAAATTGATAATTTGTTGTCGGTAGCGATCAGTATTAACTTTTTCACCAAGTTTCAACAGTTCATAATGCACCACGCCACTCTGGTCCAACCAAACGCAGAGCATTGACTTTCGATTTGGCCTAGGAGTCGATGGGCCAGCTTCGCCAGGTGATAACCATGATTTATTGCGCTTAGGGTTTTCGAAATAAATCCATTTTTCATCGCCCGTTACCTTTCAAGCCGCGTTTTATAGACGATTTTTCGATTTTTCCATTTGCCTGTCATCCAATTAATGGGCTCCCCATTTTCCCATCTTTTGAATTTTTCCCATTGCTCGTAATCGGTCGCTAATCCTTTTTAGCCACATTTAACGCTTCTGCCAATTGTTTTTGAGTTTGGGTTGGATCTTCATCCGATAACTCCTGCAATTTTGCATCTTAAAACTTTTTCAGTCTACCAGAACATTCTTTGTCTTGCACATCGAAATCACCACTTTCTGAAACCATCTTTTTATGATTGAAGCATGCTCACCGTAAGTTTCTACCAGTAAACGATGAGTTTCGGCGGCTTTTTTTCTTTCGATTAAAGAAGAAAAGTAATGCGTGCCGCAAAGGCACTTTCGCAGATACGAAACTCGACATTTTCGAAGCGATATAAATCTGTGACCTGTATGCCTTGAAGCTTGATGTCAATAGAAGAAACTGACATATGTGTCAAATCATAACATTGTATACTTAAGCCTTGCGGCATCTGTTAGAAAAATCGGTAATGACTTTCCGGTACACCTGGTATACATCCTCATTGAGATCGTGTTCTTTAAGGCTTTCTTGTAGTTCTTTAGAAATTACTCTATTGGTATAAATTATAGTTGGTATAATGTTAACGTGCTTCTGATGTCGAAGGCACTACATTTTTTTCTACTAGAGGGATATATTTATTGCAAGTTTGTACATGCACCTGTGGTGCATGTATTTGCCTTTAATGTGTGACAGTATCCACATATATTTACTGTCGTTTTGTTTTGTAATACTTTATTATAATTTCTGGTTTTCTCGAATCTTTCATTGCAATCATTAAACTTTCAGTTTCTGTGTAAATATTTCCAATTTTTATCTATTTATTGGTTGGCTGTTTGTAAACTAATGTTTGTGTTATTTGGTGATGATGCGTTGTTCTTTACAAAGTGTAACATGACAAGTCTGATAACGTAGAACTTACTAGAATTAACTAAACTTCATCATTAGGTCACATGATTTAGATCGATTAAAACAGCAAATTTTCGCCAGAGTATTACAAACTCACTTGCAAGGAAGTTAGAACGTGACATGCCGAGCATTTCACAGGTGCGTGGTGTTTTGTTTTTGTACTTTGTAAATCTCTTTCTATAATATGATTGGGCACGTTCGAAAATAAACCAACTATTACTCTCGAAACTTATTCTGAATTATAAAACTAAATTTCAATTACTTGTTGTACCCTAGAGCTAAATGCCATAACTCCAAATATGTTTTAAAATATATTTAGAAATTAGTAATTTACTGCCTATTTTTCAATAGAGACATGCCTATATTACGGTTTCTTGAAATTCCTATTTTAGTACTCTGCTAATGATTCGAATTTGAACTTTAAATATTACCCTGCGATAATTGACTTTCCATATACCCTGCTTCCCTGGTATTCAGTAGATATGCGCTCCTACAAAAGCTCACGAATATTAAATTCACGGTTACGGAGGTTCTACTTCTAATACTAATGAAGGGGTTCCGGTTTTTTATTGCAAAAATAAAACGAAATTAAAAATTAAACTTGTATTATAATAATTAAATAGTGTCTAAAAATTAGGTGCTTTCTGGATTCAAAAAGTGTGAAATTTTAGGTTGTTTAGCTTCTTTTCCTTCATCGTCAAGTAAAATTTTGTGACTTTTAATTGTCAATTCGTCTTCGGTTTTCTTTGATTCCTCTCGTGTTTCTAAAGTAATCTCTTCATGTTAAGAACAAAACTACATCCTGTAGATTCATCTCAGCAAAATTTTCATCGCCCTGTGACTCTCACAGTTGTAAAATTCAGTCTCAGATATCGGCGATATGGATGACCAACTGTCGAAGAATTCAGATCAATGCACCACCGAGAATAGTGTTCCTCAATTCGTTCCATGCCGTCTTTTTGTTTTTTACTGCGTTTATGATGTAAGGTGTGAATGAAGTTACGGCTTTCTTTAAGTATCAAGCATCTACTTTAATATCAGGCGATGGTCTGAACATGGAAAATATGCTTTGGTCATAGACTAAATTAGAGAGGCGTTGTTCGGTGATAAAAATATCTTCGTAGAGATGTAAAACACAGAGTGACTTGGGATATTATCTACCAGGAGTAGAGCATCTGTTTTCTATTGCGTTTAAGGAGCAAGGTGAAAGTGAAGTCACGAATTTTCTTTAAGTGTCATCAAGCATCTACCATACTACAATATAAGGCGAAAATAGTACAGTTTAAAAGTTAAAATATGCTTTGATCACAGACCAGATTAGAGAGATGTTGTTTAGAGGTAAAAATATCTTCGTCAAGCTGTAAAGACACAGGGTGACTTGGGATATTGTCTACCAGATGTAGAGCATTTGTATTTTATTGCATTTAAGGTGTAAATAAAGTCATGATTTTTATTTAAGTGTCATCAAGCATCTGCTTCAATATCAGGCGAAAGTAGTAGGCATAGGGTGACTTCGGTTATTACTTACCAGGAGTAGAGTACCCGTTTTCTATTGCGTTTAAAATGTTAGGTGTAAATGAAGTCGCGGCTTTTTTTAAATGTCATCAAGCATCTACTATAATATCAGGCGAAAGTAATAGTTTGAACCTGGAAAATATGCTTTGATCATAGACTAAATTAGAATGGTGTTGTTCGGAGGTAAAAATATTTTCGTCAAGATTTTATAAAGGCACTGGATGGGTTGAGGAATTATCTACCAGAAGTAGAGCTTTACTTGAAATATGTTTGTTTCTGAGATGTTAACTCACTTATATACGAAAGCAAGAATGAATAGTTTGCTCACAGTGAATATTTTGAATTAAATCATTTCGGTTAGTTTTAAAACAAAATGGAAACTTTTAAAAAAGCGTGCATAAAACATAGATACCCGGATACCAAAAACTCTTTCAAAACAAAGAGGAAATATCATACAAACATATTTCAAAGTTATTCCAGCATTTATGCATACATCTCGGATAATACATAACCTAATTTCACAAGCATATTTAATTACACTAAAATTAGAATTTATTATTAATCGTAAGCTAGAATAGGATTTATTTACTGTTACGAAAACGTTTTGCAACCACTTCAAGATTTAATTAAAACGATACAGGACAGACCAAATTCATTTAGTGAACCTCTGGAATAAATGTCTTGAACTTCTAATGTAGAGTTAAGGCGTTTTGTCTAGTAGTTATATATCAACGTTGCCAAGACTCGGTCGTCATAACGAATTTCTTACATAATTATTTGAAAATGTTGAGGTTTTAATGAAAATGTGCAACGGTTCTTGAATACTAAAATGAATCTTTATAATTAACGACTAAAATTTATGTTAAATATTCAGAAAGAATCTAGATGCATATACGAGGATAGTTTAACAAGGGGTGAGAATGACACATAGGTGGCGCTCTAATTGGTAAAACAAATGCACTTTAATTTAGATAAAAGATGAGTTATGGGAAACATTAGGTGAATCTGCTCCATCATCTGCCACAATAAGTAGATGGCTAAATGAATTTAAACGTGGTAGAACAAGCTGTGTTGATGAAGCGCGTTCTGGAGCATCCAAAATCGTGACTTCTAAGGAAATGATTATGAAATGCCATAATATTATTACGCAAGATCTACGACTCAAAGTAAGAGAGATAGCAGACATGGTAAACATTTCAACAGAACGCGTACACCACATTTTAAGGAAAGAATTGGGCCTTTCCAAGTTTTCGACAAGATGGGTGCCGCGATTGCTTACGACTGATCAAAAGTTCACTCGTTTGCGCATTTCCGATGAGTGTTTGGACCTTTATAAGTGGAATCCGGTTGATTTTTGTAGGCGATTTGTTACTTGCGATGAGACTTGGATACACTACAGTACACCCGAAACTAAACAACAGTTGAAACAATGATTAGAACGTGGTTCTGCACCTCCAAAGAAAGCGGAAACCACTCTATCGGCAAACAAGGTGATGGCATTAATTTTTTGGGATTCAAAGGGCATTTTGCTCATTGATTACTTTCAAAAAGGTGACTCAATAAACGGACAAAATTATGCAGAACTTCTATATAAATTAAATGTTGAGATTCGTGCTAAACGGCCAGAAATGGCAAAGAAAAAGATTCCGTTTCACCAAGACAACGCTTCCTCGCATACCAGCACAGTTGCGATGTCCAAAATCCACGAGTTATATTTCCAATTAGTACCGCATGCGCCTCATTCGCCAGATCTAGCCCCTTCCGACTTCCACCTTTTTCCAAACTTGAAAACGGCACTAGGTGGAAAGAAATTTTCGTCTAACGACGAGCTTATCATCATCGTAAATGTGTATTTTGCAAGACTTCCGAAATCGCATTTTAGAGATGGCATAAGGGCATTGGAGCACCGTTGGAATAAATATATTGCTCTTTTAGGAGAGTATATTGAAAAATAAAAATTACTTTGTATTTAAAATATTCGTTTTTCTTTTCCATTTTCACTACTTGTCAAACTACCCTCGTATGCGGATGGCTTAATTCAAAAGATAGGTATATTTTGTAACTTTTTAAACATTTGCGGACATCGTTCCGCCTTTAAATATTTAAAATTAATAAGAAATTTAGATTTAATGTAAGTTTCAATGGAGGCTGTGGTTAATTAAATTCATAAAAAAAAAGGTAAATAAAACTCCTTTCCACATCAATGTTCGTATTCTATACAGGTAGAGAATTTACAGCAACACAAAGGAAAGTCAATTAATAATGAGCGTAACTCGATTAAAAGTCTTAGGTCGAAAAACTGTTCCTACTTAAAAGCTGATAGAAAATAAATTAGTAATTTTGAACAAAATCGATGAGTAAATGAATATTTGCAGTTGACAACCCTATGTATGTCTCGAAATAGTTTCCAATTCGAAAGTAAGTTCTATGAACAGGAACAACGAAGAACAATGGGTAATTGTCTTTCTCCACTTACAGCGGATTCATTCATAAATCATTTTGGGATTGAATTTTAATATAACGCCGAATATTTTCCAAGATTATGGATTAGGTTCATACTTATGTAGATGATATTTTCGCGATTTTTGACATACATGTGTAACTTCGACGTTGTCGTTAAGTAATTAAATTCAAAATTCTGGACGATCAAATTCACTGTAGAGAAAGATATCCTACTTGGTTTTCCATTAAGAAAAGTGAGATACGAAAGAGAATTAAATTTTATTAAGAACATCGCGAGATACAATAGTTTTGATTCGAAAATAATAATTATATTATTTAAGCAATTTTAAAAAAAGACAATTCGGAATACCACTTTTTTGTCACCTCAAAATAATCGACAAGCAATCTATATGCTTACTATTTCACCTAGTTACAAAAAAATCTAAATATGGTTTTTAAATGAATCGCTTAAATCACTTCACGTATAACCCCTTTCCGAAGGTTTCCAAAGGTTTTCAAGTTACATTTCGGCCCAGAAACTCTATTAAACCTTTCTTAAGAAATGCGAAAAATAAAGTCGAGTTAAATCAAAAATCGGGGGTTTGCGAAATAAATTACCAAGATTGTAAAAAACAACATAGGGCTCAAACTAAATCCTCAATAGAAATTGGATATAAAGGACATATCTCGTACGTCAAGTGTAATTGGCCAGAGAAATCCAATTTAGCGAAACACGTACTAGAAAATAATCATGGTGTAACTGCGAATTGTTTATATTTAGTCAAAAATATAAACAAATACCATGAATTGGACAGTTACGAGTGCACCTTCATTGTGAAAAATAAAAATCATACGTTAAAGCTTAGCTTAATCCTAACACTTATACCCTCGCGGGTGTCGGATGCACATAAGTTGAGTTTCTGCGTGTATGACGGGATTCTTTTCCATATTTCGCTTCACGCCTTTCTGTAGCGCACCTTCCCTCTGACGTCTCTCTATAATTCCAAAGAAAACTATTTACGAGATTAATTATCATTTTACATAAGTGATTTACCGCTTTATAATGTTTACGTCTGCTTACAGTCCGTGTTCAAATGCATATTTATGCATGTGGGTTGAGTGAAAAGTTTGCCGGCGTTAGACTGGGAAAATGAGTGCGCTATAATAATACCAATGTTTTTTTTTTCAAAAAGAAAAAAAAAGCGAATTAAAATGTATAAAAATAATAAAAAAATATAGAGAATGCTAAGAATTACACAGGAAGTAATAAATACAGCAAATCAAAGTAGACGAACATCTAAACCCCATGAATATTTCTAAATTACATAAAAGATTATATTCGAAAGCTAACCGAGGCAAACTGAAATTCAACGTTATAATATGCAAAGCCAGTTATGATCGTTACTGTATACAAAAGGTAATTTTCATTAAATTAGAAATATGTACCTCTTAAAAGAGAATATATAAAAGCTACCTTTTCGATTCATTACAGTATAGTAAAGTCCATATATACAACGAAATAAATTCTCTCTGAAACTAATTTTAAATTAAAAAAGTTTGTGTATTTAATATATCGTAACGATGCGACTATATCGTTTTTTATAGCTTTTAGGAAGATTAAATTATTTTTTATGCAGCGGTATTTAATAAGACATTATACGCTCTTGGCAGTTCATTTACTTAAATTGTTGGAATATTAGACATAGAAAACATTTCGTTTCGTACGTGATTTTATTATACGTAATTCAAAAATGATCCAAATTTATGGAAAAGGAAATTTAATGATTGGTTTTTATTATATATATATGCGTGTGTGTGTGTGTACGTTTGCGTGGGTGCGTGTTCGCGTGGTTTCGGGTTTCTTCTCGCATAGGTGTGCTTCTGGCCTGTAAAGAACTGGTGCGATATTTCGATAAAATCTCATTTACCATCTTCAGGTGATACCCCAATGCTGTTCGTCTTACTGTACGTGACTCATCCCTATCCTGATATTTGTACATTTGCCTCGGTTTGTGTTGCCCGCCTATTGGTTGCCCGGTTTTGTAGTGGGCTGACGCCTTCGTTCTATCATCTAATGATGTATCATATATGCAGTTGTGCCTTCGTCCTTACTTCCTCGTTTAGTTAGCGTTGTTTTCCAAATGTACAGCAGACGTGTAGCATCATCTCTCTTGTTCATACTTTCCATATGTTTCTCGATTTCTATGGTTTCACGTATTATTTGCTTATTCAGCCATGTTCCATGGCTATTTTATGTTGATACAGCGATGACGGTTTTTTTTTTTGGCTTGGAGACCAATTTTACGTGTTCGTCTCACGATTATTTGATGGTTCGTTAGTCCTATGTAGCTGGCAGAGCACATTAAATACGGGATTTTCCTCCTTTTTCTTTTGAAGTTCGTAGCACATTTGCTACCTTACGATTCGTTTTAATCTGAAATCTTCGTAATTTCTTCGCAACTTTGTCCATTGCTCCTTTTACATATGGCAAAAATTCATGTCCAGTCCTTACTTACCTCTGTACGCTGTTTTTTGGTGCCTTATGTTGTGTCTTCTACTATTTTATCTTCTGTTATCTCTTGGTATCTCTTAATGCGAAATTTAAATTTCAATAAGATCACAGAACAAATTGATTTGGTAAAACAATACAAAACAACTATCTAAATACAAATAAAGGATAAAAAACATTTCTTTCTATTAAATTTATTTTGTGGTATTTCTAATTTAATAACATGAACGTTACCTCGTACAGTTGTTATTACAGTTTGCATTTATTCTTAACGTTTTCTGATCTATTGATGATTTAAAGAAGCCATACGAGTTTCGTTCGATGAAGGGGAACATATAATATCTGAAGTTGGAAGTTAAAGGTTCTTCATTAAATAGATATTCTATAAGTGAAACAGGTCAAAAGACATCAATATTTGATGTCTTATACCGTACAACTCCACGCGGTTATAAGTTGAAGAGAATTCGGCAAATATTGAATTTATTATTTAAAAAAATACTCGTGTTGCTTTATATATTACGAACGAAACGACCCGGTAAGTAGCGCACTTGGGGAATAGAGGGTTGGAAATCTTCCCAAAACCTACCTCCGTTTCTCCCGACGACAGATGTTACGACTTCACGAATATCAGAATTTTCGTGCTTTTATGATTTCTAAATGTTTCTGCTTCTTTTGATAATGATACCATTTATTTTGTAAAAGTGCTTATTTTAGAGAATGAAAATGTTTGTTTACAAAATATTCTGGCCTTGCGAAATCTTAAATTTAAGAAATTTCTCGTTAAATAAAGAGAAAGAATGTGTTTATGCATTTAATTTCGTCTGTTGTGATGAAATAAAGCGAAGCCTTTTAAAATTTATAAATAACGTCAACTGCCTTTTTAAATTGTGATAATATTTTTAGAAGGCTGCTTTAACAGCACAATTTATTTTTCCACGTATTTATCTGAAAATGTAAATAAAATTATAACCACATACATCATTTATGTATCGATTTTTTCTTTCGCTCAAACGCTGTACGTAATATTTTACGATATTTATTACTAAAATGGCAAATTGGGCCATTAATCATTGAGCTCTATGAAATTAACATATACGAGGGTAGTTTGACAAGTAGTGAGAATGGAAAAGAAAAACGAATTTTTTAAATACAAAATAATTTTTATTTTTCAATATATTCTACTAAAAGAGCAATACATTTATTCCAACGGTGCTCTAATGCCCTTATGCCATCTCTAAAATGCGATTCCGGAAGGCTTGCAAAATACTCATTTACTTAGATGATAAGCTCGTCGTCAGACGAAAATTTCTTTCCACCTAATGCCGTTTTCAATTTTGGAAAAAGGTGGAAGTCGCAAGGGGTTAGATCAGGCGAATAAGGCGCATGCGGTACTAACTGGAAATGCAACTCGTGGATTTTGGACATCGCAACTGTGCTGGTATGCGAGGGAGCGTTGTCTTGGTGAAACAGAATCTTTTTCTTTGCCATTTCTGACCGTTTAGCACGAATCTCAACATTTAATTTTTGTAGAAGTTCTGCATAATATTGTCCGTTTATTGTGGCACCTCTCTGAAGGTAATCAATGAACAAAATGCCCTTTGAATCCCAAAAAATTGATGACATCACTTTGTTTGCCAATAAAGTAGTTTTCGCTTTCTTTGGAGGTGCAGAACCACGTTCTAACCATTGTTTCGACTGTTATTTAGTTTCGGGTGTACTGTAGTGTATCCAAGTTTCATCGCAAGTAGCAAATCGCCTACAAAAATCAACCGAATTCCATTTAAAAGGGTCCAAACAATCATTGGAAATGCGCAAACGAGTGAACTTTTGATCGGTCGTAAGCAATTGCGGCACCCATCTTGCTGAAAGCTTGGAAAGGCCCAATTCTTTCGTTAAAATGTGGTGTAGTAGTCGATCTTGCGTAATAATATTATGGATTTTTATAATAATTTCCTTAGAAGTCACGATTTTGGGTGCTCCAGAGCGCGCTTCATCAATACAGCTTGTTCTACCACATTTAAATTCATTTACCCATCTACTTATTGTGGCGGACGATGGAGCAGATTCACCCAATGTTTCCCGTAACTCATCTTTTATTTCGGTAGCTTTCATACCCTTAATTACGAAGTATTTAATCACCGCTCGATAGTCTGCTTTTTCTATTTTAACAAAACCATGTGTTACTTCTTTTTCAATGAGCTGTCAAAAATAAACTAATCAACCGATTTATCTAAATATCATAATGTAAACATATAAATAGACAACCTAAAATACAGTGCATATGTTTTACTAATTAGAGCGCCACCTATGTGTTATTCTCACTACTTGTCAAACTACCCTCGTATTTCAAATATGGTAATAGTAGGAATATTTATGAACTTTATTAACAACTCAGTGTTGCTCGACAAACTAAAAATCTATTTATTTCAAGATAACGCGAGATGTTGACTAAATTCTATTTGTAAAAACGCATTGTCTCGTGAGACAGAGAAAGATCAGCATGGAGGACTCGTCAAATAGGGGTCACACAGGATTCTACATTAGAAAGTTACTATACGTGAATGAATTACGAGAAGTCGTTGAGAGAATGAAAGATCACATAGATGATAGTAATAAGGTTTTATTAATTATGTACAGTTGCGGCGTGTTCGATAAATTGGAAAGCGCACCAAAAACATATGGGCTAGTAGCGAACGAGAATAAAACGACGTACATGGAAACACGCCAAAACAGCGGGAGAGATACAGTTATTAGCTTAAAGGTGGAAGGGAGGGAGTATAAATTCGAGAAGGTAAATAGCTTTGATTGCTTGGAGATAAATATAACAGATACTGTAGATGAAAGCTTAGAAATCCAAAAGCGAATGGCAAAGGGTAGCAGGGAGATGGGTATTATCAACACTATATTTAAGTCAAAAGAGATCTCGTGTGCTGCGAAATTGAGAATATATAAAACAATTGCTCGACCAGCGGTAACATACTCGAGCGAATTATGGACATTGACAAAATACATGGAAGTAAAGCTGGAGGTTTGGGAGAGGAGGGTGCTTCGTAAGATACTGGAACGAGTGAAGACAGAGGAAGGTGAATCGAGACGAAGAATGAACAAGGAATTTCAGGAAATTTATGATGACCCATCCATAACGGCCTTCGTAACAGCACAGAGAGTACGATGGCTGGGGCACGTCAGCCGTATGCCGGGAAAAAGACACGCTAGAAGGATGCTGGTGAAGGGAACTGGTAGGTAGAAGAGAAAGGGACGCCCAAAAAAGAGATAGATGGATGCGGTAGTGAGTGATGTGTTGAGAATGGGAGTGAAAGATTGAAGAAACGGGGTGGGAGATAGAGACGAATGGAGGAAAATTGTTGAAAGCGTTAAAAAAATGTAATAGATGTATAGGTTTGAAATGTAATACGAGATAAGCCATAAGCCTAAGGCCCGTAGAGCTGAAATATATATATATATATATATATACAGTTGCGGTCAATAAAAAATGGGACAATTGTTGTTCTCTAGTGTGAATTTCTTTTAGTTTCATGTAAATAATATTAATATTAATTGCAATACATTTGTCATTACTTGAAACTAGAAATAAACAGTCATAAAAAATGTAATAATTTATTAAATGACGTAGATTCGAATAATTCTCCACTTTTAATATTTTTTCAGGCAATTTTGTTTTTATATTATATTAAAGGCGTCCTGGTTTAGCCAAATAGCATGTATTTTTTGACTATTTCTTGTATAGTGGGGCGTTATAAACAGTTGAAAATAGAGGAGTCGTGTTCTTCAAACTATCCTTCATGTCATTGTGAATATTTGCTAATGATAAGTCTTCCAAGAAGAAGTACTTTATTCTTAGACCCACCATAAAGACAGTCTGAAATTACATGTATGAACTTTTCGATCCAGTCTGGTATATCTATCAATTATTGCATCTTTTTTGGAAATTTCAGAAAACATTAAGATAATATACACATAAAGGTTAAATAAATACAGTTGAACATGGAAATAATAGATATTTTTTAAACAAATATTAGTATAAAATCCCTCTTATCCATTATTATTTGTGATTTTATTTAAACGTAAAAGATTCGACCACACTGTATTGATAATTTTTGAATATGTCTTCGTAATTCAATATTTTTCGTTCCCAATCTATAATTATTCAATTCTTCAAAAAATTCCGTGCACGTCTCAGACTTGAGCTCACGCCAAGATAAAGAAACATTAAAATTCACTGTGGATATGGGTACAAATCCGTGAAATCGCTTAATTCAAAATATGTACATATCTTTTGAACATTTTATAAAATGCACAACATTCTCAGAACGCTATGAATACATATAAAATGTATGTAGTATATGGAGAGCTTAAGCGGTAATCCTCTACGTACTTCATCGATGCAATTTACTGTTATCATCTAGTCTTCTTAACGTTAGGAATTTAATGTCTCGTCGTGAGCAAAATCTTAATTAGTGTATGTATAGAATTTGCTAGTTAACCAAATTACATAGCACGTAAAAAGAAATACACACACTTACGACATTATGTACGAGGGTAGTTTGACAAGTAGTGAGAATGGAAAAAAAAATGAATTTTTTAAATACAAAATAATTTTTATTTTTCAATATATTCTACTAAAAGAGCAATACATTTATTCCAATGGTGCTCCAACGCCCTTATGCCATCTCTAAAATGCGATTCCGGAAGGCTTGCAAAAACTCATTTACGAAGATGATAAGCTCGTCGTTAGACGAAATTTTCTTTCCACCTAATGCCGTTTTCAATTTTCGAAAAAGGTGGAAGTCGGAAGGGGCTAGAATCGGCGAATAAGGCGCATGTGGTACTAATTGGAAATGCAACTCGTGAATTTTAGACATCGCAACTGTGCTGGTATGCGAGAGAGCGTTGTCTTGGTGAAACAGAATCTGTTTCTTTGCCATTCCTGGCCGTTTAGCATGAATCTCATCATTTAATTTTTGTAGAAGTTCTGCATAATATTGTCCGTTTATTGTGGCACCTTTCTGAAGGTAATCAATGAGCAAAATGCCCTTTGAATCCCAAAAAAATTGATGCCATCAACTTTTTTGCCGATAAAGTGGTTTTCGCTTTATTTGGAGGTGCAGAACCACGTTCGAACCATTGTTTCGACTGTTGTTTAGTTTCGGGTGTACTGTAGTGTATCCAAGTTTCATCGCAAGTAACAAATCGCCTAAAAAAATCAACCGGATTCCGCTTATAAAGGTCCAAACACTCATTGGAAATGCGCAAACGAGTGAACTTTTGATCAGTCGTAAGCAATCGCGGCACCCATCTTGCCGAAAGCTTGGAAAGGCCCAATTCTTTCGTTAAAATGTGGTGTACGCGTTCTGTTGAAATGTTTACCATGTCTGCTATCTCTCTCACTTTGAGTCGTCCATCTTGCGTAATAATATTATGGATTTTTATAATCATTTCCTTAGAAGTCACGATTTTGGGAGCTCCAGAGCGCGCTTCATCAACACAGCTTGTTCTACCACGTTTAAATTCATTTACCCATCTACTTATTGTGGCGGATGATGGAGCAGATTCACCGAATGTTTCCCGTAACTCATCTTTTATTTCGGTAGCTTTCATACCCTTAATTACGAAGTATTTAATCACCGCACGATAGTCTGCTTTTTCCATTTTAACAAAACGACGTGTTGCTTCTTTTTCAATCAGCTGTCAAAAATAAACTACTCAACCGATTTATCTAAATATCGGAATGTAAAATATAAATAGGCAAGCTAAATTACAATGCAGTTGTTTTACCAATTAGAGTGCCACCTATGTGTTATTCTCACTACTTGTCAAACTATCCTCGTATACATATCTATTAACACTTTTTCAAAATCAATAGAACAATTATTTAAATTTAGATTCTTCCAATTTATAGCATTTTTAATAAAATAGATACGTACGTTTGATTATTAGGTACCTCCACAATATAAAGATTTCTTAAAAAATTGAAAAAACATGTTATTAACTGGAATATTTAATTAAAATTTTGTAAAAATTACTATTTGTTTGATTCTCCTTCTGACATGATTGTCCAGACTTGACGCATACGTAAATACAGTAAAATCTGTGTGAGTTTCGAGAGGTAGTCATTCTAGGAGTGTTAAATTTAATATCCTAGTATTATAATAGTCGTTTACTCAAGTAGTAGCTGTAACAGCTTTACTGGATCGTTAATTCGGAGAGCTACAGCTTGTAACAATTAACGACTTGAGTTGGGATAGTTTTCCCGCGGTCTAGGATCGCAACAAGGCGAGTGTACGAACAAATGGGCGACCTTGCGATGTACGCGTTATTAATATCACTTATGTTTTATTTTATAAATAATACGCAGTATTCATAGCTGTTGTAGCGTAGTGTGAAATGGATAGGACTGATAAACTGTCCGCAGCATGACGTAAGTTTCCACATTTGTGGAGAGCAACATATGCCGTGCTGATAAGGCTTATATTTAGAAAATGACCGCTCGACATCTACGGACGTAATACACGCATAATCATAATAATAATATTGTGTTCAATTGCTGCAGTTTCGTTAGGTTTGAATCGTAGAACTACAGATTTTATTTATTGGAAAGTCTCGAAATAATAGAAAGCTGCTTTCAACCATGTTTCCCAACGTGTGAACATTGATTCTGGTGGCTCAGGAAAAATTCATTTAAGAGATTTCAGAAATATTCTTTTGGTATTTGAAGTTAATGCATCTACCTTTGAATAACATTATTGAACACTTTGTGTAATAAGTTGTGAAACATGAACTTTACACGTCACATATAAAAGTCCCTCACGCTTGCGTCTAAGAGAAAGGCCAACACTACACATTGTCGCTGCACCATCGCTCACAAACATCGACAGTTGGTCAGTTGAGAGTTAAAGTTTTCATAGCGTATCTAGCATTACCTTCATAATTGCTTCGGCAGTGCACTTTTCTAATCTTTTATTAGGTAATACAATGGGAAATGTCGGTTTAACAGGACCTAGAAAACGCACTACAATAAAAATATAATGTTTTTTTCTTTTGCTAAAGCTTTGATCATGTTTTCGATGTCGTTACGCACAGTTGGCATGTAGCTCTGTAACGCTCTCCTGGATGGTAGCTTCCAGTTGGTATTCTATTTATTCCACAAGTCATGAAACGGTTGCTTATCGAGTAGATGAAGTCAAAGCAAAATTTTAATGCGTCCTTTATATTAAAGAATTTCATCAACAAATTGTCACAAAACTTGACTCCGCGCCTCATTTTACTCATTTTAAGCAAATAAAAACATTAATATATCTTAATAGGGTTGAGATCTGAACTACTTGGCAAAGGTTGTCCCAAACATTTTGTTGAATTTTCTCGAAGTTACAACACAGGAGCTTGTAGAGTGTGACAGAGTGCGTCGTCTTTAGTGCAATGTGTAACTTGAATTAACCTATTAAAAAACTTAATGGTTAATGATCATAAGACGTACTCAAATAAGCTACATACAGATATGCCAATTAAGGCATTTTCCACAAGATTATTTATTTATTATTATTCTACAAGATTATTGTCTTCTTTTATTATTCTTCTTGTAACTACAATGCATATACATATATTGTTCAATAAAGAACACATTGTAACATTAGTTGAATTTGATGGAGCCTGTGGTTGATTGACTATTGTGTTGTAGTGATTATTGCAACAATATATTGCTGTAAATGAAAATAATAAATGTTTCTCTATACAATTTTTACAATTTTATTCTCAAATCAAACGCATTTTCCAATTTATTGCGAAAAAGCAAGCAACACGAGCTTTTAAATCGACCTTATGTAAACGTTTACCAATAGTTCCCCCTAGAAAGCTCATGTTATATACACTTCGAAAGCTACCACATAAATTTCTGGCATTCCAGCGGGGCTCTCTAAGCTCGTCTCGATACATCTAACGATCTACCTGTCTGTTTATTCTCATTCTTTCTCTCTACCTGACCTAGTTTACATTTCATTAAATTAGTCAATACGATCTATCGTTGTTTACATGTTCTAAATGACAACAGCTCAATGTTCCTCTGTTAGTAAACAGAATAATCTTCGAATACATGGAAAACAATAGAAAATAAGAACGAATTGAATTGATTATCGAATTGTCATTGTTATTATAGCTGTTGGGTCTAGTGAAGAAATATAAAACTAATCAATTATTAATTGTTAAATGATGATGTAATAATAACAGTAACAATTACATAGTTGGATTATTTATCAAACATTCATTATTGCTATAGCTGTTGGATTTACTAAAGAGGTGGAAAACTAATCAAATACTTAATGTTAAATAATGACGTACTACTAATCATGTTAATAATTATAGAACTTGGTTTATCAGAACTGATTAAAATGAGTTCAGTGGAGATAACGATTATTCTCTCTCAGACTACAATTTGTCAGAAAAATTAAAAAAATATATTAATAAAGATCTATTCATTTTTATTTTAATAAAACTTAAAAATAGCTTTATAACAATATAAACAGATATGATAAATGTAATAAAGATCTTTCTAAGATGAAAAAATGTGTACAAATTTCAAGACAACAGGAAGAGTAATCAATCAACAAAATGTTCTGGCAGAAAACTATGTTATCCAATGTTAGCAAATAAGAAATCTTCTTGGAGATTTCCTTTCTTTATCAGTTTTCTACGGAACTCTATGTATTATGTAAAGAATTAAAGTTATTTACTTATATTCTATCAAATAAATATCAGGAATTACGCCTTTAAAAAGTTAATGTAGGTAAGGTGTGAAAAAAGGCTTGCTATAAATTGCTAAAAATTCACCTGATTGTGATGTAGAATTTTGGAACGATCTAACAACCAGTTTGTTTAAAACTGTTGGCTAGTTGACTCAAGCTATTCTGCAATTTTTGGGCAGAAGGAGTTTGATTCAAATTTCATATTGCAAATCTAAGTTTGTATACTGAATCATTGAAAGAAATTGAAATTGAAAGAAACTCGAGAAATTGCTGCACTTCTTTCCTCCAAAGTGTTCAGCTGACGAAAACTATTTTCGCTTCGCAGGTGAATTTTTTTCTAAAATAGTACTGGAAATAAGTTGCCTGTTTACATTTTTGCTGTTTTTGCTGTACCATACTTAAAATAGCATTTCACGAAGGTCGTTTTGAATTCACTGAAGTCATAAGAAAAATTCAATGAAGGAATTGGAAATTATACTGGAAACCGCAATAAGTATCGGGCTTTAAATAGATGACAAATAATATTTGTTTCACAGAATATACATGTGTATATATTGGCATATTTTTCTCTCGAAAAACATAGAATGGCAGTGTATTCTGAGTATTTTCTCGTTTGGTTTTTAAGTAACTGTTAACAGCTTGGACCTCCTGTTATCTGATCTATAATGTTCTAGATTCAAAACCATAACATAATATTGTTTTTCTTAAGGTACATAGAATGGTAGTGCAATCTGTGCATTTTCTCTTTTTCATCACTATACACTTGTTTCATCAAACTAAATGTTTCAGTGAACGATTTACCGAGTTTAAAACAGAACTTTTTATTTGGTCTTTGTTCAAAATTCATTTTTCGACCAATGCCAAATACACACTGTTCAATTTGGTTCGTAAACTTCCGCAGTCGTGGTCCATGCTATCTGCTTCTGGGTTTCCGGGCTGGAACCGCGTCACTACTATATCTGCCTACGTTTCGTACCCATTTGTATGGGACATCTTCAGGGCTGAACTACTGCACTGAAACTGTGTTTCACTGCAGTAGTAGAAGCATATAACACACTGTTCCTTTATGCGCAATTTTTCTGCTCCTAATAATGCAAATGTCTTGATATTTTGACATAACATTGGTGAAAGATGTACCTTACCGCCGCATATTGTTTTAATAGATGGCATCAGTAAGAATGACTATTTTTAAAAAGTTCGGTTTTCTCTGAGACAGACTGTGTATACATATATTATACCAACAATAAGTTTGAATCAATTATCATAGTATGACACGGACGAAGAGTTATAACGATAAGAGGGACTAAACTGCTCATATGAAAAGTATCAAACACATTAAAAATAAATCTATGATTACCCCATCTTCAGGATTACAATCCATCTAAATTTGTTTACTAAAAATATAAAATCCATACATAGCTAATTAAATAACTAACAAATCGAATAAATAAGAAATTTCTTAATGTAAATCCGAAATGGTGTCTGTAGAAATATAATTAAAACGATTTCTAATATCCCCGATATATCCGCCACTCTCGACGACGCGCCTTAATTTCCTGTACTTCTCTGCGTCTTCAGGTTACTGGATTCTTTTGTTTCAGAAGTTCCCTTCTTATCGAGATTCCCGAACTTGTATCATCCTTAGAGACAAACAAGAACAATCAACTTACACAAAAGAGACACTCGACAGTGAACCATGTATTGTGTACTCCTCTGTCGAGATTCCTCAAGATGCTTTTTCATATAACTTAATTTTACGTCGAGAAACGAAATAAATGCGCAATACTAATGTACAGGTTGCATTCCGTCTTATAAGATATGCATAAAATAATACTGGGACTTCAATTATTGCTTTTGTTTTGTGTTTTATTTCAACTTTTCGCGACAACATTGTGTAATTAATTTTAAATAACGTTGCGGGTAACAAAATTAATTAAATTCAATTGTCTATCTTGTGAATGCACGTTCTCAGGTTTTTTTTAAATTCTAAAGGTGGATCAGTTCTTAATAGTTTTGAATTACAGTAAGAAAATCGGTATCAACTATTTTCAAGTATTTTTAATGACATCAATTTCTTTTCACATTCATGATCTACTTATTCAACTTACGAAACACAAAATTTTAAAATGAAAGATAAACATTACTATGTGCTTACTTACATTCAGTCACAAAAGCGTTCGTGCACCTCATGAATGTTGAATATCATCAAATGTGAATGTCCTGCTGTGTGATAAAGCATGTTTGCTTCCTTCTAACAACATTCAAAAACGCTAAAAGTCGCTAATAACAATATGAAAATTGTTATTATTTACAACTAGAAAAGATCGTGTTAATATTTCGCGTCGAATGTTAAAAGTTTTCGCTCATAAATTATTTCTCTATTGTAAGCCAGAAATTTGGAAGGCTTTCGGTAAATCCTCTTTGTGAAAAATAAGCATTTGATGCCTTTAAAACGACGAGTTGTAAAAGTAAATGGGCGAGTTAAAAACACTACACAAAGAAAAAAAAGCTCATAGGCCACATAGCACCGTATTTAGAATATTTTTTTTTTGAATCTGCACTGCAGAACACGTTTGGTTTTTTTTTCATTATAGAGTGTTGTTAAAAGTCAGTAAAAAGCACTGCATATCCTCTTACGGATGGAACAGAAAGTTAATCGACCGAATGATGTAATGTCTTCACCCCACGTTAGAAGGCCAAGTCAATGTACGTGACTGAATTTTTATTTGGTCGACCAGCTTGCTGTTCAACTTGTACCATCGAAAATTAATCATTTATGTCGATAGAGTTACTGATCGAGATGGACGTTTCGTGGAATGTCAGTACTCTTCAGCTGGTCTGACTCTATCGACGACGATGAATGGAATGATTGATATATGTGTATAATCGAATGACATAAAAATCAGTGAAAGTCACTCTACACTGTCTTGCGGATAGAACAGCAAGCTGGTCGAACGAACGATAGATGTAATGTCTTCAAACCACTTAGATAGCCAAGACATCAACATACGTAACTGAATTTTCGACTTGGACCATCACGATTTTAAAAACCGACAAATGAACGAAATTAGTTATTTGTTGTCGACAGAATTACTGATCGAGACGCACGTGTCTTGGAATGCCACTACTCTTCAGCTGGTCCAATTCTATCGACGATGGATTGGACGATCGATATACAATCAAATGACATAAAATTCAGTGGTAGGCACAGTATAAACTCTTGCGGACTGAACAGCAAACTGATGGACCGAGCGATGTAATGTTTTTTAAATCGCGATGTGAAAAATCGAAAATTTATTCACGATGGTTGTTCGTCATCTAACATCGTTTGAAGATATTACATCGTTGGGTCGCCCAGTTACTGTTCGATCCGTAAAAGGGTATACATTTCCTTTCACTGATTTTTATATCTTTCGACTCTGTATCAATCTTTTCATTCATCGTTATCTATAGAGTTACACTGGCTGAAAAGTGGTGGCATTCCACGGAACGTGCATCTCGGTGAGTCCACTCTATCGCCAACAAATGTTTAATAGTGTTGTTAAGTCGCGTATATTACCAAACATGTAATTACTTTTACAACTTATCTTTGTGATTGCATCAAATATTTATTTGTCACAAGCGTGTTTTTGCGAAGAAGATTTACCGAATTCATTCTAAATTTATAGCTTACAATAGTGAAATATCTTGATAAATGAAGTGTATGACAATTTTAGTCACATTCAATGTTGTATTCAAGTTTTTTAACTTTGCTAAATGGAAGTAAATTTACTTTATTATATCCGAATGTTCACATTTGATGATATTCACATTCACGGAGTGTACGAACACTCTCGTCACTGACTGTACATCTATTATATATTTTTTCCTTCCTTGCGAAGCTTGTAAAGGTAAAAATCAATGTATCGTGGAGGATATTCAGTTGAAATTTGAGTCTAATACGAGTATAGTAGGCATAAAAAAATTAATTGTAATAAACAAAAATTTTATCGAATTAACAAGCATTAATAATTGCACAATATTAGTTGTTTTATACTGAAAATTTAGTTTATAAACCAAACTGAATACATAATTCGTCGCATTTCGAAGAGACAAACTAATTTACCCTATCCTTATCTTTCTCAGAGAGTTTGTTTTCATCGTATTTGACGCTTTTTGGCTATGTACGACCGCGCGATATATAAAATATGCTTAATAAAGGAACAACTGTAATTTACAAAATTACTTACTACTCCATTTCCGAAACAGCACAAGCGCTCATTTATACATATGCATGTTGAAAATTCTAGAACTAAAATAAAGCAGTGTTTTTGGTCAGAAAGTATGAACTGCACAATTAATAATGTCTCCCAAGTGCCAGCAGGTGTTATAAATATCTTCGTGTAGATACTGACGTAATGGTAAAATATTATTGTCACACATCTTGCAGTTAATATCTTCAATATTACAATGTACTAAATTATGTCAGACTAACCTTCTATTGAAGTAGTTTTTTTTAACCAGCAATAAATAGTTCAGAAATAATTAATCGCTTCAGTTCACTTGTATTAATTTATATAAATGAACATACATGGCGCATTTAAAAAGTTCTGGGACCGCTTCCGTTAGCAATGTAAAAAGAGCGCCATCTATACTTTTGCTGACGTAATTATTTGGTCTAATTACAATAATGTGTAACAAAAAAACACGGGTCATATGTAGTAATGTGAAATGCAATTAAAAATTAAATTTTGTCGTTTTTCGTTCTGACGAAAAAAATCATTTTTCCCATTACTTAGTCGCTTTTTTAAAATTTTTCAAAACATTTAAACACTACTTCATTTACTTGAGCTCTTTTACCATGTTTACATCGCTCCGCTGGGAACTAAAAATACTATACGCAGACGCGGACATATTCTGAATTATTACTTGAATATTATATTGACATTTATAATGGATGATATGGAGAGTATTAAGTCGAAATTTAAATTAACCGGTAAATAATTATAACCCTGAATCTGGTACGTAGACATCCGCGATCATGGTCCATGCTATCTGCTTCGGGGCTTCCGGGCTCGAACCCATACAAATGGGTACAAAACGTCGGCAGATATACAAGTGACGCGGTTCCAGCCGGGAAGCCCAGAACCAGATAAATTATAACCCTTTTTTGATCAACCAACCTTAGCAATGTAACGATTTCCTATAATTTTGTTCATGTTCAAGAAAAGCTTACGAAGCTCTGATCTATATCCGGTTTTTATTGCTCCTAATTTTGTAACTTTATTGGTAGCTACGTATAACATTAATGTTCGTATTGATATTCCATGCTAAGCTTCAAGTGTGTCGCTCAGACCAATTCATTAATTAGTTGTGGTTCGTCATAGTTATGATCAAGCGTGAAATTCTTAGGTTAACTTTCATGTCTATGCCTCTCTTTTAAAGCTTTTTTAACGTTTAATCCTACCATAGGAATATATATATGTATGTACGTAAATATGTAGGAACATAAATATACTACGTGTCAAATTGACTGACAAAATTAGAAATTGTTGATTTTCAAACAAAAAATACGTGTAAAAAATTAAACTAATGCTTACAGAGAATCCTGAAATTGTACCTGCCAAACACCATAATAAAATTGTTAAAATTCCGAAATATGTATGTATGCTTCGTAATATATGGGATACAGCAAAGATAGAAAATTTCTCAATCAACAAAGATCTCATAATCTGGCCACTGTTCGTGCATAGAAAGTATCCGACGATCTAACGCTACATTTTTTTGATTCGCAGCATCCATTTTAAAATCTCCTTGATGTTCATTCATTTGATTGCTCGTTTCGTGATTTTCAAAGAATCATTGTCTCCAAAGTTTGTCGAATATCAGTTCAAATTTTAGATGTGTTCAATCCTTCGAGAAATAAATAATCGATTTGCACTATGAATTGCGAGTTTACATTGCGGCACTGTCACAACTTTCAAAATTAAATATCAGAAATATGACAAAATTCACTTGTCATAATAAAAAAAAAGACGGTGGAATTACAATATAATCTTATCTTTCGAAAAGATGGTACTAATAGTAGAGTCGAACTTTACACAAAATCATTCTCGTGTAACATTACATCCACTGCAATTAAGTATAAAGTTTCCCTAACAGTAAATGGTAAACACGTAATACATCTAAACACGATGCTCCTGCAAAAAAATGAACAAAAACTTACAACACTACCACCAATTTTTATATACTAGCATGATCAGACATTATTGAGCGCACCCCGTAACAATTGCATGCAAAATACATGCTTTATCCGACATTATTTACTGTGCGACTGCAACCGATGGGCAAGAAATTATTCAAAATGCTTTTAATTTATGCTAATGCCCCTTTGACTCTATATAAATTATACTCCTAGCAAGAGAGTCTACTCTAGTAATATTAGGGTAACACTGGAACCTAATACTTTAGCATCGGTGCATATTCTGCACCACGAACTCAGTGGCTGTTGGTTCGGTCATGAATGCACCATCACGATTCGCCTGAGATAAAATTCGTGTTTAGAATAGTGTTTAAAATAACGTACCCAATTTTGTGGATTGCCTCGTCGCACTTATAAAATATTTAACATTTGTTCGTGTTTGCATAGCTGTTGATATAAAATAAAAACTTACAAACACCGAGCAACAAGTTTTATAATAAATTAAAAATTTTTATGTCAAAATTATCTAGCTCTTTTGGCATGATCGTAATGGAATAAAAAACTTGAAAAGTTGTCTTAAAACAAAACATTTTTCAATTCGTAAATGGATTATTTTTAAAGTTCGAATGATTTTGCTATGAATAATAACAAGTACGTAATTTTCTAGTTCAAAAATCCCAATCTTTTAAAAGCGGTATACTCGCAAAAATTGGTATTTCAAAAATTCTTGTTCAGTAGCAAATGAACATGTGTTGATACTTTAGTATCAACACGTGCTCATTCACATTAAATGACAAAATTTGCACAAGATTAAATCCTACGATTTAATCTTGAACGAATTATAAACTTAAAAAACCCATGAAATCAGTTAAATGTATGTCGACAAAAGCAATGGTAGATACGCGTTTCGTATAAGGCCAATTCTCGTTAGTCTACCTGGCTTTTTCGAACATGCACAAAATTAATCAGTCTATTGATCGAAAAAATATATCAAAATACAGTTGAACACCACTACTGTGACGTCTAACGTAACAACCAACCAATTAACAAGCTGAACGAGGGATGTATGACATCGTTAGACTTTTAGATGTCCGTTAGATAGCTATACTATCAACAATACGTACAACTAAGATTTTACATCTTTACTGCAATTGAAAATTGCAATACGTCCCTCGTTTGGCCAGTTCGTTGGAGGTTACGTCAGATGCTACAGCAAGTTTTTGCGAGTACACCCCTTTGAAAAAACTGAAATTTTCGTTAAAATAAAAGTTCTTTTCTACTGTTCATAGCAAAATCATTCAAGTTTTGGAGATAATCTAATTACACATTTAAAAATTCACGTTTTGATATGAGTTTATAAATATAGTAAAACACACTGAATACCACCTATATTTTGGTTTATTTAAAAACTCATGAAAAAACGTGAATTTTTAATGTGTAATTGGACTAACTCCAAAACTTGAATGATTTTGCTATGAACGGTAAAAAAAAACTTTTATTTTGACGCAAACTTGAGTTTTTTTAAAGTTTTTTCAACTCGCAAAAATTGGGATTTCTTCAAAAATTATTGTATACTAAAAATTGCTCGTGTACCGACGTTTTCAAATGTTTTAAAAACTATTTTGAAGTCAAAATTTTTCTAATTCTCTTTAATTCAACCCTGAGAAATTGTAATTGGCTCAATTTTTCGTAAAAAAGTGTTACTGATGCGAGGGTTACCATGAAAGAAATCTTTTTAAAGTGATTCCATGCCGTTTTTTCGGAAATTGCTTTCTCTAATTTCTCTAGTAGATCGAATCTTTTGCAAGAGCTTTTAACTCCCAAAAAATTGTATCCATTTCCTAGCCAGTCTATGAAAATATCTTGCTTTTCTAGGGCTACCATAGTGTAACCACTATTCAGATTATCGTTTGGGTTCAGGAAGAAATCTTTGTACAAAATTAGCTGCTCTGTTTTTGTTAAAAGTTTCAAATTATTGCTTAAGGTTTACATTCTTTCACGTTTTTGGTGACGATTTAATACAAGATGAGATATATGTTCAGTGAAAAGTTTCTTGGCGTTAGACTCAGGAAGTACGAGAAATCTATACCATAATAGTAATAATAATAAAGTTTAAATGTGGTGGTTTTACTGTTGTTATTTCATTTTCATCTTGCATGATGCTTTTACGTGTTCTAAAATTTGATTTGACTTATTTTCATTAGTGTATTGTATTAACCTACCTACCATACCTAGATCTTTTCTGGGATTATTTGTGTTTCTTTCAAGTCGGAGTTACCAGTTTGGTTTTGTAAGATTATTCATTTGGTTATCTTGACATTCTTTTGCTTATTGTGCACTAAAACAGTACTAGCAGCTATGTAAATCAGAAGGTGCAGGTCTTCTAGAGTATTTGCTTCTTGTAAATACTCTCAGTTGAGCATTCACAATCTTAATGATATGGAATGTACGATTTTTGAATTTTAAGTTTGGGTATTTTGAATAATCAACATGCCTCCCTCTCACGTCCAATGAATTGAACGAAAAAGCGAGAATGCATCTGTCTCGCAATGTCGATAACTAAGTTACCAGAGCGTATAGACAGATGGCACTGCATCACAGCTATTTGCCAATTAAAAGAATGTTAAAAGGAATCATTCTATTATTAATAACATTCTCTATTCTCGCTTTTTCGTTCAATTCATTGGACGTGAGAGGGAGGCATGTTGATTATTCACTATTTTTCTGTATCGTAATGATATGATAGACGCTATCAAGGAATCGTTCATTAATAACACAGAATCTGCCTGATGATTGGTCTATCCATGAAACATATGTAGTAGATAGGGTGTTATTAATAATATAATGATTCCTTTTAACATTCTTTTTAATTGGCAAATAGCTGTGATGCAGTGCCATCTGTCTATACGCTCTGGTAACTTAGTTATCGACATTGCGAGACAGATGCATTCTCGCTTTTTCGTTCAATTCATTGGACGTGAGAGGGAGGCATGTTGATTATTCACTATTTTTCTGTATCGTAATGATATGATAGACGCTATCAAGGAATCGTTCATTAATAACACAGAATCTGCCTGATGATTGGTCTATCCATGAAACATATGTAGTAGATAGGGTGTTATTAATAATAGAATGATTCCTTTTAACATTCTTGGGTATTTTGTTTATATTTTTCCAATTCAAGATATTTGTTCAAACTTGATTATTTATTTGCTGTTTTACATTGGTATTAGTGGGACTATGTGTTTCTTGTTGCATAGTCCGGAGCAGTAATTGTTTGAATTTTAATGCCTTCTTACGAGCTGTTCTTACCTCAATTTCGATTGTCATAAATAGGTTATTCAACTCGCAATTCTCGTGCAATCTCTACCATTATTCTTATTACTTCTCCAACACTTAGTCGTTTTTTCGTGATTATAGTTCTTTGTCGATCAACTAACCTTTTTAATGAAACGATTTCCGATAACTCTGAATAGCTGTTCTTGCTCGTTTCCAACCTGTACATGCGCCGACACTTTTGAAAGTCTTATAAACGATTTTAATGTTAAAATTTGTCTAATTCTTACGATTTAATATTCAAGGAATCATGAATTTAAAAAACCTTGTAAAAACGTGAATTGTAAATGTAAAATTTTTTGAATGTTTTTTAACGTTTAAATGATTTTGCTTTGAAAGTTATTCTACTAGTTTGGAACAATTATTTTACGTGTGTGTAAAATTATTAACTTTGAAGAATATTTGTTTTTTTACCACTTCGAAGAAAAATTCCAAAAATTATTGCACATCAATAAACGAACCTGTGCGACCAATTTTTAATTTCCCGAAAACGACTTTGAGATAAAAATCGATCTAACTCTTTTCACTTAATCTTAAGAGACTAGAGCACTTAAAAACCGTATCAAAATGGAAATTTGCGAGTCGAAAAGTTTCGAAATCGCTGCTCTATCTTCATTTTTATTTTATATCTCAACGAAATTTTTCACTGGAACAATTTCCCTAATCACTTGTTTATCTTCTACGTCAAAGGAAGAATATTACGTTTAAAAACTCAATTTTTATTTTCAGATAAAAAGACACAATTTCTCGCCGTACGGATGATGTAACGACACGAAAAATCAGCAAAACGTACAAGAATGTGGTGGTGTCTCTTCTTACTTTTCGCTCCCGAAATAGGAGCGGCGCGAAAAAATTGCGGCGGAAATTTCACGGCTCGCAGAGGAATCCTCCAAACGCCGAACTTCCCCAAAAAATTCAACACTCCCATCGACTGCGAATGGATAATTAAATCGGAAAGGGAAAATGCCTCCATTATAGTGTATCTGACGCAAATGTACGTGTTCGAAGGCCTCACTTTCACTGAATACGTCGAATACGACAAGAGATTACCCGGTGTCGTGATTCTCAGCGGCGAGGACGTCGTCAAAGGGAAGTACTTGCAGTGTCACAAAAACGTTTTAGTTATCAGTTTGAAATTGAATTCGATCGAGAACAACCACATCAGAGTGATGGATAATTTCATGGACGTCTACGGATTCAACATAACATACGAAATAACCGATGGAGAGGTTAGAAAGGATCATTGTAATATGATGGATTGCGGTTTCACCGGGATTTGCTACGACTATGTTACGTAAGTTTGTGTTTATGTTTTCATATTTAATAGTCCTTACTACGCTTTACGAAAACTAATTCCAAAAAAATCCTTACCACAACAATGTGCATATTCTGTATATGTATTTCGACTACTGAGTTGTCATCATCAGAAGAAATTAATCAGTTTCGCACCTGGGTTCACACAAAGAAATTCTGTTTCTTGTTAAATAAAGTATGTTTTTAGTCTACGCGTAAAGCATTACGTGAATTTTTATGTGTGAACTTTACGTGAAACATATAGGTCATGTATGTTTCTTACGACACTGTGATTGATTTTTACTGATGATGACAACTTATTTGTCGAAATACGTTTACAGAACGCAAACTACTTATCCTTAAACTATTTATTTATGAAAATATTTGCTATTTTTATATAAAAGTAACCCTCTCCCCCTCTCAAAAGATTATCCAAACGCTTGAACAATGAATTGTGTTAAAATAGGCATCCAAATCAACTTTTAGATCGTTACTTGTTGAAAACTTCTCAATTGCAAGGTACTATTTAGGCGTGGAAAAAGGTGGAAATGCGATTGAAGCTTAATTTGCTATTTTTGCCATAACAATAAATCACACGTAAATGCGCTTGTGATGATTTTTCCCCTTTTGGAAGGTAATCGACGGGAAGAATACCTTTTGCAAAAAGTGGAAGTCGATATGTTTTCTGTAGATGGAACAACATCCTCTTCTTTAGCGTAAGAGAACTGTTGTGTTGCCAGTGTTTAGATTGTTGTTCAGTTTCGGGCGTACGTAGAAGCGGCTTCCGCATTGCAAACACTTATGGGTTTTCGACGAACAGCTTTCATTTCTGCTGTGATTTCTGGGGCTCTTTTTCGTGTATTTCTCCTGCTTGTTACCACCATTGCAAGATTGCGAGAGAATTGTTGCCCTTGGTCTGCCTTTTCGAGTTCTACTCAACACACTTCCACATTCGAAATAAATTTTATAGTTACAACTTTTCTATAGAAACTGTAATGAAACAAGGATGACCAAATACTTATGAGCGATAGTGTATATATGAACAGTGAACTGTTCGGTATGTGGAGGTACATGTATATAATAATTTTATAAATATAAAATATCAGTTCAAATACGTAAGAAATGAAAGTAGTTCAAATTTCTTGCTTGGCGTTCAATGCATAGAAATACCCATGATAGGAAATGTTTGATTATGTCAACCTTGCACGTATTCGGGAAACATCATGCAACTACCCGGAGGAGCTAGTTAGGTAGGCCAATCTCGGTTCCCTAACGTACAATATATACACGATGGCGAAAGTTACTGGCGATCAGTATGTGTGCGTTAATGTATGTACGTTATTACGAGGGTAGTTTAACAAGTAGTGAGAATGGAAAAGAAAAACGAATTTTTTAAATACAAAATAATTTTTATTTTTCAATATATTCTCCTAAAAGAGCAATACACTTATTCCAACGGTGCTCCAATGCCCTTATGCCATCCCTAAAACGCAATTCCGGAAGGCTTGCAAAATACTCATTTACGAAGATGATAAGCTCATCGTTAGACGAAAATTTCTTTCCACCTAGTGCCGTTTTCAATTTTGGAAAAAGGTGGAAGTCAGAAGTCGGAAGGGGCTAGAAGAACTAATTGGAAATGCAACTCGTGGATTTTGGACATCGCAACTGTGCTGGTATACGAGGGAGCGTTGTCTCTTTGCCACTCCTGGCCATTTAGCACGAATCTCAATATTTAATTTTTGTAGAAGTTCTGCATAATATTGTCCGTTTATTGTGGCACCTTCCTGAAGGTAATCAATGAGCAAAATGCCCTTTGAATCCCAAAAAAATTGATGCCATCACCTTGTTTGCCGACAAAGTGGTTTTCGCTTTCTTTGGAAGTGCAAAACCACGTTCTAACCATTGTTTCGACTGTTGTTTAGTTTCGGGTGTACTGTAGTATATCCAAGTTTCATCGCAAGTAACAAATCGCCTACAAAAGTCAACCGGATTCCGCTTATAAAGGTCCAAACACTCACTGGAAATGCGCAAACGAGTGAAATTTTGATCAGTCGTAAGCAAACGCGGCACCCATCTCGCCGAAAGCTTGGAAAGGCCCAATTCTTTCGGTAAAATGTGGTGTACGCGTTCTGTTGAAATGTTTAGCATGTCTGCTATCTCTCTCACTTTGAGTCGTCGATCTTGCGTAATAATATTATGGATTTTTATAATCATTTCCTTAGAAGTCACGATTTTGGATGCTCCAGAGCGCGCTTCATCAAAACAGCTTGTTCTACCACGTTTAAATTCACTTACCCATCTACTTATTGTGGCGGATGATGGAGAAAATTCACCTAATGTTGCCCGTAGCTCATCTTTTATTTCGATAGCTTTCATACCCTTAATTACGAAGTATTTAATCACCGCTCGATACTCTGCTTTTTCCATTTTAACAAAACGACGTGTTGCTTCTTTTTCAATCAGCTGTCAAAAATAAACAAATCAACCGATTTATCTAAATATCGGCATGTAAACATATAAATAGGCAACCTAAATTACAATGCACTTGTTTTACCAATTAGAGCGCCACCTGTGTGTCATTCTCACTACTTGTCAAACTATCCTCCTAGGCATAATAAGTGAAATAAATACAATCAATCACTACATAAAATACATAATAATACATTCAAGACACACAACAAGGAAAATAAAATATTTTAATTCGAAAATTATTGAACCTTTAACAGCCGTTACAATCATTTTAAAAGCCACATGTGTTTACTAACTTCAATAAATAAAAATCTTAACAAAGAACATACTATCTCTAACAATTCTTTTGTTTATTACCACATAATATACTATTTTATTATGTCATTTTATTATGTAATGAACTAGTTCAGATATAATCTATATCGGTAGTCTTTAAGAAGTTTTAACAAGGAATACATGTTTACTACATAATTTCTCTTTATCTAGATAACATTTTAAGTCCACCAAGTAAGTACATAGATCTAATAAAGAAACTATATTTTATGCCAGTTATTTTCATGGGGTCGTATTTTTACATCCCGAAATGCACGAAGTCCGAAGAGTATTATGTTGTTATAAAAATGAACGTTGTGCTTTAGTGGACACTAAAAACCAAGCGGTAACGAACTATATTTCGGTTTTATAATGCGCATTTTTATTTTCCCAAATAAATTCCGTCACGTCCAGCAAAATCTCTAATATTTTCACATGCGGACGTGGCAGGATAATAAAAGTGCGACAATATTAGAAAACTTCATCGATTGTAATCTAAAAACTTTATTATTGATTTGTTAATATCCTCTCTTTCACTGTGGTTCAATGTGGTATGACAAACGTTCTGAGAAGTGTTAAGAGATTTGAGGTCTTACGTCTTTTATTATAATATACATTGGGAACATACGGTGGTCTCTCTGTAAACCGTTCATTTCGGAATGTGTGACGTATTTGGTTGAGATCGTCTTCCGATTCGGAGATGAAAATTACGCCATCTGCTTAGCATATTATTTTGTTTCATTTATTCCTCAACCCATACCCCCAGGGACACGTTTTATAAAAGCTAACATGTGATATATCTATAAGAATTAACTGAATGGACTTTGAATAGACGTTTTTTTAATCACATTTTTGGTATAACTTAGACAACTGCAAATATGTAATGCTCCGTTGGCACAAAAGACGAAATTCGTTCAAAATTTACCATTAAAAATTCTGGTGCGTGATTTTACAACTATGGGTCTGTTTAAAATATGCCTTACGGAATTTGGCAATAAATAACTGATGTGGCCTTTGCTTGATGGAACTCCATAACAAAAGTAAACACAAGAGCTCAGACGTGTGATTTTCACAAAATATCTTTTTTAAAAAACAGTAACAATTGTTTCGCCAGCACTGTGATTCCTTCAGACTAAAAAAGGTATACAAGGGCAGTTTGACAAGTAGTGAGAATGAAAAAGAAAAACGAATTTTTAAATACTAAATAATTTTTATTTTTCAATATATTCTCCTAAAGGAGCAATACATTTATTCCAACGGTGCTCCAATGCCCTTATGCCATCTCTAAAATGCGATTCCGGAAGGCTTGCAAAATATTCATTTACGAAGGTGATAAGCTCGTCGTTAGACGAAAATTTCTTTCCACCTAGTGCCGTTTTCAATTTTGGAAAAAGGTGGAAGTCGAAAGGGGCTAGATCCGGAGAATAAGGCGCATGCGGTACTAATTGGAAATGCAACTCGTGGATTTTGGACATCGCAACTGTGCTGGTATGCGAGAGAGCGTTGTCTTGGTGAAAGAGAATCTTTTTCTTTGCCATTCCTGGCCGTTTAGCACGAATCTCAACATTTAATTTTTGTAGAAGTTCTGCATAATATTGTCCGTTTATTGTGGCACCTTTCTAAAGGTAATCAATGAGCAAAGCGCCCTTTGAATCCCAAAAAAATTGATGCCATCACCTTGTTTGCCGATAAAGTAGTTTTCGCTTCCTTTGAAAGTGCAGAATGACGTTCTAACCATTGTTTCGATTGTTGTTTAGTTTCAGGTGTACTGTAGTGTATCCAAGTTTCATCGCAAGTAACAAATCGCCTCCAAACACTCATTGGAAATGCGCAAACGAGCGAACTTTTGATCAGTCGTAAGCAATCGCGGCACCCATCGTTCCGAAAGCTTAGAAAGGCCCAATTCTTTCGTTAAAATGTGGTGTACGCGTTCTGTTGAAATGTTTACCATGTCTGCTATCTCTCTCACTTTGAGTCGTCGATCTTGCGTAATAATATTATGAATTTTTATAATCATTTCCTTAGAAGTCACGATTTTAGGTGCTCCAGAGCGCGCTTCATCAACACAGCTTGTTCTACCACGTTTAAATTCTTTTACCCATCTACTTATTGTGGCGGATGATGGAGCAGATTCACCTAATGTGTCCCGTAACTCATCTTTTATTTCGATAGCTTTCATACCCTTAATTACGAAGTATTTAATCACCGCACGATACTCTGCTTTTTCCATTTTAACAAAACGACGTGTTTCTTCTTTTTCAATCAGCAGTCAAAAAACTAATCAACCGATTTATCTAAATATCGGAATGTCAACATATAAATAGCCAACCGAAATTACTGTGCATTTGTTTTACCAATTAAAGCGCCACCTATGTGTCATTCTCACTTCTTGTCAAACTATCCTCGTATACAAATACAATATCTATTTGAATTATAAACCTTCTTAAGAATAAGGCATAATAATACTATCGCTATTTATTGGCATTAATATAATGTTTATGATCGTTATATAATATTTAATCAAGTGTCCATACTTCCATGAGCGGAAGTGTATATCACAGAGCAATCACCACAAGGAAACCTATAGACTCACGATTTGTTGGATTTATGTATTTTTTCTTTGTTGTTTTCAGTTGTTTTTCTTAACGTATTGTTAGTTTGAAAAGCAATATCTACATCATTTTTTTAAGTAACTTACTTATTTGTTTAGGTTATGGGCCTATGTAACAACAGATTATACTTTTTGGTTTTCGTGCAGTTGGATATATCATTCGTAGGACTTTTTTTGTATCGTTGTTTATTTAACGAGCTATCAGTTAGCGCAATTTGTTTTATGATATTTAATTCTTTCTGAAAATTGCAAGCTCTAAAGGGGGGAATGGTTAACAATCTATATATCATACCATCATACCCCGCTATTTTTTGATTAATGCGAAAACAATTGTTACGATTTTTTAATAAAGATATTTTGTGAAAATCATACAACTGAGTTTTTGCGTTTAAATTTGGAAATAATAATCTATCAATTTTTTCGCTTTAACGAATCGAAAATCATACATCTTTTCACATCTAACTGGAAATATAACGTGAGTATAATGACCTTCCTGAATGCTGACTCACTTTAAATGTATATATTTTTTATGTCACATTTATGTCCCGTTAAAAATATATTAGAGAAAACCTAAAATCGATAGGATACAGGAACACGTTTTTTTCCGAAAAATATTTAGACATTCAATTAAAATTTAATAAAAATGCACTGGAAAATTTAATATAAAGCTCGAGACCTTGTTTTTGTATTATCAATTTGATATACATTAAACACTACCAGCCATAAATGCTTGTCCGCCCAGAAAATAATAAGAAAAAAAGTGTAATATTAACTGAAAAATTTAAAATTTTATTATTTAATTAACAAAATGTTTTAAAATCTTAAAGAATATTATTTCAAACAATTTTAATAAATATTCTTTTAAATTTCTTAACATTTTTGATTCGTTGACGTAACCACCTTTACCTCCTATTACTGTCTGGAATAATCTCGGCATCCTCACTATTAATTTCGCCAGTTTCCGGTTCTATTTTTGACCATGCATCCTGTAGCTGGAATCATAGAGTTTTTGAGAATGTTGGAACTGATTTTCGCAATTATCTGTCTAGCTCATCTCATATCAGATCCATAGGAATGAAATCGTGACTCTGAGCAATTTCATAATAACAATTATTTCTTCGCGTTCTAATTCCTATAAATGTCCCCGACACAATTCGGACGTGTGTTTGTGATCGTCGTCTTGCTGGAACACAAGATTTCCTCGAATTAGTCGTGTTACAGAGGAAACGGCATTCCGTTCCAAAATTTTCCTGTACCATACTTAGAACACCATCTATTTTAATAAGATCAAGAAAAATAACACCAAATCATTACTGTTCCTCCATGTTTATGGTGGATGTAATGCATGATTCAAGAACCCATTCTTCCTCCGATATTCGAACAATTTATTAGGCGATTTATAGCACACTAGCAGAGTTTGAATTCACGGTCACATGGTCTAATGGAAATGGCATATTCCCAGCGAGAGTGAGATCGCGGGTTCGATCCTGCGCGGAGCATTTTTTCAAAAATTTTAGCATCGTAAAAAGGCATAATTTTATACAATTAATCGGGAAAGATATTCAAGATATCACTATTTAATAATATAAATAAACCAAATTAACTATTTAGTATGTAAAACTTAATTTTAAAGTTAAATTTGTTTTTGATGTAATAATGTTGTTGTTTTAATGTGAATTTATAATTATCATACACATTATACATATATGTGTGTGTGTGTGTGTGTATTTATGTGTGTGTGTATGTATGTGTGTGTGTGTGTGAATCGTTATTGGAACCATGTTTACACACTACCATAAAGCATGAAGGAGGCAATATCCAAGTTTGGGGTTGTATTTCGGCAGCAGGTGTGGGTGAAATTGTAAAAAAAGGGAATATTAACTGGTGAGAAATACAGAACACTATTACAAGAACATGCCATACCATCAAGGCAGCGACTTATTGGCAATAATTTCATTCGACAATAATATAATGATCACAACTTGTGAAAGCTTATTTGACACGGCAGGAAGCAAATGGGGTATTGCAGGCTATGATATGGTCACCTCAAAGTCCTCACTTAAGTATTTTATATATTATTGCACATGTGTGGGATTATCTTCACAGAAAAAAGTGTGAAAGGGTGCCAAAGAACGAAAATGAACTGGTGAACATACTACAGGAAGAGTGGTACAATATTCCTGAAAATTTCATTAATTCATTAATGGAACGCCTACCAAGAAGAAGCAGGATACCATGAAAAATAAAGGTGGTCATACAAAATATTGAAAATTTAAGTTGTTTATGTTTAAATATCGATATGTGTTTTTATACATTAGAAAAAATTTCAACTTGTGTAAGGTTATTATTTATCCTTTTATAATAGTTTCTTGTAAAATTCAAGAGGGTGCTTCTTTCTTTTGCACAGTACTGTATGTATATATTAGGTGCGCAATTAAGATCTCACTGTTTTTCAAGAGATGGCTCCAGTAGTAAGTGCTGGTCGATTGTGACATAATCAAAACGTCATGAACCAAGCTTAGACATATGGTAAACAAACCGCTTTGACACATTAGTGATTTTGTTTTTACGTCATATACTTTTGATTGTGTGAAAATGTCTGATTTTGTGCCAAATAATCGTCATTTGTGGGAAGTGTTACTTTTCTTCTTTCATTCGAAGAAAACGGCGGCTGAAGCGCATCGAGAACTCCAAAAAGTTTACGGAGATGCTGTGAAATAACGTACCGTGGTTGGTTCCGTCGCTTCAAAGAGGGTGATTTCGATGTTGACGACCGTTCGCGTGAAGGAAGACCAAGAACCTTCGAAGACGCTGAATTGGAGGCATTGCTCGATAAGGATCCGTGCCAAACGCAAAAAGAGCTTGCTTCAGTATTAGGAGTTACCCGCCAAGGCATTTCCCAGCGCTTGCATGCGTTGGGAATGATTCAAAAACAAGGAACTTGGGTTCCTTATGACTTGAAGCCAAGAGACGTTGAGCGTCGTTTTTTCGCCTGTGAACAACTGCTCCAGCGGCAAAAAAGGAAGGGTTTTCTTCATCACATCGTTTCGGGTGTTGAAAAATGGATTCGTTACAGCAACCCAAAGAGAACAAAATCATGGGGACTGCCCGGTCATGCTTCTACGTCGTCGGTTCTGTCGAATATTCACGCTACGAAGGTTTTGCTGTATATTTGGTGGGACCAGGGCGGTGTTATTTATTATGAGCTGTTGAAACCGAACGAAACCATCACTGGGAAACGGTATCGAACTCAATTGATGCGATCGAGCCTAGCACTGCGCGAAAAGCGGCCACAATACGAGCAGAGGCACGAAAAAGTGATTCGAGAGCATGACAACGCTCGGCCTCACGTTGCCAAACCTATTAAAACCTACTTAGAAACGCTCAAATGGGAGGTCCTACCCCACCCGCCATATTCCTCAGATATTGCGCCGTCCGATTATTACTTGTTCCGTTCGATGGCACATGGTCTGGCTAATCAGCAGTTCCGCTCATATGAAGACATCTCAAAATGGCTTGATTCGTGGATAGCCTTAAAAGACGAACACTTCTACCGTGACGATATTCGAGCTCTGCCAGAAAGATGGGCAATATTTTGAATGATTCATTTGTAAACATTTTTTCACAATAAAGTTGCATTTTCATCAAAAAAACAGCGAGAACTTAGTTGCGCACCTAATACTAATACATTCGCAGATATATCAAAAAAGATTTTATTTTCTTTGGATATATAATATAACAGACGAATTCTAACTTTTTCAAAAAGACTTTGAATTAATATTTAAAACAAAGTTCGAAAGTAAGAGTTAGTTTAAAGCTAATTAATAAATTACATTAAATTTATTACATATAACTATATATATATATATATATATATATATATATATATATATATACACCTTTTTTTATAATACTCTGTATATATATATATATATATATAAATCGACTGATTCAGAGATAAAATTGATTTTTTATTTGGATCTATACATAGCATAAGCCAAACTATCATTGAAAAAATAAATCAACTTAGTACACCTGTTAAAAATATAGTACAGAAGTACCTAAAATCGATAAAATACAGGAACAGACAGAATATGTTTTTTATTGAAAAATATTTTGACATTCAATTAAAGTTTGGTAAAAATTCACTGCAAAATGTAATATAGAACTCTGGAATCTAGTTTGGCTTTGTAAATATAATCTAAATTGTATGTGGAGATATTATATATTAATGGTTTTGTGTTCTCTGTTAACAAAACACGAACTAACGAGTAAGGTTGTAAAGGGAGCGTATATAAATAAAGTGTTTTAATATTAACACATAAATTGGCTTATGGATTGCAATTGTCGGCAGTTCCTACCTAAAACTGTATGAATATAAATGTTATTCTTTCGTGTTTGAGTTTCCGGCTATTAGGAGGAATAAGACACAGTGCATATAATATATCTTCTATAGTTTATTGCGTTTTCTTTATTCTTTTCATTTCGTTAATTATGCGTTTGCTGTAAATGCTTTTTATTTCAACGACTTCAGTGTTATTTGAAGTTGAATTCATGTTTTTCTTTTCCAAATCATGTTTTAATGAAGCTGTTGCGTTTATTTTGTTACTATTTAAATTATATTTGTATTCACAGATTCTTTTATGTAGATATTGTTTTATTTGTCCTACGTATGTACCTTCACAAGAATGGTATTTGATTTTGTATACACTGTGTATTTGTTTTTCTTTAGGTGTTTTTTTTTCTGTTTTTATATGTGAATAATCTTCTTTTGATGTTTGTCTCTATGAAATCCAGAGGATAGTTATTTTTCGAAAGCATTGTTTTAACTTTATTTAGATTTTCCGCAATATTGTTTATGTCTGAAATTTCCTAACATTCCTCTCTACTAAATTACAGATTGTATTTTTTTTGTATTTAATGCGAACCTTTTATAATAATAATTTGCTTTACTGCACAGCATACTTTTACTACATAGCATATACAAAAAAGAATAATTTACAAAAGTAAATGAAATTGTCGAGAAAAAGAAAGATAAATGAAAGTCACAGAAATTAAATAAAAATATTTGAAAACTATGAATTGACACTATCCACAGAAATATCATTACAGATGTTTTTCGCATTCCTGGACGTATGAATTAATGAAACTTTCCAAAGTAGATTTGTCATTGATGTACAGTAAATGTACACGTGGCCGCACTTCCAGAGGAGGGGCGCTGAGCAGAGAAATTTAAATTGGACAGAAGATCTAAACAGTCAATTCGATTATTTACCAACTTACAAAGAAAAAAAATGCTGTGTAAGGAACTATGATCCTTTAGTGATTTGACATTTTGCTCCTCAAACAAAAGATCGTAGCTCAAAATATTATTTATTTTACTATACAAGGGATACCAAACAGGGGACTCATACTCCAACTTACTAATGACCAAGGCAAAGAAAAGTATTTTTAATAAGCCGATATTACTAAAATACTTTGTAGTTCTCATTATACAGCCAGCGATCTTAACTTCTTTTTTGACATATCACTATGTAATTTAAAATTTATTAACAAATCAAACAAAATACCGAGGTCCTTGATAGAATCGACTTTCATAAGAATGTGTCCCTCTAAGGAATGTGAGGAAGGAAACGAAGTTAACTTGCGGATAAATGACATCACAGAACATTTATTGATGTTCAAACCAAGACGATTAGGCTTAAACCAAGCTGAAATAAGTATTAGACTCGTTTGTAGCTTAGTAACATCTTCAATGGAAGAAATCACAGTAAAAATCTTTATGTCATTGGCATTAGCATATCAAACAAGTCAAACAAAATACATATATATAAAAAATTTCTTTCTAGTGCCGTTTTCAATTTTGGGAAAAGGTGGAAGTAGGAAAGGCGCATGCGGTACTAATTGGAAATGCAACTCGTGGATTTTGGACATCGCAACTGTGCTGATATGCGAGGGAGCGTGTTGTCTTGGTGAAACAGAATCCTTCTCTTTGCAATTCCTGGCCGTGTAGCACGAATCTCAATATTTAATTTTTGTAGAAGTTCTGCATAATATTGTTCGTTTATTGTGGCACCTTTCTGAAGGTAATCAATGAGCAACATGCCCTTTGAATCCCAAAAAATTGATGCCATCACCTTGTTTGCCGATAAAGTGGTTTTCGCTTTCTTTGGAGGTGCAGAACCACGTTCTAATCATTGTTTCGACTGTTGTTTAGTTTCGGGTGTACTGTAGTGTATCCAAATTTCATCGCAAGTAACAAATCGCCTACAAAAATCAACCGGATTCTGCTTATAAAGGTCCAAACACTCATTGGAAATGCGCAAACGAGTGAACTTTTGATCAGTCGTAAGCAATCGCGGCACCCATCTTGCCGGAAGCTTGGAAAGGCCCAATTCTTTCGTTAAAATGTGGTGTACGCGTTCTGTTGAAATGTTTACCGCGTCTGCTATCTCTCTCACTTTGAGTCGTCGATCTTGCGTAATAATATTATGGATTTTTATAATCAGTTCCTTAGAAGTCACGGTTTTGGGTGCTCCAGAGCGCGCTTCATCAACACAGCTTGTTCTACCAAGTTTAAATACATTTACCCATCTACTTATTGTGGCGAATGATGGAGCAGATTCACCTAATGTTTCCCGTAACTCATCTTTTATTTCGGTATCTTTCATACCCTTAATTACGAAGTATTTAATCACCGCACGATACTCTGCTTTTTCCATTTTAACTAAACGACGTGTTGCTTCTTTTTCAATCAGCTGTCAAAAATAAACTAATCAACCGATTTATCTAAATATCTTAATGTAAACATATAAATAGGCAACCTAAATTACAGTGCATTTGTTTTACCAATTACAGCGCCACCTATGTGTCATTCTAAGTGCTTGTCAAACTATCCTCGTACAAACGGCTTGTATTACAAATTACTTGATATAAATGTGTGTCCATAAATTCAATTTCCAGGTACTATATAGCAACAATTTATGTATTCTAAGATATCAAATTACCAATTACATAGTGCCTGTCTAACAACTGTAAGATATATCTGCAATTATACATAATTCCACAGTATATGTTATGTTTTATATTTCTGAAATAATAAATTACTTAATTCTAGTATTTTTCATCTCCTAAACGTTACCTGCACAAGTCGAATTTTACTAAAAAAAAAAGAGTGAGGATTTTAACTTAATCCCATGAAATCGGTCGCCAGATTAACAAACACTGCTGTGATTAAAGTACTTTTATACATACTATTGCGACTACACTCGTAAAATTTTCCCTGGTACTTAAATAGTATTATCGCCGTTTCGAATATATTTTCGTACATTTTAATCTGACCTCGGTGAGCTATGAGTTTCGTTAAATGTACAAGACTGTTCTTTTAAAACTTCACATTTCAGATTACACCTAATTTACATAGCGTAAAGGGTGTTGTATCTTCTTTGAAAATTATGTCAGAACGAAATCCCCGGGGTCAGGACGAACGCGAACCCAAAGCAAATAATATAAATGTGTCTGCATATTTTTTTAAACACATTAACAAAATTTCCTTTGCTATGGTGGAGGAATTGGGAATTTTTAATTTGCGCAACTGGAAAATGCGTTCGCTTTAAAACAACTTTTCGGGAAAACAATTAAAAAATGATCAACTGAAAATACGGTAAATTCCTTAATAGGTATTCTTTAATTTCCGTGTTATTAAATTCATGATGTCATTTTATTTTATGTCTAAGTGTTTGTAAAAATAACGAGAAAAATGTATATGTACGTATAAAGAAATTTGTGAATCGTTCTTCGGGAAACAAAACATTTTTTAATAAAGTTGTTAAAAAAAATCTTTTTCGTGCTGAAAAATTCATGTAATAATTTTCATTACATACACTACCGACCAAAAGTGTTTGTCCGCCCATAAAATAATAGGAAAACAAATGTAATATTTCTTAAGGAATAATAACCTCAAATAAGTTTAACAAATATTCTTTTAAATTTGCTATCTGCTTCTGGGTTTCCGGGCTGGAACCGCGTCACTAGTATATCTGCCGACGTTTCGTACCCATTTGTATGGGACATCTTCAGGGCTCAACTACTGCACTGAAACTGTTTCAGACCACGACCGCGGAAGTCTACGTACCAAATTATTCTTTTAAATTTGTTTGAATATTATATTAATCGATTTGATCACCTTTAGCTTTTATTACTGTCTGGCCCAATCACTCTTGCCCTCTCTAATAATTTCGCCCAGAGCTTCCAGTTATATTTTTAACCATGTGTCTTATAGTTGAATTTATAATGTTTTTGTTTGTGAATATTGGACGCTCATCCCATAACAGTTCTATAGGATTTAAGTCGGGGCTTTGATGACGTCATATCACAATAACAATTATTCCTTGCTATTCTAATTCCTTTAAATACCCCCACAGAATATGGATGTGTGTTTGGGATCGTTGTCTTGGCGAAACAAAAATTTTGGAAAGAAATACATTTATTTTTCAACATAATCTTTTTTCAGCTCTATATATATATTCTTCATCGTTGGAAAATCTTAGACCACTTTGACCACTTTGATCACATTTTGGCCATTGCAATAACGGATTTGTGAGCTTACTTAGCCAAATGCGGCCGTTTTTGCTTAATTTCTTCGCTGAAACATTGCAATAGGTTCGCATAATACTCGCCGTTGATAGTTTTTCCTTTTTCAAGATCGTCAATGAAAATTATGCTACGCGCATCCCAAAGAATCTATGCCATGAGCTTGCCTGCAGATGAAACGGTCTTCGCCTTCTTTGGAGCCGGTTCTCCCTTTTGAGTTGTTTTGATTGTTCTTTTGTCCTTTTGTCTCGGGTGTGACGTGATGGGCTCATGTTTTATCCACGGTTACGAAACGGCGCAAAAATTCTGCTTTGTTGCTGTGAAACTTCGCTAAACACTCAATTGAAACATCTTCACAACACAGTTTTTGCTCGAGTGTGAGCAAACGCGACACCCATCTTGCACACGGCTTTCTCATGTCCAAAGTTTTAGATAATATGCAATGTACCGCACTTTTTGAAATGCCTACTATGTCTGCTAGCTCGTGCACTTTCAATCGATGATCATCCACTACCGGTTTGTGGATATCTTCACCATTTCTAGAGTCGTCACCTCATTTAGTCGACCACGGCTTCGTTTAAACTCTGCTACCCAATATTTCACTGTTGTAAACGAAGGAGCAGACTCACCCAGAGTAGAACCCAGTTCAACCTTTATATCGGTTGGGCGGAGGCCTTTCAAATAAAAGTATTGTATCACGTAACGATGACCAATTTTCTCCATTTTTACAAATACACGGAAAAAAAAATACACTGAAAATACTAAACAACGTGGTGTCTTCAAACTTGAAACATATACTTTATAGATTGTGTACTTTTCAAACAACTATCGGCATCTCTAGGTCAGCCCGGATATTTATGGGACCACCCTGGTATCGTTTATTTGAATAATATGAAAATATACACGCGGACAACACTTATGGCCGATAGTATAACTTGCGTATGTATTTCTTTATAGTTTAATAAAGGCGTACTGTTTTAAATCAAGAGTTACGAATATGTGTTAATGTGGAACGGGAAGGCAAAAAAGGGAAAACGAGAACGTCAGCAAAAAAATTGCGTAAGAAACTCCGTCCTGATAAAATCAAAGGAAAACATGTAAATGAGCTACGTTCGCTCACGTCGGATTCATTCCAAGTTCATGGTGTGATAATATTAATTAGTGATGCCATGTTAGTATGGGCAAATGAAGAAGCACAATTATGTTTGAGAAAGATAATATGTACGATACTACAAGAAACAGTGTTAATATGCTAATTTACACAAAGTAAAATTAATTTTATAGTCCGAAAGGATATTTTAATACAATTTCATATTATTAATGTTTATGGGTGAAGGAAAATTCAACACAATCGCCTTGTAATTCTTTCTAAACTTAGCTCGCGATAAAAAATTTTTATTTTAAATTGTATACACAAAGCCATATTGCTGCCGACAATGTAATTAAAGAAGTTTTGAAAAGTATTGAAATTTGTTTTTAATATAAACACAAAGAATAACAATTGTTTGAAAATGAAAAAATCAAGCTTTTTCTTAAGGCGCTTTTTTATGTTTTCTAATACATTTTATGTTTTTTTAAAATATATTTGCTTTACAAATCATACATTTAAATCAACTGTAGTTTGTTTTGTGCTGTCATCAATTTGTGTAAGTCACCAGGACGAATTTGATTGCATATATTTACAGCGCCGGATCTAGTAATTCTTTTACATGAGGTGAAAGATTTTTTTGGCAACTCTTACCAAAAATACCCTTCATAAAACGTATAGATTTGGATGAATAAAATTACAAAGGAAACAATAAACTGAGGAATTTTATAATTTACTTAACAGTAAAAAAAAGCCGAAAATTTGTGAGTTTCACAGAGTTGTCTATTATTTGTTAATATAAGTATTGGGTTGGCAACTAAGTACTTTCGGTTTCGTAGTATAAAATAAAACACTTTTTTTTAAACAAAGAATAGTTTTTAATCAATTATATATTTTCCATTTTGCTCAATGACCTTTTGCCATCTTTCTTTCAGCTGCATGATTCCGCGCTCATAAAATTTCTGGTCCTTATCAGCAAAAAACTGAACCAGGTGCGAGTGAAGGTCATCGTCATTTGTGAAAGTTTTACCATTCAAAGAATTCTGCAAACTTCGAAATAAATGGCAATCAGATGGTGCTAGATCAGGGCTGTATGGGGGATGTGGCATCACTTCCCAGCCAAGCTCCAATAGTTTCCCACGAGTTGCCAAAGATGTGTGAGGCCTTGCATTATCTTGATGGAAAACTACACCTTTCCGATTTGACAATTCTGGCCGTTTTTCTTTGATTGCTTCATACAGTTTTATTAATTGTTGACAGTAAACATCAGAATTGATTGTTTGGTTCCTTGGAAGCAGCTCAAAAAACACAACACCTTTGTAATCCCACCAAACTAACAGCATGATCTTTTTTGGATGCAATTCAGCTTTCGATGTGGTTTGAGCTGGTTTATCGTGTTTGCTCCATGATCGTTTTCGAACTATGTTACTGTGCAGGACCCATTTTTCATCAGCAGTGATGATTCTTTTTAAGAAAGGGTCGGTTTCATTTCGTCTAAGGTGCATATCGCAAAAGTTGATTCTTTGTGTTAAATGAAATTCTTTCATTTCGTGAGGTACCCAAATATCAAGCTTCTTAACTAGCCCAAGACATTTTAAATGTTTTTCAATTGTTGTGTGCGATACATGTAGCCTCTCCGCAATCTCTCGAATAGTTATATGACGATCCTCTTCAATTATGACTTTGATTTGGTCGGTCATCATCAACTTCAGTAGGCCGACCAGAGCAAAGCTGAGCAACGTCATCTTTGAGGGAAAAATCTCCAGAACGGAATTTTTTATACCAATTCTGACACGTGCGCTCTGTTAAGCAATTAGCACCATAAACTTCACATATCATTTTGTGAGCCGCAGCAGCTTTCTTTCCTTTACTGAAATAAAATAGTAAAATATGTCGAAAATGTTCGTTTCTGCACTCCATTTAAAATTAACCCACAACTAATAGCTTTAATAAAAATCACGCACTACTTGCTTCTGAAGTTACGTCAATGTGACTAGTATCGCGCGACAAACGGTAAAGTACAGCACTAACATACGTTATACAAAAAATAAAGCAACGCTCTCTATCGGTAAAAACCGAAAGTACTTAGTTGCCAACCCAATATATGTAGATACATGAGATACAAGTTAATAATGATATAAATACTTGGGTTGTCTTAAATTTTGCATATGAAACTGGAATAACACAGTAGATAACTTTTGAAGACTTCGTTGTTTTTCAAAGTATTCTCCACGAAGATTAATGCACTTTTGCATGCGCTCGAACCAACTCTGGAAGCAATTATTCTACTCCTTTGTTGGTTCAGTCAAAAATGCGTTTTTGCGTTTTTAAAGGCATCGACTGCTCTTTCTGACGATTGGACTCTTTAATCACGCAGTCCATTCTTGATTTTCGGAAAGATAAAGAAATCGTTGGAACTTAACCCCGGACTGTACGGAGGATGGTCCAACAATTCGACGTTTTGTTGCGTTTAAAATTCAGTATCGCGTGCTGCGTGCGAACTTGCATTATCTTGGTGGAGGATGATTCGTCGTCGGGATTAGTTTTCCGAAGCTCAGCGATAACTCGTGGCAAACAAATGATTGTATACCCACTGGCAGTAACAATTCTTTGATCTTGTTGCTACATGACATGCTTTCGAAACAAATGTCGCGATCATCCTTTTGGAGATACATCGAGAACGGATGACTTTTGTCGGCTTTTCAAATTATATGAACATTGATTAAGGAATTGTATGCAAATTAATTATTAAAAAAGAAAAAGGTTATGTGAACGGCTTCTTTCAAATAACTGATAATCGAGAATGATACAAAATCATTGTAAAGTAAAAATATAATGAGATAACATTTTTCGAGATCAAATAAAGGATAAGGATCAGTTTTCAACTTGGAGATTACGCAATGGATTTTTCTCCAAATAGTTTACAGAGTTCTTTGATGGCCTTCCTTTCCCAACCAAACCCCATAGTTCCCTCCAAGAATCCTCCGAAAATAATTCCTTGCCTAGCTATTCAATTTCTCATAGTTTTTCTGGTTCAAGATCTATATCTCACAACCATAGGTCAGCGCCGATTACATCACTGTTTTACGTACTCTTATTTTTTGTTTTACTTGAGACTTCTTTTGATTTTAATTTATTTATTATTACAATACCTTTAGAGTCGTAAAAACAAATGAACATTGTAGTCCTTCTTCTGCAAAATGTAATTGTTTAAGCACCGTACATAAGTCTCATAACTAGCTAGAATCGATCCAGGAATGTGGACTTCCATTTGGTTGCTTTAATAAAGTCCTTTTCTAATAAAGCTCCTTCAACATAATTTCTTGGTCTTCATTTAAAGCGTCATAAACAAATCGACCACAGACTTTCCGTTTGTTTAAATCCTTCATCAAAATTTCACGAATCACGTTTTTGGTCGTATTTAATTCATCATCACAGAATTGAATGTGCATCGTAGACGATCGTTTCACGCACTTTTGCCACTAACTCATCGTGATGTTTGTCTTTTGGTCGTCCTAGCTTTGTTGTTAATTAATTGTTAGTTATAACAATTGTCTTGGATCACCGTTTAAACAGTTTAACCTCCAAGCTGCTACCAAGTTTTAAAATCTTGAGCAACTATCAATATACTCAATTCTACTAAATATCTTTATTCTCACATTTAATAAAGGTTAAGGATATTAATAAAAATTTTAAATAGTAATGGGCCTAGATTAGATTCATGTGGAGCACATAAATTGAAGAAAACACATGAAATATATCGTTATGGTATGTTACGTGGTGTTTTCTTCTAATCTGAAAAATGTAATCAAAGTATGTGATAGTTTAGTTTCATTACTTAGAGCAAATCGTTCGTTAATATCACAAGTTTACCTGACGAAAGGTGAATTTCTCGAAACGCGTAGTAAACAGGGTTTTAATGATTCTTCCAACGTATTCAAACTTTAAGAATTCGTTCGATTTACATTAGTAACTCGAGTTCTTCTTTCAGCTTGTCACACGTCCTGGACTTTTGATGCTGCAGGAGATAATACTACTTACCAATATTAAAGCTGCTGCACATATCGCACTTGTACTTACGAAGAATTGAATAGCTATATTGAAGGAGTCTTTTAATTCGTTGCATATCCTAAGAATCAATTAGCATTGAAAGAAGATGTCTGGCAATAAAGAGAAATAATTACCCGTTAATCAGTTTGTGTTGCATCAAACACTCAAATAACATTTCACTGTCAGACATACTCTCTCCTCTTTTACCAAAGATAGTTACTCTCTGCTTCTTTGACTTCTTATTTAAAATAGACTTCAGCACTTCCTGCATTATTACAAATTGAAGGAAGCAAGTCGTCACTAATGATGCGAAAAAGATATCGAAGGCGTTTATCATGAACAGTACAAAGCAATCAGAATAGTACTGCCATATGTACAAAATTTCGTAAACGTACGGCTGGTTCCATTCAAAAGGAAATACTGATTTCAAAAGCATCCCGTGGTATCTAATGTATGCAGTGGTGGTTATTAGGGAATTAGTAACTGCGGAGCAAAAGAACAGTAAATAAAATTGATAGTAGGGCTTTCCTTTGAATTTGCAGGCGTTTTATAGACTCCATAACATTCAGTGGTCAAAACTGCTTCCACACTTTAACAAAAATGGCGTTGATCACTTGTCTTTTCGTTATAAGAAAAAGCAATCGAATATATTTGAGGCGCCTACGACCCGCTACCTTTCGCTTAAACACAGGACACGTGTCTTGCAAACTTTCATTAATAGAACGCTTCTGGTTAAACTATATTTAATTTAACATAAGACAAATAACTTTGTTGACATGTTCTTGTAGTTCTTCCCCGAATAGGATTTTTTCTCCAAATATATTTTCCCTAGAGTGTGCACTCATAATCAATTAAATTAACTGCCAGTTAAGCTATTAAGTTCTTAACTAATTTAAGAAGTTCCTAATTTACATAATCTTGTTATAAACTATGCATGTTCACCTAAGTCGACTAGGTGAAAATCTGCCTGGAATACAAATGAGTGTTTGTTATAATTTATATATGACGTGCATGCAGTTAGTAGTCTGGAACTAATTACTTAAAGTATAAAGAAACTGCGAAATGTTGAGTACAAATTATTTCTTGGACGAACTTCGCTTAAAAATGAAGGGTACGAGGCTACTCTGCTTTTGAATGTATAAAACTTTGATTTTTTTTATCTTAACTGTAAAAAATTATATTGGAAATTTATTATTTAATAATATTATTATATTTTTTACCTAATTTAAATATAATCTATTGTATTTTAATTTGTTATTTTCTAAGAAATAAAATAAAATAAATAAAATGCAATTCATTCAAATCTTGTATATAGAAGGACAAAATATTTACACTGAATACGAAATATACAGGATGATTCTAAAAGTATGGACCGATTTCATAGCACTATATCTTACTAAGGGTAATACAAAATTACAATAAAGTTGTAAAGTATTTCGTTTATAATTAAGTATTATTTTACGTCTTAAAAGTTTTTATTGTGTCCACCACGAACCATTGGGTCGAGTGTTGTTATTCGATGTTAGAGATCATCTAAGTTATTGGGTAATAAGGGAACATAAACTTGATCTTTGTCATATCCCCATAAGAAAAAAAAACAACATGCCGTGAGGTCTGAGAATCTCGCAGGCATAAAGAATAAGAATCTAGGCTCCCTTTCACTTCGATCCAATACTGGGGCACTTCTTTCAAAAAAGCTCGAATCGTCAGATACCAATGAAATGGTACTCTATCTTGAAAAATGAATTGATCTGAATCTATGTGCAGTAAAAGGAAAAAGCAATTTTGGAGCACATTGAGAAAAGATTATTCTATACCGGGTATGGGCAATCTTTGACATCTTGTGGGCCAAACTTAAATGTGTAAATACGTTCGCGGGCCGCGTTTAAAAGTAGTGCATTTGAAAGTAGTGTTCATAATTTTTAGCGATAGATATTAGACATGAAATAATACGACAATGTCTGGCGGGCCGGATCAAATCTTACAGCGGGCCGGTTGTTGCCCACATATGTTCTATACGATGCTTCTTTTGAAGGAAAATGGTGGCCATAAACCTTGTTCACAAGTTCTGCACAGAAGACGTTCACCTTAGGTGAATCTCTTTTATGTTCGATAATCTCAAGTAGATGTTGCGTTTCCCAAATGTTCACGTTGTGACAGTTAACTATGCCATTCATTACTGAAAGTTAAACGTAAAATAAAGATTTCCTTATCCATCATGTCTAAAAATGCTAAACTCCATCCACTTCCTCGGATTTCGCTCAAACGCAGCACGGATTCTCTCCACTACTTTCTCAGAAATTCATAGTCGATCTGCGTTTTTCCCTTTACACAAATACTCACTCTATGTAAACTGTAAAAGCGCCGTCGTATGTTCTTCGAAGAGAGCGGCTTAAATTTGAATCGTCTTCGAAAAGCACGCTGCATCGTAACAACAGAATCGATTTTCGCGAATTTAAGAATACAGAGAGCCTGTTGCTATAGAATTGTCATTTGGAGAGTAAGCAAACAATAGAATGGTGATGTGGGAGCAACCCATCTACATACAGCACTCGCGTGGCAGTCATTTGAAATTTAGAAACTGCCTCTTTCGAAGAATGAGTGACTTGTTCCATGACCATACTTGAAAATCCGTGAAATCGGTTCACTCTGTTTGAATAATCTTAATATGGTACAAACGTACGTATATCTTCTATAAACAAGATTAAAATAACCGGTAGTTGCCATTTACATAAATTTTTCCTATAATACTAAATCATCCTACTGTCTAAACTTTCTTCTTTTGATTTTTCATACCTCCTTCTAAACTCAAGTGAGTTGAATTTAAGTGATAGAATACGATACGTGCTCTAAAATAGATTCAGATCAACTAAATTCATTGCCTCTGCTGGAATTACTCAGGGCTCTAAAGTGGAACCACTTTTATTCTTATCCCGTATTGATTTACTGATAATATTTTAAGCCCTGTTTTAAAAATAATATTGCCCATGATGGTGCAATTAGTTGATAGTTATTTTACGATAAAAAAATTGAGGAAGGTGCTTCTAAAGAAAATATCTCTCAACGATGAACTAAATTCCAACCGATCAATCAAAATAGTTACATATATCTGAGTATGTCATTTGTCTATGAGAAAGAGAAATATAATTAGCAATGAACAAAACACTATACGTCCCAACTACACAGACACTATACAAAGGTGTATATGCATAACGAAGTACGCCGACGCTGCTATCTACACTGCTGTTGCTGCTCAAGATATAAATTGTGTTCATAGTTTGAAAGTAATTTGAAAACAAGATTTCTATTTATGTTCAAAATTATGTATAAATATATAATTAAACGCTTCAATTCTGCTATACCATCGATGTTACTAATCACATAAATTAAATAAAATCTTCTGCATTGGAGCAGGACTTGAACTTGTATCTTCCAGTTGTTAGACGACCACCATTTAGGCCACCACGCAGTACCGTTTCGAGTCTCTTAAATCACATTATGGAAACAGATCTAATTATTAAACCACACTATCAGGTTTTAATGTTAATAATTATATATAAATATATAATTAAGTGATGGGAAATTAATAAAAATTAGTATTTTCTGCTATAGCATCATTGATCATAATCACAGAAATTAAAAATTTCTACTTTGGAGCAAGATTTGAACCCGTATCTGCCATTTGTCCAATTAAAAGACTCAAGACTGTACTGCTTAATGGCCTAATTGGAAAGACAGATAAAAGATGTTAGCAAATCTTTACGTGTGCAATCGTAATTAAAATGGAATATCAAACGATGTCAAACTTCGTTCAAATTCATAATGATAAAACGAATAAAGGAAATGAAACGGCGTTCACATTCCCAATACTTCCGATTACTAAAATTTAAGATCAATTTAATGGTTTGAGTCATAAAAGTTTGAAAGAAATATTTAATAATTCTTATGTATTATTTAGTCTCGAATGTTTCTTGTTTTTACGAAAATAGTAAATACAAAATGTAAGTAGCTGTTTAAATAAATGTTATAATGGAATGATAAAAAATAGGATTTGAAAGAAAACTTTATAATACAATTTTGAATTTGATAACATTTTATTATTACATATTGTATTTTCTCATCTCTTAACGAAATTTCGAGTAATTAATTAAGGTTCTCTTTCTTTTTGCAGGAAATTTGGCTGCGATTGTTTCCCAGGTTATTCAGGATCTAGTTGCTCTGAGGGACCAAAATCAGGTTGTACCAATCCAGACGGTTCTCCGCTTTGTCAGAATGGAGCTTTATGCAGGTAAAAACTCCCTACATTCTCATAAAATGTCTAGCGAACTAACAAATGTAAATTATATAATTTAGATAATAATTTTAAGTAAATATTAATAAATATTCGTATAAAATGTGCTTTTCTAAATTGTCTGGATACTAAATTATGTAAGTGTACCCGTTCACAACCCTACTTATCTCTTCTTTTAATGTCTATACGATAAATTATTAAAAATATCGAACTATTCAAACATATCTATACAGTATAATAACTGTTGACTCACGTAACTATAGAATGAACTTGAACAAACATGAACTTCGTAATTCAATTCTGAATTTAATCCAGATAAATGATGTGTAACATCGAAGTGAATCGGCTTTCAAGATGTGCCTCTTACAGAGAAGTAAGAGCTACTTCGTTATTAATTTGCGTGTCGGTTCTCGGCTCATATTTGCTTTTACGATTTGTTATATTAATAATAGAAAATAATAACTTGATTTTAACTTTATTTGCAGGTACAGATTGCAAAATATATGCGTCTTACACAAAAATTTCCGTGGATGCAAAGAAAAATGATTTTAAAACTCTTTTTATTTAAGCGGTACTTTATTTAATCGTTCTTCTGCTACAGTAAGGTGTCCAAGTATAGATAACTTAAGTATTTTTTTAATTCCCTCCACTTCTTCCTGGCCCTGACCAGTTGAGATGTCTTCTGCCATGCCTTCCTCTTCTTTAGAGGACACCATTAAAATCTTTAATCCATGTTTTGCATGATGTACCCCTTCAATTTCTTCCAATCATTCTTGTTTCCCCTGTTAGTTTATCTGTCGTTTCCCATTCTAACCCAAACTATCCTAATTTCCTTTCTTCGATCTACTCTATCAATGGCTTTGTTTCTAATCTATTTCATATTTCGAAACAAACTTCCACATGTAAATTATATAATTCCACTCTTTTCTGTCCCTGGCCAGTTGAGCTGCCTACTGCCATGTCTTCCTCTTCTTTATAGGACACTTTTAAAATCTTTAATCCATGTTTTGCAAGATATACCCCTTCAATTTCTTTCAATCATTCTTGCTTCCCTCTCTTCGTTTATCTGTCATTTCCCATTCTAACCCAAACTATCCTAATTTCCTTTCTTCGATCTACTCTGTCGATGGCTTTATTTCTAATCTATTTCATATTTTGAAACAAACTTTCACATCTAACATATATAATTGCACTCTTTTCTGTTCCTTACCAGTTGAGCTGCCTGTTGCCATGTCTTCCTCTTCCTTATAAGACACTTTTAAACGCTTTATTCCATGTTTTGCGCGATGTACCCCTTCAATTTCTTCCGATCATTCTTGCTTCCCCTGTTAGTCTATCTGTCGTTTCTCATTTTAACCCAAACTATCCTAATTTCCTTTCTTCGATAAACTCTATCAATGGCTTTGTTTCTAATCTATTTCATATTTCGAAACAAACTTCCAGATGTAAATTGTATAATTCCACTCTTTTCTGTCTCTAGCCAGTTAAGCTGCCTACTGCCATGTCTTCCTCTTCCTTATAGGACACTTTTAAAAGCTTTAATCCATGTTTTGCGTGATGTACCCCTTCAATTTCTTCCGATCGTTCTTGCCTCCCCTGTTAGTCTATCTGTCGTTTCTCATTTTAACCCAAACTATCCTAATTTTCTTTCTTCGATCTAATCTGTCGATGGCTTTATTTCTAATCTATTTCATATTTTGAAACAAACTTTCACATCTAACTTATATAATTCCACTCTTTTCTGTTCCTTACCAGTTGAGTTGCCTGCTGCCATGTCTTCCTCTTCTTTATAGGACACTTTTAAAAGCTTTAATCCATGTTTTGCGAGATGTACCCCTTCAATTTCTTCCAATCATTCTTGCTTCCCTCTCTTAGTCTATCTGTCATTTCCCATTCTAACCCAAACTATCCTTGTTTCCTTTCTTCGATCTACTCTATCAATGGTTTTGTTTCTAATACACATATGTTTCCTATTTCGAAGTTTTTTGCTTTATTTATTCCTTTTATGTTCACTACTCTTCTAAAACATTCATTTCTACGACTTGGAGTCTACTTTCGTGGCTAATATCCAGTATTTATCCACGTATTATGTGGGTGTATATATGGATATGTGATTGTGTACATGCATGGAACAATCTTCCGGTTTTGTCTGATCAGTTGTTTATTTCATTGCCTGTCCTCCCTATTGTTGATTATAGTTCTCAAGTATCTATATTTATCCGTTTGTTCTACTTTCTTTTTTTAATATCTTATGTCATTGAGATTGAAGTCTTCTATCTTCAAGTGCGTTTTTTTTTGTATATCAAATTTTTTTTTAATTTTGCATTTGTTGTAATTTCTTTCTATTTCAAGGGATTTATTGTTGAAGTCGAATTCGTATTTTTTGCCAAAACATGTTCGTACATTCTGCTATACACGTACATTTTGTTTGTCCTATATACGTTAGAAAAGAAAAGATATATGTATTGATATTGGATTGATGCGGCCTTTACTCGATAAAAATTCATAACTAAATTAATAAATAGATGGAGAGTTACAATTTTCACTAATTTTATTTTTAATTAATGTACATGACAATTATTTCACCACACAGTGGCTTCTTAAGTAATAATGAAATTGCTTTCATTGCTCGTATTTTTCGTGTGTTTATGTTTAGTTCCAAATTCTTTTTCGCTTCGTTCGACACTTCCAGATTGTACTGTAATTTAGCTTCTATTTTCTTTTTTCTCTATTAATGCTGCGTCACTTACAAGTGCGCTTACATTCTACATTCACTGGTTTCATTTTCTTATTTAGTTCGTTGTTTTCTTATACATACTTTTAATCGCCTGAATTATTTATTAGTCTGTTTGTTTGTTTCCAAACTCTATCTCATATTTCCTCTTCATGTTTATACAACTTAAATACATTTGTTTGTTCTTTCTTATAGCTTTCTCTGAAATTTGTTATATACTAGGGTAGTTTGACAAGTAGTGAGAATGGAAAAGAAAAACGAATCTTTTAAATACAAAATAATTTTTATTTTTCAATATATTCTCCTAAAAGAGCAATACATTTATTCCAACGGTGCTCCAATGCCCTTATGCCATCTCCGGCGAATAAGGCGCATGCGGTACTAATTGGAAATGCAACTCGTGGATTTTAGACATCGCAACTGTACTGGTATGCGAGGGAGCGTTGTCTTGGTGAAACAGAATCTTTTCCTTTGCCATTCCTGACCGTTTAACACGAATCTCAATATTTAATTTTTGTAGAAATTCTGCATAATATTGTCCATTTATTGTGGCACCTTTCTGAAGGTAATCAATGAGCAAAATGCCCTTTGAATCCCAAAAAATTGATGCAATCACCTTGTTTGCCGATAAAGTGGTTTTCGCTTTCTCTTGAGGTGCAGAATCACGTTCTAACCATTGTTTCGACTGTTGTTTAGTTTCGGGTGTACTGTAGTGTATCCAAGTTTCATCGCAAGTAACAAATTGCCTACAAAAATCAACCGGATTCCGCTTATAAAGGTCCAAACACTCATTGGAAATGCGCGAACGAGTGAACTTTTGATCAGTCGTAAGCAATCGCGGCACGCATCTTGCCGAAAGTTTGGAAAGGCCCAATTCTTTCATTAAAACGTGGTATACGCGTTCTGTTGAAATATTTACCATGTCTGCTATCTCTCTTACTTTGAGTCGTCGATGTTGCGTAATAATGTTATGTATTTTTATAATCATTTCCTTAGAAGTCACGATTTTGGGTGTTCCAGAGCGCGCTTCATCAACACAACTTGTTCTACCATGCCTAAATTCATTTACCTATCTACTTATTGTGGCGGATCATGGAGCAGATTCACCTGTTTCCCGTAACTCATCTTTCATTTTGGTAGCTTTCATACCCTTAATTACGAAGTATTTAATTACCGCACGATACTATTCTTTTTCAATCAGCTGTCAAAAATAAACTAATCGACTGATTCATCTAAATATCGGAATGTAAACATATAAATAGGCAACCTAAATTACAGTGCAATTGTTTTACCAATTAGAGCGTCACCTATGTGTTATTTTCACTACTTGTCAAACTATCCTCGTAATATTGTGTACTGTTTTTTTGCCCTCTTAGTTTCTTTTTTAGAAGAATTTCGTACATTTTTGCCATCATATATAACATGGATGTACCTTTATAATCTTTACAGGCCTTAGCATTTCTTTTTTTTTACGAATTAGTATTATTATTGCATTAGCCCGTTTCCGAGAGACTTCCTCTTTTCATTTAAATAATAATTAAAACAAATATGCCCGTATAATAATTACTCGAAAAGTTAATATCGTTGGTAAAAAAAAACCGTTTTTTTACGTATACCCGAATTCAAATTGCCACTGAAGGCAGTAGAAAAATTAATATGAAAATCGGAACGCATGGCTACATTTTCAGTGATGTAAATAAATTCCGCCTCGATGGAATAACTTCTGTATCCCAAACATCTGGAATGCCATGAATTTCTTTTCGCACACATTTTATATTTTATTCCGCGGACTAGAATTTTGTTTATTTTTTCAGCAAAATTGTTAGAAAAATAAATTTTTGTAAATTTAGGATGGCCTAATGTTTTCACATTAAATTTTCGAAACAGGGAAATCGCTGGGAGTTTTCGCTTAAATGAGAAATACATCTATTGGGTTGGCAACTAAGTACTTTCGGTTTTGTAGTATAAAATAAAACACTTTTTTTAAACAAAGAATAGTTTTTAATCAATTATATATTTTCCATTTTGCTCAATGACCTTTTGCCATCTTTCTTTCAGCTGCATGATTCCGCGATCATAAAATTTCTGGTCCTTATCAGCAAAAAACTGAACCAGGTGCGAGTGAAGGTCATCGTCATTTGTGAAAGTTTTACCATTCAAAGAATTCCGCAAACTTCGAAATAAATGATAATCAGATGGTGCTAGGTCAGGGCTGTATGGGGGATGTGGCATCACTTCCCAGACAAGCTCCAATAGTTTTCCACGAGTTGCCAAAGATGTGTGAGGCCTTGCATTATCTTGGTGGAAAACTACACCTTTCCGATTTGACAATTCTGGCCGTTTTTCTTTGATTGCTTCATCCAGTTTTATTAATTGTTGACAGTAAACATCAGAATTGATAGTTTGGTTCCTTGGAAGCAGCTCAAAAAAACACAACACCTTTGTAATCCCACCAAACTGACAGCATGATCTTTTTTGGATGCAATTCAGCTTTCGATGTGGTTTGAGCTGGTTCATTGTGTTTGCTTCATGTTCGTTTTCGAACTATGTTACTGTACAGGACCCACTTTTCATCACCAGTGATGATTCTTTTTAAGAAAGGGTCGGTTTCATTTCGTCTAAGGTGCATATCGCAAAAGTTGATTTTTTTGTTAAATGAATTTCTTTCAATTCGTGAGGTACCCAAATATTAAGCTTCTTAACTAGCCCAAGATATTTTAAATGTTTTTCAATTGTTGTGTGGGATACATGTAGCCTCTCCACAACCTCTCGAACAATTATATGACGATCCTCTTCAATTATGCTTTGATTTGGTCATCATCAACTTCAGTAGGCCGACCAGAACGTTGCTCATCTTTGAGGGAAAAATCTCCAGAACGGAATTTTTTATACCAATTCTGACACGTGCCCTCTGTTAAGCAATTAACACCATAAACTTCACATATCCTTTTGTGAGCCGCAGCAGCTTTCTTTCCTTTACGGAAATAAAATAGTAAATATGTCGAAAATGTTCGTTTCTGTAGTCCATTTAAAATTAACCCACAACTAATAGCTTTAATAAAAATCACGCACTACTTGCTTCTGAAGTTACGTCAATGTGACTAGTATCACGCGACAAACGGTAAAGTACAGCACTAACATACGTTATACAAAAAATAAAGCAACGCTCTCTATCAGTAAAAACCGAAAGTACTTAGTTGCCAACCCAATACTTACATACTTATTAGAGTTCGTATTTTTCTAAAATTAATTCGTTTTGCTATAGCTCCTTCCTATTCATTACTAGAATAAAACAGCCCAACAGATTATTTTGGTGTCGGCGATTTTTCACCGTTTCTAGCTAAATATTGGGCGCAGAACCCCTAGGTATCAGATATGGTCTATCAGATCTAGTTTTTAAGGTACGCCATACTGGATTCTTTTACAATAAAGTCACCCTATTCTTCCTCTTATGTACTTTATTATTATTTGCTCTGACTACCAGTTGAAAGAAAACAAAAAATACAGACCAAGGTATTTATTTAACAAAGCAGATAAATATACGTTCATCGCTTGTCACTTACAAATTTCTTTTATACGACGATCTAGTATGGAGTTTACCCGGAAAATCTCAACGAAGACTCCAACAATAGTCGGCCATCATGTGGCTATCCCATAGTCCCTAATATCGATCTTCCATAGTTTCAACGCCCTGCTGCAATCTTTCTTTCTGATCTTCACTAAAATCATTTAGGTTTTTTAGAAATCGATGTACGTATATGGTATGAAGGTAGTGAACTTTTATGCTCATATGACAAGCGAGAATACTAAAGTTAGAAAGCATATTTTCCACTAATTCTGTATAATTCTCTACCATATGATTTACAAGAAAATTTTGTACTATTTGAACAAATGAACACCAAACATTAGATTTAATCTCGGTCATTGATGGGGTAAAATGAGGATCTTTAATGAGTTTCCCTATCTAAAAGCTTGTTCCGTGCTAATCTCAGGAAATAGACGCATGCTAATTACTCAAAACCAAGCCCACTCCGAATTAAAGCCTTCACCAATAGTTTCATAAGCCTCAACTCGTTATGCAAGGGTGGAAATACGATTTTCGCTCTCGCAAGTAAATTTTGTTGATTACATCTTGTTTTCCTTCAACCATGATATTTCTTAAAGGCTAATTTCTGTTAACCCAATACTTAGTCTTAGCTCTTTTATCTCAAAGACAGAGAAAAACGACGATATTTTGTATATCAATTTTACTGTCCAACCACCGTTTCTAAATCCACACAAATCACTCACTTATGTTTTTCATACCTAACTTAATCCAGGACTACTAATATTGTCCCATATTTCTCTCTTATACTTCTAGAATAACCAATGGACATTGAACCATATTTTTGCAGTCGCTTAAAGAGATGCATTTCAAACTAAGTTTGGAAGAGTGAATAAAAAGGCACCATTCGTCTGGTGTGCATTCTGACAACCTCTTTTTTCTAAAAATCCTCTTAATCATTTCAAAATACCTGATTATTTGTCCTCTGTTACAATAAATTAGATTCTTATCATTTAATCTGGAGAAAAGTAATTCGAAAGTGATCTGTGAGAGGATCTATTCTCTAATGAGAACATTAAATTCTTGTTGATTGAAACGTTGGGAACCTGCCGAATGGGCTTGAAAAGCACTACCATTTTCTGATTGTAAACATTAAAATTCATTAGACATTGATGATTCTATACCATCTTCCGGGATTTTAGACAGACTGCTGAATGGTGGAATAGTTATATCTTCAGAATGCAGTACAGGTCCCTTTACCAAATTGATTTATGCCTTTTGACATTTACGAGAGAAGAATAATAGTCATCGTTTTGGTTTCATGGTTCCCTCCAAAACCATTTGTATTCAAAACTTTAGGTACTTCCTCTTTCCGAGTGTCTACTGTAACGAATGTTCAACGTATGCCTTACATGCAAAATATGTAGTTTAAGATGTATCGTGGTTTCCCAAAAGGACGACAAAATAAGCTACATAAGCCTTTCTCTCGAAATCGGAAATAGGTTTTCTACCATACGTACCACACCTATCAGAAAATTTAAGCAAACTCTTTGGAAAATACACTAACATAGCACTAAAATAGACCACAAACCAAAAAAATACAAACAAGTCCTATTTTACCAAAATTAAACATTAAACACCAAAAGAAAAACAAACACGCAGTATATATAAAATAATATGCCAATCTTGTGAAGGTACATATGTAGGACAAACATAACAATATCTACATAAAAGAATATACGAATATAAATACAGTCTAACCAGTAACAAAGGAAATGTAACAGCCTTATCTAAACATGCTTTAAAGAAAAAACATAAATACCGAAATCCGAAATAGAAAACAATTACAACAAATAATAATATAATTAAAGAAATGATATACATAAAAAACAAAATACAATAAGTGATAGAAGAGACATTATCAATCTTAATGACATTTATAATAACTTAATTTCTTAATAAATAAATTGTCAGCATCGCCCTGTATATACAAACATTCATTAATGGGAATTTACGAGTAGACGCGTACCTGACATAAACAAAAGAAAAGAAAGTAACAGATATGCTTACGCACAAAAAAAATTGTTTACAAAGATCAGGTCTTCAAACAAACACATACGAGGGAGCGTTTTTATATTCGCGGAATGAGCGGGTTGTAGAGGGGTGAGAAGGCGCATTGGGGGCGTGGCCTGTGCAGCGACTCATGATTAGTATAAATATGAAGTTTCATTGTTATTAGACAGTTAGTCTTTGAGCTATCGTCAACCAAGTAACATAATCAGGAGTGAAAAGTGAAATATGGAAAAAATCGAATATCGTGCCGTTATAAAGTTCCTTACCAGGCAAGGAAAATCAGTCGCGACCATAATGAATGAGATGTCATTGGTTTACGGCGACTCTTGTCCAGGAAAAACCATGGTGTACAAGTGGCATAGCTTATTTAAACAAGGAAGGGAATCCCTTGAAGACGACCCGAGACCGGGCAGGAGCATTGAGGTGACCACGCCAGCACTTATCCAAAAAGTTGAACAAATTGTACTCGAAGATGCTCGACTAAAGAAGAAACAACTCGCAGAAATGGTTGGAGTATCCGATACAACAATTTTTAAAATCCTACACGATCATCTCGGCATGTCTAAGGTCAGCGCAAGATGGGTGCCGAGAATGCTCACGCCGCCGCAAAAACAACAGCGCGTAGAGTGTTCGCGTGCATTTTTGGACCTCTGTAATGAAGACAAGGATGGTGTATTGAGTGGAATTGTTACTGGAGACGAAACTTGGGTTCATCATTATGAACCTGAGTCCAAACAAGACTCCATGCAGTGGCATAAAAATGGCACAGCACCTCCCAAGAAATTTAAAGTGTCACAATCAGCAGGAAAACTCATGGCAACGGTATTTTGGGACTCGGAAGGAATATTGTTGATTGATTATAAAGATAAAGGTGTTTCTATAACCGGAGAATATTACGCTTCAATATTAGAGCGACTAAAAGAAGCCATTAAAGAGAAAAGACGGGGAAAATTGACAAAAGGTGTTCTGCTTTTGCACGACAACGCGCCCGTCCACAAGAGCCGCGTTGCGTTAGCTGCCCTGCATAAGGTGGGCTTCGAAATTGTGAATCACCCACCCTACAGCCCAGGCCTGGCCCCGAGTGATTATTACCTGTTTCCGAAAATGAAAAAAGAGCTGCGGGGTAAAAAATTTACTGCCGATGATGAAGTCAAGGAGGCAGTTTCGGCGTATTTTGCAGATAAAGAGAAATCATTTTTTTATGAGGGTATAAATAAATTAATTGAAAGATATGAAAAATGTATCCGTCTTGCAGGTGAATATATTGAAAAAGAAAAATAATTTCCCCCATTCCGCGAATATAAAAACGCTTCCTCGTACGTTAAAATTTGTTAATGTTAAAAATGCTTGTGTGATTGTTACTTCTACAATATTAAACAAAAAATAAAAGTAAATAGAATAAAAAAATTTAAGTAATCACAAGTATTTATTTATATAAAAAAAAACTATTATTCACAAATAAAAATACTATAAAAAGTATTGCATGCTAAAAAAAAAATAACTTGAAAAAGGGGGACCAAACTCCCCCGAAACGTTGTTACTGAAAATCGACTGCTTTATTATACCAATAGAAAAGAATAAAGTTTGTAATTAGCACAAAATGTCTTGCATATTAAAAAAGAAAGTAGTACTTTAATATATACACTTCGTTTTAAACACCGTAATTATTTAAATGCATAAATGAACTTTCCCCCATAGATTTACTTTTCCTTAAAAAAAAAAGAAATATTGCTGTTAGCAAAAAAGTTATTGTTTCCGTACTTCTATCACGGTAGTCGACGAGGCTCTAAGGAAGTAAAGCTTCAAATGGCTGTCAATGAATTGGCCCTGAGAAGTTCTTCCTCCCTTAAATTGTCTTAATTTCCTTTTAAATGATCGCTCAATGTAATTTAACTTTAGAAGCAGTCATTTATTCGGAAAAGTAACTCGGTTATGTAAACGATTTCTTAGCAAAAGTTTCCCATATTTCACGTCACGAATAACAATCGTTCCTCACGCGTTTAATTTTTTCCTAGGCTTTCTCATTCATGAACAAAAAATATTTCGACGATTTGAACGTTTTTAAATACATTAAGTATCTCCGTCATAACTAGACCTGGGCGCCTTTCCCTATTTGCAGTGCAGGTTCGTTATTTAGTGCAAAAAAAAATATTTAATACTAAAATGAAAATTTGAAATATTGCAAAACGGAAATGCAATGGACATAATTTTGTGATTTTAATATATGTACGCACTACTATGTAATGAATATAACACATCTAAAACACTACATTGATATACTATTAAATCTTTAATATTAATTTACTTACTTAACAAATATATTTATTTACGAAAATTTAATGCATGTGGTATATACATTTACATAAACAAGAACTAACCTGCTAATTTTGACATAAAGATGTATATATGAACACAAACTTAAATGTATGGATGTACACAAACTTAAATGTTTCTAATATAGTTATAAAACATTATATATCTCGTTATTTATTGAATTTGATGGAGCCTGTGGTTGATTAACTTACGAGGATAGTTTGACAAGTAGTGAGAATGACACATCGGTGGCGCTCTAATTGGTAAAACAAATGCACTGTAATTTAGGTTGCCTATTTATATGTTTACATTCCGATATTTAGATAAATCGGATGATTAGTTTATTTTTGACAGCTGATTGAAAAAGAAGCAACACGTCGTTTTGTTAAAATGGAAAAAGCATAGTATCGTACGGTGATTAAATACTTCGTAATTAAGGGTATGAAAGCTACCGAAACAAAAGATGAGCTACGAGAAACATTAGGTGAATCTGCTCCATCATCCGCCACAATAAGCAGATGGGTAAATGAATTTAAACGTGGTAGAACAAGCCGTGTTGATGAAGCGCGCCCAAAATCATGACTTCTCTAAGGAAATGATTATAAAAATGCATAATATTATTACGCCAGATCGACGACTCAAAGTGAGAGAGATAGCAGACATGGTAAACATTTCAACAGAACGCGTACACCACATTTTAACGAAAGAATTGGGCCTTTCCAAGTTTTCGGCAAGATGGGTGCCGCGATTGCTTACGACTGATCAAAAGTTCACTCGTTTGCGCATTTCCAATGAGTGTTTGGACCCTTATAAGCGGAATCCGGTTGATTTTTGTAGGCGACTTGTTACTTGCGATGAAACTGGGATACACTACAGTACACCCGAAACTAAACAACAGTCGAAACAATGGTTAGAACGTGGTTCTGCACCTCCAAAGAAAGTGAAAACCACTTTATCGGCAAACAAGGTGATGGCATCAATTTTTTGGGATTCAAAGGGCATTTTGCTCATTGATTACCTTCAGAAAGGTGCCACAATAAACGGACAATATTATGCAGAACTTCTACAAAAATTAAATGTTGAGATTCGTGCTAAACGGCCAGGAATGGCAAAGAAAAAGATTCTGTTTCACCAAGACAACGCTCCCTCGCATACCAGCGCAGTTGCGATGTCCAAAATCAAAATCCATGAGTTGCATTTCCAATTAGTACCGCATGCGCCTTATTCGCCGGATCTAGCCCCTTCCGACTTCCGCCTTTTTCCAAAATTGAGAACAGCACTAGGTGGAAAGAAATTGTCGTCTAACGACGAGCTTATCATCTTCGTAAATAAGTATTTTCCAAGCCTTCCGGAATCGCTTTAAAAAATAGCATTGGAGCACCGTTGGAATAAATGTATTGTTCTTTTAGGAGAATATATTGAAAAATAAAAACTAATTTGTATTTAAAAAATTCGTTTTTCTTTTCCATTCTCACTACTTGTCAAACTACCCTCGTAATCACTAAGGTCAATATATAACACCTTTCCACATTAACTTTCGTAATTCTGTATACGTATTTCGACAACTAAGTTATCATCAGCAGCAGATAATTAAGTAATGTTGCACCTGAAGAACTACGGCAATAAATACCAGTACGAAACAATTAATCTCGCACACGATCCGTACCAGTGTACGTCTTGGCTTTCAACGGTACGGATCGTGTGCGAGATTAATTGTTTCGTACGGGTATTTATTGCCGTAGTTCTCCAGATGCAACAATGCTTAATTATCTGCTGATGATGACAACTTAGTTGTCGAAATACGTATACAGATTTACGAAAGTTAATGTGGAAAGGGGTTATATATTAACCTTAGTGATTAAATATCTCTTTATTAGCAACGTTGGGAGATTTATTTGTTGGTGATTGAAGATGGTGACTTAAGATTTTCTTGAATTATTTGCTATGTATTAAGAATTCAATTTTAGACCCTTATTATTCAACATTTTCATCATTGACATATTGATAAACATACAACATTGCATTATCTACCAACAAGATCACAGGTTGAAAAACAAGTCCGCAAAAACCAATAAATGACATTAACCTAACTTTTTAAATTCATTATCTTTATGAAACAACCTGTAATTATTTTAAGCAGTACAGAGTATTGGACTAATCAATTTAAAAATCAAGAAAGACAAATTACTCGTTATGGAAAGCTACCAGACATACATATGAAAAGAGTGACACATGGAACATCACAATTAATAAAAAAGATAAACAGTAAATGGTCTAGAAAAAACGAAGGAAATGCGGACGCTTTTTTAAATCCTTTGCGCAATGTCTTTCAGCCCAATACCGAAAGCGACCCGGACAACGTACAAAAAATATAAAAATATCTAGATGCATGGTTTTTACCATAAAAAAAATCACTATTGGCGAATTAAGAAAGGTAATAAAAAATTAAATTAACCCGAAAAAGGCTCAGTCTTCGATCTCATAACAAGAAAAATTTTACAAAAACTACCGCACAAAACATACAAAGCCTTACAACAGCTATTGAACACAATTCTTATGCTCAACTACTTCCAAAACCGAGATGGTTATGGTGGAAAAAAAACCTTGCGAATCTTATTGCCCAAAAAACTTATTATCTGTAATATCAAAGGTTTTTGAAAAATTATTACTAAAGCAGCTACTGCCCATATTAGAAGAAAAACACCTAATCCCATCATCAATTCGGTTTTTGGAAATAGCGCAGAACAGTTAAGTCCACATAGTTGTAAATATAATCAATAACTCTTTTGAGGAGAGAGCGGTGGTTTCAACAGTATTTTTAGATGTTAGCCAAGCTTTTGACAAAGTGTGGCACGAAGCAGTATTTTATAAAATTAAAGAAAAATTACCCGGCCAATTCTACATGTTGTAAAAATCCTGTCTCTCGAACAGACATTTCTACGACACGCTGCAGGGCCATTATACAGTTTTACAAAGAGTTAACTCCGGAGTGCCACAAGGAAGCGTTCTAAAACTAATATTCTATGTTCTGTACATTGCAGACTTCCCAACTATTAAGAAAACAGAAGTGTACTGATGAAGCTGCCGCCCTCTCCAGACATGTTAATTCAAATATTGCATCAAGAAATCTACAGGAGAAATGAAACGTAATAAAAGCTTGGTTAAAAGAATAGGAAATGAAGACCAACGTAATGGAGTCGGTTCAAGTGACTTTTACTCTGAGGAAAGATATATGTCTTCTGATCACGCTTAACAGGTATCAATTGGCTCACATCAACCTCACAGAATACCTAGGTATACACTTGGATAGAATGTTGACGAAGGAAAATAATATTTTTACGAAAAGATAGCAACTTGGGATTAAATTTGGATAAATTAAATATACTGGATGCTGGACAGATATTTACGTTTAAGTATCAACAATGAAATACTACTATATAAAGTCATTATTAAACCCATCTAGACCTACGGTATTCAATTATGGGGAACGTCGAGAAATTCGAACAAAGAGATACTTCAACGGTATCAAAATAAACTCTTTAGATCCATCGTGAATACACGGTGATACGTGTGAAATAAAATAATTAAAAATGACCTAAAAATTCCCTCAGTAAAAGAAAAATCAAAAAAGAGAAGTGAAATCTACAGCGCAAAGTTAAATCCTCATCCAAACTTATTAGCAAGGCCCTGATAGAAGATAAATGTGGAGTGCATCGGTTAAAAGGATTTAGGCTTAACGATGTAGTAGACAGATTCAATAAAATACTTAAACTTAATCACTAAGGCTGATATATAACCCCTTTCCACATTAACTTTTGTAATTCTGTATACGCATTTCGACAACCAAGTTGTCATCATCAGCAGATAATTCCAAAGTGTCGCACTTGGTAAATCACGGCGAAAAATACCTGTACGAAAAACAAACTCCGTAAGCGATCTGTACCGTTGAGACTCAAAATGTACACTGTATGTTCGTTTCACAAGATTTTTAAAATTGTTTTACTTAAACTAGGATGAATGACATTGAAAAAGGAACACGGACTCGACCGATAAGTACCTGCATGTGATTTATTACAATGTTCCTCTTTTTCTAACATTAAGCAGACCGAAAAGAGACGTCTGGTTCAATCCCCCGTCGCTGTTCAAAACATGGCTTTTATTCTTCAAAATGTACATACTTTCATACGTATCTAATTCTCGATAATTATATACGTTCTTAATCAATTGTAAACAATCGGCGTTAACGCTATGACTACAATCCAACACATGTCTTGCTTCAACTTCTAAATACTCAAAACTAAATTTACATTCTGAGTATTTTATTAAATCTTAGATTAGATATGAGATCATGGTATCAAAAACAGACACTAAGCTCAATATTGCGAAGCAATGTCTCATTAGAGGCATGTGCTATATGTTCCGTTTATTGTCAATATATAACACTTACTGTCCTTGGTAAGACAGGTATGTATATTTACACCAAATTTAAAAAATTTAAGTTGGATTGATTCGACTTTTACTCGATGAAAATCCAATATTAATAAATACATAGAATTAAAAAAAAATTTTAACAATCTGTTAGTTATTACTGATTCCAGTGAAGAATTAATTTCATTTCAAGGAAACATCCCTGTCGTTTATATTCAATAATTGTTTCTACGTAAGTTTTTATTACAAAACATATTTTTCCTACGAAACGAGGATGTAATTCCCACAGAAACCACGACCGTAATAGTTTAACATTTAGGAGAAACTTGACCGCACTAATGCGGTCAGGAGAGTCGAAACAATACAATAAAGCAGCTATTTTTGGTCTTTCGCCAAGTTCGAAGTAAAGTTATGCATGTATAAATGGTGGTTCCGAAAACTCAGTGCTAGTATGCTAAAAAAAAAAAGAAAAGAAAAATCTTTGAGCTGCAAATGCACGTGAACTCTGTCTTTATTCACATAAAATTCAGCTGATATTGTTATAAAAAGCCTGTAACCAGTAATAATGTTTCTCAGTAATTTAAATTGTAGTTTATCACGTTATATTTAATTAATTTGTAGTCAATTCCAGTTAAATTCTTCCCCTAATTGCCTTAGGCGTACATTTTACATTTTGGAAATGTAAATTACATTCTATATTAAATACCAATTAAGCAAGGTAAAAAATAAGATGGGGAATCAAAAGAAAAAAATTTTTTAAACAAAGAACAAGGTCTAAAACGCCTGTGAAGACGCCGTTTCTATAAAGATCTTTCAATTATGTCACATCTTTAGAAATAAATGAAAAAAAGTTCCAGTAAAAGATCTGAAACAATTTTATTTTTATTTAACAACATTTCAATGGCCATTATTTTTAGAAGATTATTTCTGATGAATTCAAATTACACATCATAGGCGTGCGCTTTATAGTATGTACATACATAAAAGAAATAACAAATTGTAAATTTATAAAACGTGGTGGAACGTTTACCATTTTAAAGGTCTTCCGTGAAATCGCAAAGTGGATAAAATCGGTTAAATAAATATTTGCAACATCAGGTGTGTTTCAACAAATCGAGTGTGGAGTGGGGAAAAATATGTTTATACGCAGAAAACAAGCATTCTACATCTAGTGACGTTATATTTGCAAAATTAAAAGAATCTTCAAAACAGCTTAAGGGTTCCCCAGATGTATTTTCAATCTGAATTCTTGTATAAGACATTTTAAAATTTCCGCACACGAATATTTTATATCTTCTACTACTGGAACGTCTTTCACTATTTTGACAGATTCCACTAAAGCTAGCAATGGACTGATTTTTCTATTGCCTGCACTAGTCCAAAATAATTGTTCTGGTTAGTTTTTATATCTGTTGTAATCCGACTATCTTGAAATTTTGACTGACTTTGCTTGATAGCTCAGCTTCCTTCGGATCGAATTTTAAAACCATGTTCTTCATATTCTCAAAATATTTGTAATAGTAAAACACTGCCTGTATCCATATTCACAACATGTAATAATAGAATGTTAAAAGGAATCATTCTATTATTAATAACACCCTATCTACTACATATGTTTCACCGATTTCACGGATCATCAGGCAGATTTGTGTCATTAATGAACGATTCCTTGGTAGCGTCTATCATATCATTTCGACACAGAAAAATAATGAATAACAAGCGCTTCCTTCTGTCGTCCACTATACTGAACGCGTTTCTCGCTTTGTCGTTCAGTATAGTGGACGACAGAGGGAGGCGCTTGTTATTCATGTAATTATAGGCTCTGGTGATTCAGGAATATTGGGACACACTTTGTGAAATTCGAATGTGTTTTGGGGATTTGACAAACTTTTGTACGCGCTATTAAAGGATAACAGTCGAATAGTTTTTGCCACAAGACTGAATGCATGAATTTTACACGTAATGTGTAACAAGTTATCACAATATTTTCAAGAGACTGGCTTACAGAAAGCATGTTGCAGCACCATTACTTATAAACATTAAGAGTAGGTTTGTTGAAATTTCAAAATTTTCCAACGTATTTAACACTAACTTTGAAATTACTTTTGTAGTACATTGTTGTACTATTCTGGAAGCTAGTAAAATTAAAGATGACGATTGAAGTTGCCCAATTGTACGTTCTATAACATTAATAACAGATGTTTTTACGATCTGTTGTTTCATCTACACATAACCACAGTTTCTTATTTTAAAATTCGGATTTAATCTATGCTCAATACGTTCACGGACTGGTAGAAAAATTTGTAACGCTGTCCGACTAGGTACCAGATATTTCGCGTATTTATTCCAGAGTGAACAAAATGATTCATTGGATAATAAAGTAAACGGTAGATTACACAAAATCACTGTTACACACAAATGAAATAAAAATTCCTCATTCGATTTTACGACAGTTTTTTTTTAATATTGGCTTTGTACTCTCTACGTGTCATTGGCAGTGGCTTTTTGTCCAGCATATCAGAAATATATCGCAAATTGTGCAGTTAATTTGTGCGTTATTGTAAATTAAATCGGGATATCCACTTATTTACTTACTTGCTTGGTCGTTATCTAGATACACCTAACTATGTCATTATTATTATTATTATTATTATTATTATTATTATTATTATTATTATTACATATAACAATCTGTTGCGAAACAAATACGCATCGCTCTCGATATACATACTAATATGTAATATCGCAGACGAAATTGTAGAAACTGCAGGTCAGGATGGCGTTAACTTGATACTCCAGTGGAGCACACCATGCAATTAGATCTTCAATTATATCACCGAAATCTTCTTGGACACGGTCGACACAACGTGTACGCTCAATTTTCGAGCATTTAACCGCACAAATTGGGCTCAATTTCTCATATAACTCGACAAATATTGTCCTCCAGTTCGATAATACAGAGATTGCTGTGTATTTCTATAGACGCGTATCTTAATATAGCTCCACAAAAGAGGCGTCAAATCACAAGATCTTGATAGCCAACTAACATCGGTATAATCTACTTACAGAATTCTGTCAATAAATTGTTAAATGCGCTGTGTGGCAAGCAGCATCATCTTGCTGAAATCACAAACCAACTCAGGAAGCAAAAAATTACTTATCGCCAACCGGTATCTTTTGCAATTGACAATAACCACTGCACCGGCTTCAATTTGAAAGGAATAAGGTTCGATGATGTCACCAGCTTAAAACTCACACCAGACCGTCACTTTTTTCTACATGCATCGGAAGCTCGTAAATTTTTGGTGGATTTTGCCTGGTCAAATTCTAAAATTTTGTTTATTAACGAGATTATTTAACCTAAAATGTGCCAAGTTGTTAAAGATTATTTTCCTCCAATTGCTCCAGTGCCAAATCTGCAAAATTTCTATGCACTGAACTGCAGTACATAGAACCATACTATTCACGTAACGAACGGAATGACCGCTTTCATAATAAATTTCAATAACCTGGACACGTTGCTGAATTGTGAAATGCGCCATAATCAATTTGTCAGAATTTACTGTTTACGAATGTCAAAATCCAATATCAAAATATTTTATGATAGGACCCTATTAATTGTCAAAGATAAGACATCGCTATTGAAAAACTATATTAACGGGTTGGACAGAAAAACAGTAGACTATAGCAGCTACAAAAATTTATTCGATAATATAATTGTTTACTTTGAATGCAGGTATATTATACCGCTTCAATAACAACAAATATTCTTTTCAACTCTCCACAAAATGATTTCCAACAGGTTCTATAAATTCATTAGCATTCTGTTACGGGTTCAATTTACCTTTCGTTTATTTTCGGCGTTCAACAGTAAGATGTTTTGTTTAACTTATTTTGTTCATATTTTGTGTATATTCCTGTATCTGTCTTGCCAAGTTTTTTGGGGAATATTAAATTTAGTTAACTTTCACATTTTAAATGAATTTCTTTTGTATTTTTTGTTTTATAATTTGCCCTTTTCTGATTAATTCACTACGGTCCTTCATTATTTACACTGTATTCAATCTAAAGGATTGCCTAATCTGTGAAGTCTTCTTACCTATAATATAGGAATTAAGTTAACTTTATGTTTACTTATTTATCCTTTTCAGGATTAGATATGTTAGATTTTGTAAGGTCGTAATTAAATCATTATTGGCCTGTGACTTCAGCTGTTTTGCTTGTACATTGCAATTATTGTTGCATCAATTTATTTATTACAGGGTTACGTTTAACTGGTCATAATTTTGTTTTACAACTATATTAAATTTCTTTACAATTAGAAACTGGTTGAAACCCTATTAAATCATTTTTTTATCGTCTTACCTGGGTCGTAAAATGGTAATTGTCGATAATTTAGTTTTAAAGTACTTAAATACATAAATACCTTCGAATATGCATGTATTATGTTTATCTTTTAATTAAAATTTAATAACATATTGTTTATTTGTATAATATGAAAGTGTACACGTGAGCAAACACTTATGTACTCGTTGGTCGCTATGATTTTCTCTCTTCTAATAAACATCATTCATGTTCAACATGGTATTGACTTTTACTCTTTTAATATGCCTTACCAAACTATCTAGATCCAGTGAAATAATGTTTATTATCGTTATACATAGCTATGAAATTACCAGATCATAGCTTGTCAACTATCTTCTTAAAACACAATCTTCTCTACAGTTCGTTGAAATTTTTCACAAAGTCTATTGAAAGTACCTAAGTTATATCCATTGTGGAAGTGAATGTAAAGGTAAAATCAGGAATTCACTGCCGTATGGAATAGGATGTCGACAGGAAGCGAAAATGTCAAATTAAATATTAACTATATATTTACATTGTTGTCACATACGATAATGTACCTAACTTGTAAACCTGTAAATAACAAATGTAAAATGTAAAAACTGCCTACGTAGGCTACCTAAGTATACTTACAAGGATGATGAAATATAAAAGCTGTTTCAAATTTCGCGTTTTTTTAAAGAGAATAAATAAAACATAATTTGCATTCACTTTGTGGATTGTTTTTATAAACCTGACTTTTCACCTAACCCCAAAGTAGATAGTCTAACGGTGTCAAATCACATGATCTTGATGGCCGGGTAACATCACCGTTTCTTAAGATTACACGTCCAAGAAATTTTTCTCTGTGTGCACAATGCACACCCAACAGTAACTCGTTTAGGATGCATAGATTTCTCATGAATAAATAATTCGTGGATTTTCTGCACCCCAGATACGGCAATTTTGTTTATTAACGTAGCCACCAAGTTCAAAATGTGCCTCATCGGAAAACATTCTTTTTTGAGAAAAATCAGCTGGTTGTTCGTTGATGAAATTGACAAATTAACGACGTTTTAAATGACCTAATGGCTTCAGTTCCTCTGTTATTTGAATCTTACATGCCTTCAGAGCTAAATCCTTGTGTAAAATATGCCATGTTGTTGATCCACTAAGTCCAAGTTGTTGTGAATGTCGTCTAATGGAAATTTCAGAATCTTCAGCAACACTTTCAGGAACCAAACCAATATTTTCTTGTGAACGACCATTAGGACTGTATTTTTCACGTTTTTGATCATCCACGGAACCGGTCCCTTGAAATTTTTTAATAATTCGACCAATAGTGCTTTCAGCTGGACGATTATGTAAACCATAAAATTCACGTAATTTTCTAAAAACTCTTTTCACAGAACGCTGATTTTCATAAAATAATTCAACAATTTGAACGCGTTGTTGTACCGTGTACGAAGCCATTTTTATAAATGTCATACATCACACTTTTTAAATGCTCACATACCCAGACAAATTCAGTGCGCCATCTATATTTTATGTATATTCTTAAAAGAACCGCGCAATTTGAAACACTTTTTGTATGATAAATTAGCTGTTAGAACAATAACAAATAACAGCGGTAAAATACAAAGAATACAAGAATGTCGGAACCGTAAAAAAGACAAACTTCATAAGTGAAAAGTCAAATCACTATTTTATCTGTATTATACGTGACACATATGAGCGTAATACACATCCTCTGCATACGTCTGTTTCTATGTTTTCACGATTTCTTGACAAGGCGTAGCGCGTAACTGTTAGAAAAACGCGCCCTTCCTTTTTTCAACACATGCGACTACCGATGAATTAGATAAATGCCAGTATACCTAGTCCTGCCATAAATACTGATATAAAGGTTTTTAAGTACAAAAAGAAAACTGCAAGTTGGATTTAAATTATTTTTTGATAGTTTATTTTGGCAATAGTAAGCTAGAAAATACAATGCAAATTGCTCGAAATGGCCGCCATTTGCCTTAATACAACGCCGAAGTCTGCAGGGCACTCATCAATCGCTGTACAGACGATATCCATGGGAAAATTGTCGACTGCTTCTGTTAACGCTTGCTTCAATGATTCCAGGTTGCGATGGAGTCTTCTACAGACCATGCCCTCTAATATTGACCACAGTTTGTAGTCGAGCGGATTTAGGTCTGGGCTTGCTGACGGCCAATAGTCAGTACTAATAAACTTAGGTACATGATTTTCGAGCCATTGCTGAGTTGTTTTGGCCTTGTGAGCGGGCGCAGAGTCTTGTTGGAATATCCATGGTTGGTTTTGGAACATGGTGTAGTTGAAGGGCTCCACTACATTGCTTAAAATGTCTCGTTGATAGTTTTTGGCCGCTGTTTTAACACCTTTTTCACAAAAATGCAAGGAAGTGACACCGTCATAGGATACTCCCCACCAAACCATCACTGAAGCAGGAAAATGACCTCGCTGAATCCTTGGCACCACTTCACTGGCTTCCTTGGAGGACCGTGCATACACCCTATCATTCTGCTTGTTAAAAGTTTCTTCCACGGTAAAAATTTTTTCATCAGAAAACAGAATTTTTTTGTAACGCTCTTTGCCGTACAACGATATCAGGTGTCTGCATTTTTTTTTCCTATTATTTTTTAATTCAACGTTAAGGCGCTGTCCTGTTTGTCGTTTGAAAACTCCAAGTCCTAGGTCTTGTTTAATGATACGGCTCATGATTCTCGGAGCAATACCCATTTCACGAGCCATGATTTTCTGTTTGCGGACAGGATGTCGATTGATGCGGGACCTCACAGCATTGATGATCTGTGGTGTACGAACTATGCGAGGCCTGCCAGATCTTTTACGGTCGATTACATTTCCAGTATCAATGAATAACTTAACAGTACGATACACAAACACACGCGTAATATTTAACGGTTTCAATAAATCAAAAATACGGGCTCTTTCTATTCCACACTTATGAAGTGCAATAACCGCAATACGGCTCTCTTTATCCGACCATTCCATAATGACGACTCACGCTATAGTGAAATTGCTCGGCACTTTTGTAAAGCATATACCAAATGTCAGAACTGCCAACATAAAATTTTTGTGCTTTCAAGTTATCATCTGCAAAAAGGTGCGTTTACACTTGTATCAATACTTATGGCAGGACTAGGTATATTTGTATTTTATTATTGATACACGGACAAACTTTTGTGGTTCCAACAATAGTTAATTGCACGTGATGTTACTATGCGTTCCAACATTCGTTACTATTAGTTTTAACAGTAAATATCATTTCGATCAGTGTATGTAGCTTACATGTGTTTAACCTTTCTTAACTGTAAACGTACAATAATACATTTAATTAAATTTAATGTAATTTTCACTCTTTCCTCGGAAATTTAATTAATTTCTTTGTAATTAATACAACCCGTCAATATGTCGCTAATATAAGCAGCGACCTCTTCGCTCGAGATAGACCGTCTCTACATTAATGTTAATTAAATTTACTGGTGCACATACGCCGATGTGATTAAATACAAACCTATCTGAAATAAAAGGAATAATATATTGGTTCGAGTTCCGTCAAAAGTGATGAAATATATAGAAACAGTACATAACTAAATCAAATATGTAAATATACATTCGTCAGAGAAGACTCGTTATATAAATGAACAAAAGAGAATCTCGTTTAGACGTAATTGTGAATTAAAAGTTGTAAATATTGTTTTCTGAACCGTGTCGATATAATTTGGTTTTATTACTTAACCGTAGTTTGTAAGCAACGGCAATTAATTTTGTAATAAATGATTTTATAGCTTCTCCAGTGATGAAAATTGATATCCGGAAAACATTTATTTGTGTTCTAAATGATGAAAATAATCGTATTTATGCGTTCAAAACACTGCGAAAAAAAACAAAATGATTTCCCTTTTAATGAGTCGAAGCCTTCAGTCCAGATTTCTTCTTTTAGATATTCGTCACAGCTGTATGATATAAATGGAATATTAAGGTTACTTTTAACAGTTTATTTACGGTTATGTAAAACGTAATTGTTTAACAAATACGTATCTGTTTACCCACAACATGACTACGACGACCATTTCGTCTTCATTAAGACTCTTCAAGTAGCTTCAGTTCTCGTTCAATACGAGGATAGTTTGACAAGTAGTGAGAATGACACATAGGTGGCGCTCTAATTGGTTAAACAAATGCACTGTAATTTAGGTTGCCTATTTATATGTTTACATTCTGATATTTAGATAAATCGGTTGATTAGTTTATTTTTGACAGCCGATTGCGAGAGAAGCAACACGTCGTTTTGTCAAAATCGAAAAAGCAATGTATCATGCGGTGATTAAATACTTCGTAATTAAAGGTATCAAAGTTACCGAAATAAAAGATGAGTTATGGGAAATATTAGGTGAATCTGCTACATCATCTGCCACAATAAGTAGATGGGTAAATGAATTTAAACGAGGTAGAAGAAGCTGTGTTGATGAAGCGCTCTCTGGAGCACCCAAAATCGGGACTTCTAAGGAAATGATTATAAAAATCCATAATATTATTACGCAAGATCGACAACTCAAAGTGAGAGAGATAGCAGACATGGTAAACATTTCAACAGAACGCGTACACCACATTTTAACGTAAGAATTGGGCCTTTCCAAGCTTTCGGCAAGATTGGTGCCGCGATTGCTTACGACCGATCAAAAGTTCACACATTTGCGCATTTCCAACGAGTGTTTGGACCTTTATAAGCCGAATCCGCTTGATTTTTGTAGACGATTTGTTCCTTGCGATGAAACTTGGATACACTACAGTACACCCGAAGATTATTGCTAAACGGCCAGGAATGGCAAAGAAAAAGATTCTGTTTGACCAGGACAACGCTCCCTCGCATACCAGCATAGTTGCGATGTCCAAAATCCACGATTTGCATTTCCAATTAGTACCGCATGCGCCTTATTCGCCGAATCTAGCCCCTTCCGACTTTCACCTTTTTCCAAAATTGAAAACGGCACTAGGTGGAAAGAAATTTTCGTCTAACGACAGGCTTATCATCTTCGTAAATGAGTATTTTGCAAGCCTTCCGGAATCGCATTTTAGAGACAGCATAAAGGCATTAGAGCACCGTTGGAATAAATGTATTGCTCTTTTAGGAGAATATATATAATTTTGTATTTAAAAAATTCGTTGTGCTTTTCCAGTCTCACTACTTGTCAAACTACCCTCGTAGATACTGTCATCACGGCCATATACGGTGACCTATTATAATAAGTAAATTATTAGATCTCCATCGCTGTTTGACGTGTTAAAGCACATTTGTCTGACATTGCATTTAGGACAGTGATATCTATAATAACTGCAAATCTGACATGTGCGTTTAATCATATATATAATAAACATTTCACACAGAGATGGAGATCCAATCTTCTCAATTATTCCCTTAAACTTTAAACAAGAAGTATCTTTAAATATTTGTTGTTTATAACATTCACTCAAAAACGTTCATTTTCCCTTTCGGTTTTATATAATAAAGAATATCAAATACTTTTTATGGACACAAATCTATCTGATTTGTGGGCAAAAGACACTTTGACGACTGTATTATGAATTTTACTCATATTCCAAATATAAATAGTAGTGGTTAGATTTTGTGAGTCGGTTATATAGTCTACTCTATTGCGATCTATTGTAGCCATCATGCCTCTCATTAAAGTATTGTTTTCCCCCGATTTCCTGTATAGGTTCTCGATTTAGAATATTAGTTCTCCACTTATAGAGACCACGTTTTTTCTAAGCTTCACATTTTGGTATACTACATGGATCGCGGTTTCCTTTTCTACTTGATAGAATCTACATATAAGTTTCTCCTGTAAAATTTTTATTGCTCGTGTGTTTGTTAAGCTTATGATGCCCTACCAACTGTTATCCTAACAGATTTTCTGTTGTTAAGCTTACGGTAATCTGTTAGTAGATCAACTGCAGTCCTAACAGATTTTTCGTCCCTACTCAGGATGTTCTTTGTAAATAAGGGTGACCGTTTTCTAAGGAACTGTTTCACATATCTTCGGCCTAAGAACTTTTTCCACCTGTTGCGTGCTCTGTTTTTGCATAGTTGCTTTGATATATCTTTTAAAATGTAAAGAAAAGGACTCCGAGTTCGTGTAAGTAATAGATGATATTTATCAAACAATTTCCTTCTAGTCAATATGAATTAAAAGTTGTAAATATTGTTTTCTGAACCCTGTCGATATAATCTGGTTTTATTATTTAACCATAGTTTGTATAAATGATAGTTAATCCCTATATAAGGACGGAATCTACAGCTGGAGATGATCTGATTCCTAGTTTCATTGTTCGGAGATATCGGCATGCTTTAATTAAAGCCATTATCTATAATTATAACGTTATATATAATGTTATATGGTATCCCATATATATTAGGAACAATGTGTCTTGAAAGAATTCAACGAAAGCTTTTAAAATTTATATAATTTAAAATTGATTGAGTTTATCCCGGTACTGTGTTAAATTACGCGAAATTCCTCCTGAGACATGGTTTTATTACGCTGGAATCTTGTCAAGATGGTACCATTGTAGATTCTTGGATAGTTTACTTCATAACAAAGTTAATAGTGAATATTTACTAAATAAATCACAATTTTATATGCTACGATTAGCTAGTAGACACAATAACACTTTTTCAACACTAAAAGCTTGAAAAAATTTGATGAGAAGATATTTGTAACGATTATCCTGTAGAAGTCCTGTAAAAGCTTATCTGTTGGACTCGGCCAAGAATTATTATTATAACAAATTTTTAAAAACAATTTAGTATTCGATAGGTCAATATTGCTTTATATAAATCAGAAAGACAATATATCCTCCTCGATAAGCATGTTTAATCTTTATAATTACCTATAAGACCTGTAGATATGCCAGGTTTTTGTTACATTATTAAACACACGAACTTTTTGTTAGTTCAAAAATCGCAATGTCGTTTCTCAAATGTTTTTAATTCAGTCATAAATAAGTACCCTTAGTTTGAATAATACTCATGTTTCAGGCACATCGGAGACTCATTTATTAAATGTGAATGTCCAGAGGGGTTTACCGGGGAATACTGCAATAGTTCGACCAAATCAGAAGGTAAGTTACAATACGACGTAATCTATATTCGATCCCACCCTTCCCCATTTGACATATTATCCGGCTTATCTATTATCGAACAGATAAAATCCATCTCTCACATGAAACAGAGAACTTGCAAATTTAATTGTTACGTGTTTAGAACTTTTGTTATCAAGAGAATAAAAAAAACTACGGATAGATATGCCAGGGCTTTCTAGATGTGTAACAATGCGAACTTCAATAAATAACTTCTGTCTAGGAACAATTTGTATTACTGATGTAACGACGAATAGTTGAACTTCTTCAAATGTTCTATTTCATCGACATGCCAAGTGCAGTACGTTGTGGAATTCACGTTTATCTAATGTCGTATTCTGGTAATAAAATATTCTGAGGAATAAGAAAATTACTTTTTTATTATTTGTTATATTTATAATCACACAAAGAAGAAAATTATTGTTTAATTCACAAATAAATGAACAAAAAAAAAACGTAACTAAATGAGGACATGTTTTAATATGCTCAAATTCAAGAGACATTTGACTACTATCAATCGTAGTTGTCAGTTTGTCAGTTGACAATTCAGTAGAATTTATTCAAATAAAGATGCTAATTTGGAAGGCGGGGAAATTCTAGTCTCGTTCGACGTAACGTCGTTGTTTCCTTCGGTACCAATTTCAGAAACTTTAAAATATTCAGAAGATTTTCGTTATATAATTAAGATTTAATCGTAAAAAGTAAATGAATATTTCCGATCGACAAGCCTATGTATCTCTCGAATTGTTTCGAATTCGAAGGTAAATTCTATGAATAGAAATAAGGAACGGCAAATGGGCAATTGTCTTTCTCCATTTATAGCGGATTTATTCATGAGTAATTTTGAAGTTGAATTTAAACATAACGCCAAATATTTTCCAAGTTTGGATTACAATACGACAATTTCGTTAAGCAATTAAACTCAAAACTCCCAACTGTTAAATTGACGGTAGAAAAAGAAAGTAATGACAATTTTACCTTTGTCAGATGCTCTAGTAATTAGAAATAATCATAAATTAGAAACTGATATTTTCCGAAAAGAAAAAGAAATTCAAATCATAGCATACAACAAAAGATGGCGTTTTTCAATTTTCAATTTTCAATCGTTTGCTTAGTTTTTCATTAACGAAAATGAGGTACGAAACAGAACTAAATTTTATTAAAAACGCTGCAAGATACAATGGTTTTGCGTCGGAAATAATCAATAGATTAATCAGGAAGACTAACTTAAAAAAGACAATCCGGGACACCCCCTGTTTACAACCTCAAAAAAACACGTGAATAACTGTTATTTAACATGATGAATGTCAAAATAAGTTATTTTTGCATAACGAATATCAAAGGAATTACTAGCAAAACCAAGAGCAGCATTCATTACCCCCAATAGTCCTTTTACAATCTTACCACTGCTTCATGATTTCTTATTACCCTTTTTAAATCGTTCTGAAAGTTACAGTTTTGATTCGGAATCAGAATCTAGAAAATCTCCACCAGATGCTGAACCAAACTACATCCCTAGTTCTGATCATTTTTCTTCTAAACCCCACTACTTAATCATCCAAGATAAATTAAAGATCACTTAATTAATCCATGATTTAGACCTTCCGAAGACAAAGAAAGACAATTAGGAAATTTTATATATCGCCAACCCAAATCGTAGTGTTAGTTACAGATGGCGGTTCAAACATGCTTAAAATAGGCAAAATACTAAGACAATGCTTCACGTAATTGGTTTGCTCCATGCAACTCATCTGGTGGCAGAGTGTATTAAAAACAGTATCCAAAAGTAGATCATTTAATAGCTTCTACCTAAGTTTTTATTAAATCTCTCAAACGCATTTGCAAATTTAAAAATTCTTCTCTGGGCATTCCTCTATCACCACGGTATTAACGAAATGGAAAACGTAGCTTAAAACAGAAATATACTACGAGAAATAGTTTCGCATTGTTAGAACTTGCATTTTGAAATTAAAATCACAAAAAGTTCAAGCAATTCCATTAAGCCAACAACTATTTATAGATATTGAAGTCCAAACAAACATAGGGCAATTTTTTTAAAATAACTTGATTGTTTTAGAGGCCATCGTCGAATTAAAAAACAACAAGCTGTTTTTAAATGAATCCATGCACATAGTACATCGCCTGAAAACCTCGTGAGGAAGTCTAACATAATTTATGTACCCATACAATCGATAAATTATGTGCAATTTGAAATAAAAATCCCGATTTAAAAACTGTAGTGCGTATAAAACAGTGTTTAAGTGAAAGTCAACAGCGTGAAAATAATACAAAGGGCTTTTTTAAGTTCAAACGTGAAATGTTCATTTTCTAAATACACATGCAACATATTTTCACGCCGCCGCAGGCGTTTGACTGAATCAACAATGGAAGGTATACTGATGATACATTACTACACCACATTTTCACATTGTGAAATACATACATCAACACGTAAAAAATAAAAAGGCACCTGATTGTACACATATGATTGCATACATTATTTATCTTATTTATAATCGCATCCATCCAGCTTTCCCGGCGAGACTGTGTGCTGCCGCTAACTCGTTTTAGCTTTCGTTTCAAAAAGACTTCACCGCCTTCCTGAGAGTATTTAAAAACTCATTAATTTTATCGACACAGAAGTTTATAGTTCTTTTTTCAAGATAATTCATAAAACTGATATACTTCCCAAAATAAGAAAGACTCCTAATATTATCTGTGATATATTGCAAGTCTAAAGTTAATTGAAAGAGTTTTTTATTTTATTTAACGTTAAACCATTTAATAAATCTATCACAGTGCAGTGAATTGAAGCTCTTTTCTCTTTCTCCCTTATTTTCTCTAACGCCATCTGTTTATCTTTAGCATTACATACTGCTTTTGGTTCGCAGAATTACCTCCATTAATTGATTTGTAAGCCCCAACCATTTGCCCTAATTAATAGTATGAACAAAACGACAAAATCAAAATCGAAGAGCTGAACTACGAGGGGTGTTCGAAGTTGACTGTTTAAATTTATGTACATTTGGAAACGATTTCAGAAATCGTTTTAGGTAAAAGTTGATTGTGAAGCTTTTTAAAGTACGTATAACAACGGTATCGCCATTCTATTGTTTTAGTAATTGTAAATGCGATTTTGGAAAATTCTGCACATATCAATGTGAAATATTGAAGCAGTGAATGAATAATAAAAGTGATTTCTCGTTGCAATCAAAGGAATCGCCTTACGTTTACTCGTATTAAAGGAAAGTTTATTTATCGTCGACCAATCTGGCATACTGTCCAGAGCAGGTTGAAATAATTCGCAATTACGTGTTCATTTTGTACTATAAAACTATAAAATAAAATTTTAATTTTGCGGTAAATATTACACTTTTGGCAACACTTATGGCCGGTAATGTAAATATTAATCTATTTCATTGGCGCAAAAAATTATTTACTTTTTCATTCGTTTAGGTCATATAGTAGTATAGAAAAAAATGAATTAAAATATTGTAAAAGTTTATTCTCAATAACCTTTTACAATCTTTCAGTGAGTTTAGTAATTCTTTATTCATAAAATGTCCTATCTTCATGGGCAAAAAACTTTAAAACGTGCTGATCACAAGCTCCTCTGAATTGAATCTTAGACCATGCAAACAGATTTGAAGAAAACGAAATAAATGTAAATCTGAAGGCATAAGATCCGGTCTTTTTTGACTCGAACAACAAACCGTGAAGAACGGTCAACCGTGTTCCCTTTCCAGTAGGATTTCTAAGACCTATCGAGTATCTTTCTAACGAAGCTTGTCTTGGACTTGTCATTGTTTCATCCACCCATATTTTTTGCATAGTATTTCTTTCATTTAATCATGCTTCATTTTCGTAATATTTTTTTCTAATTTGTGTCCGAGTTCTTTTATTTGACGAAAGGAGCGCCGTCTCCATAATAATACCACATTTTTTCTTTCAACAAACTATTACAAGCTCCTTTTTTTGAAGGCGAAAACTATTTCTTTTAACAACTCCCAGAGCATTGTAGGTTTAACATTTGGAAAGTTCTCATCATGATTTATTATTTTATATATTATTGGTATCTCGTTTTTAATGAAAAACGAGTGTACAATACGTCTAATAATATTGCGCATATCATTATCAATACTATCTATACAGGACATATAGTGGTCTTTGGGGATTTCAGGTCTTTTGCATTGTGTTCGTTTAAAAATATTAGACACACTGGCAGCTTCGAAAATTCTAATTTTAACCGCTATTCTCTTTATACATATATAGCAGAAATTTTTTGGAAAAACTCCTGCGCGCCGCGCGAGGCTCGACCCCGCGATCTCTTGCTAACCGGGCATGTAATCCTTAGACCATAAGGAATGGTGAATTAAAGTCTTTTAATGTGACATAAATTGTATTATAGAAATAGATATTAAATCAAACTCAAGGTAGGTTTTTAATTGCATATATATATTTATGCGCTTTTGCGATGTGAAACAGAAAAATTTTAATTTTAACCGTTTTCACATCGTATATATAAAGCAGAAGTTTTTAAAAAATTCCTGCTCTCAGCGTGACAGCTGCTTCATCTGTAAAGTAAGCTCGTGTCTTAGTATCAGCTGGGAATTTTTGTTGATGTTTATTAAATATATTTAGATACATTTTCTTTTTCTTGCAGTGTAACATGTATTTTCAGTCGTTTCTTCGGTATTTTGTACAGTACTGTATATTTGCAAATACATAAATTTCAACGCCTCGGAATTTAAACGAGAAAATAACTTAGAACCTTTAAAAATTGACATTAAATAACTCTCCAGTCCTTAATATAACCTTAAAAGAACTATCGATAAAATTAATAAATTAAATCAATAAAAGAAAATGGCAAATAGAAATACAAAACGTATACAAAACACCAATGAAAAAAGTATGTTTTTGAAAATGGATGACAGTCATAGCATCACAACATTCTCTGATTCTGTCACAGAGCCACGAATTACATCGTTTGTTCTGAGTTTTTAATGGAACTTTAAGAACCAATAGAAGGACAGTTTTTCAATGAAACATTTTTTGCAACTATACATTCGTAAAAAGTATAGTCATTACTACAAAAAGGTGTACGATCTAAATCGGAATTGTTGCTCTATATTTTTAGGGCGAGCTGTAACGATATCGAGCTAGAAAAAGAGCTCATGTAGGTTTCATTGGGAAAGAAAAACGAATAATGGTTGCGTTATATGTAATTCAAATAGCACAAAAGTTTATTTACATTTTCGACCTGATAACAAAACGATTCAAACAACTGCATTCTCTCTCTCTCGTTGCTTGGGCAATATCTAAAATAATGTATATATTTGCTTCACTCCGCAAAAGAGCGCTGAATTAGCTTTTCGCGTACTGTTTTCTATAGAATATTTAATTTCGTTTACGAAGTTTTAATTCCCAGATTTAATTTTGTAGGTTTATACGTATGCAATTGAACAATAAGTCAAACAAGAAGGTTCTTTTTCCTTTTTATTATATTGAACGGTATAATATAAAAGATAACTAATATCATAGATGTAATAAAGAATGTTCGTCGTTTCTTTAACCACTCACACACACTCACACGTCTTGTTTATCGGTTGTCTTCTTAGTAACTCTTACATATGTCTTACTCGTTTACCATCTTATTCACAACTACACCGCATACCTTCGTGTAGTAGGCAACCAGGATCCCACAATATTTTAAGTAAAAGTTTCAGAGACATACCTTTTGATTTTTTTTAAGTTAATGTCAGTTTAGAATGCTTGATATAGATGATGATGAAACTATAATGGTTATACTATCTGCTTCTGAGATTCCGGCCTGGAACCGCGTCACTGGTATAACTGTCGACGTTTCGTACCCACTATACCAGTGACGCGGTTCCAGCCCGGAAGCCCAGAAGCAGATAGTATGGACCACGACCGCGGAAGCCTACGTACCAGATTATAAAGGGTTTTCCAATAAGGACTTGACAACTTTTTTTCAAAATAAAATGCAGACCATTTGAGATATTTCAAAAACTTTATTATCGGGTTCAAGTACAATCAAAACATTTATGAATGGAACTCGACTTCGTTCATATGGGCACCGCGGGCACGTTTGCAGCGGTCGATTCGTTCGACCCAATTTTCGATGACTCGGACACACAATTCGGCCGAAACGGCTGCTATTTCGCGTTCAATGTTGGCTCTGAGCTCTTCCAACGTTGTCGGCTTGTTGGCATAAACCAATGAATTGACGTAGCCCCAAAAGAAAAAGTCTAGAGACGTTAAATCGCACAAACGAGGCGACCAATCGACTGGTCCATTTCTTGAGATAACACGCTCAACAAACTTACTCTTCAATAAATCGATTGTAACGTGTACTGTGTGACTTGTGGCACCGTCCTGCTGAAACCACATGTTGTCCAAGTCCATATCTTCCAATTCGAGCCAAAAATAATCGGTAATCATGGCGCGATAACGATTACCATTCACAGTAACGTGACGATCATTATCGTCGACGAAAAAATATTGCCCTATAACGCCGCCGGCATGCAAACCGCACCAAACAGTTATTTTTTGTGGATGAAGTGGTGTTTCATGAAGCACATGTGGATTTTCACCCGACCAATAACGCATATTTTGCTAATTGACGAACCCATTGAGCCAAAAATGAGCTTCGTCACTGAAAATGATGATCAATTTCATCGCAAGATGAAATTGATCATCTTGGCGCATCTTTTCCAGAGCCCAATTGGAGAACGTACGTCGCTTCAAATGGTCCATCGGCTTCAATTCTTGAGTCAGCTTGATCTTGTATGGGTGTAAACCAAGATTCTTACGCAAAATTCGCCATAAAGTGGTTTGGGCGATGCCCAACTCTTGAGAACGCCGTGGAATTGACTGATTTGGATCATTTGCTACGGACGTTTCAACGGCAGCGATATTTTCGACACTTGGACCAACCCATTGTCTCACTGGCACAGCAACATCACACAACGAATATGCAGACTCAAATTTTTGCACTAAACTTGTTACTGCCTGTCTACTAGGGCGAGAATTACGACCGAAAATCGGAGTTAACGCTCTTAAAGTAGCGGTCACCGACTCCGAATTTCTGTAGTAAATTTTTATAATTTGCAGACGTTGTTCGTTCGTGTACTTTACCATGATGAAAATGCTAAGTTTACTGAATAAATTGACAGTGACAGTTCGATGATTAGTGAAAGCGTGTGTTCACAAATTGAATTAAAAGTTGTCAAGTCCCTATTGGAAAACCCTTTAATAGCTATAATCAAAATTATTCTTCTAAATTAAAAGCCTAAAATGATAATTTGGAGCAAAGCTTTTTATTTTGTTCATGTTTCACTTCGTTGAAGTGTTTTGGCCATGAAGATAGGACATTTTATGAATAAAGAATTATTAAACTCACTGAAAGATTGTAAAAGATTATTGAGAATAAACTTTTACAATAATTTAATTCATCTTTTTCTATACTACTATATGACCTAAAGGAATGAAAAAATAAGTAATTTTTGCGCCAATGAAATAGATTAATATTTACATTACCGGCCATAAGTGTTGCCACAAGTGTAATATTTACTGCAAAATTAAAATTAGAAAAAAATATTACGAAAATGAAGCACGATTGAATGAAAGAAATACTATGCAAAAAATATGGGTGGATGAAACAATGACAAGTCCAAGACAAGCTTCGTTAAAAAGATACTCGATAGGTCTTAGAAATCCTACTGGAAAGGGAACACGGTTGACCGTTCTTCACGGTTTGTTGTTCGAGTCAAAAAAGACCGGATCTTATGCCTTCAGATTTACATTTATTTCGTTTTCTTCAAATCTGTTTGCATGGTCTAAGATTCAATTCAGAGGAGCCTGTGATCAGCACGTTTTAAAGTTTTTTGCCCATGAAGATAGGACATTTTATGAATAAAGAATTACTAAACTCACTGAAAGATTGTAAAAGGTTATTGAGAATAAACTTTTACAATATTTTAATTCATTTTTTTCTATACTACTATATGACCTAAGCGAATGAAAAAGTAAATAATTTTTTGCGCCAATGAAATAGATTAATATTTACATTACCGGCCATAAGTGTTGCCACAAGTGTAATATTTACTGCAAAATTAAAATTAGAAAAAAATATTACGAAAATGAAGCATGATTGAATGAAAGACATACTATGCAAAAAATATGGGTGGATGAAACAATGACAAGTCCAAGACAAGCTTCGTTAAAAAGATACTCGATAGGTCTTAGAAATCCCACTGGAAAGGGAACACGGTTGACCGTTCTTCACGGTTTGTTGTTCGAGTCAAAAAAGACCGGATCTTATGCCTTCAGATTTACATTTATTTCGTTTTCTTCAAATCTGTTTGCATGGTCTAAGATTCAATTCAGAGGAGCCTGTGATCAGCACGTTTTAAAGTTTTTTGTCCATGAAAATAAAACATTTTATGAATAAAGAATTACTAAACTCACTGAAAGATTGTAAAAGGTTATTGAGGATAAACATTTACAATAATTTAATTCATCTTTTTCTATACTACTATTGACCTAAACAAATGAAAAAGTAAATAATTTTTTGCGCCAATTAAATGGAATAATATTTACATTACCGGCCATAAGTGTTGCCAAAAGTGTAATATTTACTGCAAAATTAAAATTTTATTTTATAATTATACAAAATGAACACGTACTGCGAATTATTTCAACCTGCTCTGGATAGTATGCCAGATTGGTCGACGATAAATAAACTTTCCTTTAATACGAGTAAACGTAAGGCGATTCCTTTGATTGCATCAAGAAATCATTTTTATTATTCATTCACTGCTTCAATATTTCACATTGATATGAGCAGAATTTTCCAAAATCGCATTTACAATTACTAAAACAATAGAATGGCGATACCGTTGTTATACGTACTTTAAAAAGCTTCACATTCAACTTTTACCTAGAACGATTTCTGAAATCGTTTCCAAATGTAAATTTAAACAGTCAACTTCGAACACCCCTCGTAGTTCAGCTCTTCGATTTTGATTTTGTCGTTTTGTTCATACTATTAATTAGGGCAAATGGTTAGGGCTTACAAATCAATTAATGGAGGTAATTCTGTGAACCAAAAGCATATGTATTGCAAAAGATAAACAGTTGGCGTTAGAGAAAATAAGGGAGAAAGAGAAAAGGGCTTCAATTCACTGCACTGTGGCAGATTTATTAAATGGTTTAACGTTAAATAAAATAAAAAACTCTTTCAATTAACTTTAGACTTGCAATATATCACAGATAATATTAGGAGTCTTTCTTATTATGGGAAGTATATCAGTTTTAAGAATTATCTTGAAAAAAGAACTATAAACTTCTGTGTCGATAAAATTAATGAGTTTTTAAATACTCCCAGGAAGGCGGTGAAGTCTTTTTAAAACGGAAACTAAAACGAGTTAGTGGCAGCACACAGTCTCGCCGGGAAAGCTGGATAGATGCGATTATAAATAAGATAAATAATGTATGCAATCATATGTGTTGTTATACGTACTTTAAAAAGCTTCACAATCAACTTTTACCTAGAACGATTTCTGAAATCGTTTCCAAATGTAAATTTAAACAGTCAACTTCGAACATCCCTCGTAGTTCAGCTCTTCGATTTTTATCTTATCTTAAATATACATAAAATATTCTATAACAATTAATTAATAATAAAACAGAATTTCGAATTAATTTATAAGATAATTATTCTGATAACACGATTTTATGAATAATGCATGTATAACTATACATTTTTGTGTAAATGTAATGATATATGTATTTGTTTAGATATTCGGCAGATATATTTTCGTGTACATCGTAAACCTTTACCAGTTTACCTACTATACATCAAAGAAATTATCGCACCTTATACAGTTCATAAAGTCCACAAGCATTTTGTGGAATTTAAACAATATAATTCATTTGAAAATTACAACAAAGCTACAGTAATTAAAATAATATATACCTGCATTTCAAGCACTTTCGTTTCATTGTGTTGCTATTATTGTAAACGAACAATAAATTGCATGTTGAATGCGGCAAATTTGCTATTCCTTTTCTGAACGTTAAATAATAAGCGTGTTGAAAGTAATATACAGTGACACAGTCGAAATGATGCAGTGTAAAAATTATTATGTGTTGTTGAAATTATATAACGAGGAATTGTTTTTGAAAAAGAATTAAACACGCGATTTCGTAAGAATATTATGTATTGTTGTAACAAAATTAAAAGGCAATTCATTGAACACAACACAATTAATAACAAGAACTATGTGATGATGACCAATGATGTGATGTGACCAATGAAACATTTAATAAAATCAACGAGTGGATGGTGTCCAACAAGTTAATTTTAAATAGGCAAAAAACAAAATTGGTATACTTTCACAATAGGATTGAGCATATTTCACATGTCCAAATTAACAATGAGCTCTTCGACTGCGATTCTTCTTCAAGAATCCTTGGTTTGCTAATTAACGATAACCTTAAATGGTCTGCACATATAGACCGAAGTATGCAGAACTCTGGCTAAGGTGTGTTTTACCCTTAAGCAGCTCCACAGATCCTGTAATTTGAGTACCCTGTTTACTTTCTATCATGCTAATTTTGTTTCTTGCATGAGATATGGTGTGATACACTGGGGAGTGTCGCCGGAGGTGGGCAGGGTGTTCCTTATGCAAAAACGGGCCCTGAGAATTATCTTTGGGTTGGGCTATAGGGATTCTTGCAGAGAACATTTTCGAAGTAATTCGATATTAACTATTTATGATATTTATATATTAGATCTCCTATGCTTCGTTTCTAAGAACAGAAACCCTTTTTCTAGTGGCAATGTATATCATAAATATGTTGCACGAACTGATAATTATTTATTACCTGCCTCATACGCAAAATCTATATTCCAAAATGGAACATATTTTATGGGATGTAAATTACACAATCAATTACCACTTTGCATTAGAAATATTACAAACTTCTCTATTTATAAAAGCAACCTTAAGCGGTACCTGCTTACGATAAATTGTTATTGTGTAAATGACTTTATATGTCCAAATTTATAACATCTTTTTTTCTTATTGAGACGGGTTTCTAGCATGAGTGTACGTAGTATGTATTAATTGTTATTTTCTTATATGTAATGATATGTCCTGTATGCACATTGTTTTAGAAATAAAATTTGTTATTATTATTATTATTATTATGTTAAAAGCTCATAAATTAATGTGGGTGAAAATGATGTATTTATTGAAATGCATTGGTACTCGTAAACTAACATATTATTTCTTTAATATTTGGTAGGGTTGCCCTTTGCTTGGATAACTACCTTTAATCTATTTGGAACAAATTCCATTAATTTTTTCGTATAATCTGACAAAATCTTTTGCCATTCTTCTAAGAGAACTTGTTTTAGATCGCTTCTATTTGATATTTCGTGACTGCGTATCCTTACCTCTAACATGTACTATAAATTTTCAATTATATTTATATCTGGAGACTGGGGTGGTTTACAGACTTTTGGGCAGTTGTACAACAACCACTGTTTTATAATATATGAAGTTTGCTTCGGATCGTTGTCTTGATAAAATTGAAAATTGTTTTCAATTCCACGTTTTTGGGAACCAATTTTCAGATTTTATATTAGATACTCAAATGCATAAATTTGTTCATAATTCCTTTAATGAAGTGCAAATCTCCTACCCCTGCGGCAGAGTTATATCCCTATACCAATACATGCTCACCTCTATGCGTTTAAAACTAGGTTTTCAGTTCTTGAAATTCATTTCTTCTTTCTTTTTGCTCCGTACTATGATTTGCCTTCCGAAATATTATATTGGTTGTCGTTCGAAAATAAAACTGTTTTCCAAAAGTCGAAATCTTTGTTTTGATGTTCTAAAGCAAACTGTAAACGAAGGTTTTTATTTCTCTTACTAACAAATAGTAACAAATCGGCATTTCACAAAACTCTTCGAACCGTTTCCGGATTAACTTCTATACCAAGTACCTTTTCTACTTCAGATATCAACTTTGGAGCACTCAAAAACGGATTCTGTATTGAAGATCGTGCAATCCATCGCTCATCGAGTTTTTTAAATATTTTTCTTGCACTTGCTCTGCCTTTGTTCTTCATTCTGTTGTTTCGAACATAACGTTCAATGATGTGTTGAATGATAGAAGGACTTTTGTTTAAGATTTTGACTATTTCTCTCCGGCTTTTTTTATTTTTAAAATGAAAAATAACAAGATTTCGCTCCTCTACTGTTGTTTGTCGACCCATCTCACTTGAACTAGTATTAATACTAACACTAACTGTCACTCGACTGGAATTTACACGAAACATAAATTCATGCACTTTTCAAGAAAGGGGAACCACCGACATGTGTATTTTTTTCGCTGTATATTTGGTTGCATCATTTTCACTGTGACATTGATTCATGAGCTTTTAATATAGTTCTTATTATTGTGCTGTGTTCAATGAATTGTCTTTTAATTTTGTTATAACGATATATAATATTCTTGCATAACTGCAATGTGTTTAATTCTTTTTCAAAAACGACTTTTTGTTTCATAATTTCAACAATATATAATTTTTATAGCACTGTATCATTTTGACTATGAGTTACTGTATAATTCCGTTAATATATCAATTGTATAGTTTTTCGAGTATATGAATAATGAAACGTATCCCTGTAACATTTTGCATGTAAAATTTAAATCGGCGTTGTTTATAGTCTCGCATTTTATTGTCATTTATGTAGTGCCATTCATCTACATCGACGAATTATTGGAATTTTCACAAATCAACACATTGAACACTCAATTCATGACAAATTGTTCAATGTATTCATACACACGTAATTTTGACATGAATATAATATAAATATGTACGATAAGAAAAACCGTGTACACTTCTTTATTTTTTATGGTTCTCGACTCACGTAATACATTGGCATTTCTGATCTGAATACATTAAATTTATATTATTACACTATGCACAAAACGGCAGCGAGCAATTTCTTTATTTCGTCCATGCGATTCCAATAATGCGCCAGTTTTTGAAGACATTGTCTCACGTATTCAATTTTATCGTTCGCATTCTTTACTTGTTTATTCGCTCATGATGTATGGGTATTTAAAATTTTCGCCTTATTTTAAATATGCCTTTTATTTACTATTACGTAGGAACTAATAATTCAAAGTAAGTAAAAACCGACGTTGGTAACTTTTCTAAAATGTGGACATTTATTTTCCACCTTTGTTTACAACGTAAAGAAATTGTAACTTACGAAGTTAAGAATATTGTAAGACTAAATGGCTTTCAGATAAACCCCCCTTTTATTATCAGGAATTTAAGTATTCAAATTCTTATTAAATCGCAGATGATTGCTATAAGCTAACGTGATTACATGCGAAGAACAGAGACGAATATGAAACAAAACACTTCCGATTTATGGAAATTTTTTGAGTGTCAAAGGTGGCTCGTCGAGAACTTCTCTTGAGTTCATGAAGAGTCCAAATATTGAACTTACTAACGTAGCCTTTTTATCTAGTTCTGAGTCATTAATTTCGGTAGACTTCCTTGACCAGGCAGTGGCATTAGAATTAGAATTACTAGCATGGAATTCCACATTCGCACATCACTCGACTTTTTATCAAACTAAAGTTAGAACTGCTATCATATGTCATATCATAAAGATAGACGCGAATTACTCTGTAACTTTAAAAAGTGAACAAGCGCCATTTGCGGCAAAAATGCGTCACGATACATCTAAATTACTACTGGATCAATGCAATAGTCCCTTTTACGATAACTCAAACCTTAAACTATAATATTTACCACACCTAAACAAATTTTCTAACAAATGTTTAACATCGGGCGTACCTCAAGTTACAAATTTATATCCATTATTTTTTATATTGTGTACAAGTGAGCTCCTTGACGTGCTTAAATGTTTTATATCAGTTTTTACGGGCGAAATTAAAATGTACTTTTCCTTTTGCTGCAAAATTAATGTTAGAGTCAATTTGGTACGTAGACTTCCGCGGTCGTGGTCCATGCTAGTGACGCGGTTCCAGTCCGGAAACCCAGAAGCAGATAGCATTAATGTTAGAGTCTTTTAGGAAAATGTTTTGGTTCAGTAATGTTGAAAAAAGTAGTTTTAGGTTTCAAATCAATATCAAATTGTTACCTAAACTCATATGTAACGATTTCAGTTCACATATAATTTCTTCTAACAAAGCAATAAACTGCGAAATAATAGAAATTCTTCGATTTCAGTTACAGGAAATACTATGTCGCTTATACTTACAATTTCATCTCCTAGTAAATATTCCGTATTAATCCTTTACATTGCTCAAGACCTAAAAATATATTAATGCCTCTTTTTAAAATAAATGCCAGGTAAAAAATTACATTAATAAGTAAAGATCAATGTGTTTCCCTTTATTTCTTTCACTGAAATTTTGTTTCTAGAACACGAAACTCGTCTAGTATCTTGTATGAAAACGAATAATCAAGATCGAGCGTGCAAATGTTCAGATGGTGAAAACATTTCGACAAATGGTAAGCCAATTGTATGATTTTCTAATCGTGTTTCCTACAATTAATAATAATATTAACTAATTTTATTAGATTTGTACGCTTATACAGGAATCGTCCAGCTGAAAGCTTTTCCGGCATTACATGATCGTGATGTTAAGGAATATATTTTGAACCAAGTAAGTATCAAGTGTTATTTAAAATATGAAAAATAAATTTAGACGTATTGATGTTGGGTTCCTCAGTTTTTTAAATATTGTTAATAATGTTGATTTGGTGAATGCCTTTTCAAAAATAATATAACATGTATATTAATTCAGACCTGCAGGCCAAGAAGGCCCATGGCTTTATTACATTTGATTCTTTATCATTCCTTTGTAATCATTGCCACTCTTCCTTAGACCTTTAAGCCGATTTCTAATTCTCTTTCTACCGTTCATTTTCATTCAGTCCTCGGCCAGTTTCTTTTTCTTCTCCCTAAAATTCCTCTCATTAGAAATGTTTCATCAGTCTGTCCTCATGTAATCTTATTATGTAGTTCAGCCATTTTGTTATTTACATTCTCGCAATATTTGTTACGAATGACTTATTAAGCGGTTCTAGCAGTTCGTTATTTGCTTTTCTTTCCCAAAATTCACCTAATCTCCTCTCCCAATATATTTGCCTCAAAACTCTCCTTTAAAATACTTACTAAAAAATACTTAACTACTGGCTTTATTATCATTATTCGTGTTTCTTGAAATATTTTTCCCCTCACTATGTGACATAGAACTCCCAATACATAGCATCCTCTTTACTATTAAATAATTAATTTACCCACTTTCCCAAACCCGTATTTTCATTTTTCTATCTCTATTTTGAAACTTAATATTTTTACTCTCTTCTCTATTGTCTGGTAACATAAATTTTGCTTTATTTCTTCATCGTTTTACTACCTCTTCTAGCTTTTTAAATGCTTTTCCTATTTTGTTCTTATAAGAATCACAATATTATCCGTATAGGCTATTACTTGAATTAACTGAAAATATATTAAGCCATTCAAATGATTTTAGTATCTTTTAATGCCGAATCTAGGACCATATAAGGTCGTTGATAGAACTAATGAATGAACTAATTATGAATGAGTTCTTACATCGTCTTGAAAAATAGATTTTTTTCTTTGCCAAATATTCTTCTGATTTAAATTTTCAGTAATGCTACATAATAATACTACGATGATTATTTTCTTTCGCAAAACAAACTGTACTACACCACGTGCATCTCAAAAACCAGGAGACACTACTACTACCAAGGCAATCTAAGTATCTTTGCTTTAGCCGAAGTCACTGAGCCAAGAGCCAGAAGAATTATAAAACGGGACAACATTTCAGCGAGATTACGTTGGAAAACTCAGAACACATCTAAATATTTAGTCACATTTTTGTTCGAGTAATCGAGCTTTTACATATATAAATGCTCTTGTAAAATACATCTTACCCCTTCATAAAAGATCTTTACAATGTCTACCCTTGATACGAAAACTATTTATTAAGCATTACACCGTGAACTTTTTATATATCATCTTTAGTATTTTAATCACTAAGGTTGATATTATAACCCCTTTCCACTTTAACTTTCGTAATTCTGTATACGCATTTCGACAACCAAGTTGTCATCATCAGCAGATAATTGCAAAGTATCGCACCTGGTAAACCACGGCGAAAAAGTGTACACTTCAGTGTACCTTTTGGTTAAGTTAATCAACCAAAGGCTCCATCAAATTCAACATGATCTTTAGTAGCCGATTTCGGCATTTCAGAGTGATCATCTTTTTCGTCGTTTAAAATCCAGTGCCCATTTTTTTAATTATTGAGAGCAAAGGAGAATTATTGTCATGAGCTGTTTCTATCTCTATTGGTGCCAAATTTTTCAAAGTGTTTCATCGACACCTACGACACATTTTCTTAATTAATGTACATTAACGAATGACACTTGGTAAGCCATATGTTTTATAGATTGTAGCTTCAGAAAATAAGCTGTATTTAACTTTCTAAACACCATCTTCATGAGCCAGTCAGAGAACATTTCATTCAAACCCCGGAGCCCGTTTACAAATAAAGTCTGAATATTTTAATTTGCTTGGTTGTTAAAAATCTCAGCTTCTTAAAGCCCGTAACAAATAAACAAGATCACTGCAATACATGAATACTTTTTGTTTCAGATTTCGATAAATTTACAATCCAATCTAACTGAAGTTCGGTATCCGCACATCGTAAACCTCGAGTAAGTAGAATTGTGTGCAACTTTGCATTTCCCAACGACGTATTACCACAAAAATCTCATTAAACTTGTTAATATTAATTTGAAAACTATTTTTTGTTCTGCAGACACAACAGAATTCACTCCAGCTAGATCGAAGACTGGACTGTAACTTAATCTGTGAAAGATAATTTAAAACGAAACTCTTTATCACTGTAATCTAGTTTTTATTTCGACAACTAAGTTGTCATCATCAGCAGTTAGAAAATTACACTTGCTAGTACCAGCACATATTTTACACAAGTAAAATACATTGCTATCGCCCTAACATTTTAATACTCAATAATAAACTTCAATACGTTAATATTTATATTTATTTAAGCGCTTAATTAAAATTACAAGTAAGTGTAAGTATTGCCTATTATATATGTCAAGGGTTGTACTAGAGATCGATCACGTGATTAGAACACAATTCGATTCCTATCTTTCGGCAAATGAAAAGCTATACGATATTAATAGACGTGAACTGCCTACATCAACAATGTCCAAGTAGGATCAAACAATTGAAAGCTCACAATGAACAGAAATTGGGTTAGTTAGAATTAATTAATCCCTCTTGCGTCAAAGTTATCTTCACTAGAATGAAGGATACGTAAAAATATTTCGAATTATTTAGAAACTGTCGATATTATTCCTAAAATAATATATTATTTTCTTTTTTAATGTGTTAGTCGTTTTATTAAAACTGCAACTTTTATTTTTTTGGGTTTTGTCGACCAGTAAGGAATAACTAGAGTTCGGATATTTTTCCCGCAGCCAGGATCGTAGCAAGGCAAGCGTACGAACAAATGTGTGACCTTGTGATGCATGCGTTATCTATATCACTTGTATTTTGTTTTATAAATAACACACATTATTCACAGCTGTTGTTGCGTAGCGTAAAATGGATAAGACCATCAAAATGTCTACAACATGACTTAAGTTTCCACATTTGTCTCAAAGAGCATCGCACGCCGTGCTTATATTATTGTAAAATAATCTGTAGAAATAGATAACCCCATAAAAAGAAATCTAATGGTATTAAATCACATGATCTAGGGGGCCAATTCTGATCACCGAAACGAGAGAGTACACGACCTAGTGTTATCATGTCGCGATATCGAGCACCAGTAACAGTCACTGCTTGACCAGCCTCATTTCCAAAAAAGTATAGTCCAATTATGCCTCCAACCCAAAATCCACACCAAACAGTGACACGTTGTGGATGCATTTGTTTTTCGACAATCACACGTGGGTTCTCAGAATCCAAAAAGCGCTAATTTTGGCGATTAAAAAAGCCATCAAGTGAAAATGTGCTTCATCGTTTAGGATGATTTTGCTCGAAAAATCAGCATCCAATTTTTGATGATCAATAATCCATTCAACGAACTCTCTTCGCTGTGGATGGTTATTAGGCTTCAGTTGTTGTGTTAATTGAATTTTGTAAACATGGAGACACAGATCTTTAGTGAGTATACGCTGTAGAAAGCTTCTTCAAATTTGCAATTCTTGTCCACGACGCTGAATTGAGGTTCCAAGATTGTCACCGACACGCTCACGCACTGCTTCGATATTGACATTTGAACGGCTTGTTTTTGGACAACCAGTGTGTTTGGCGTTTCCAACGGATCCAGTCTCCATGAATTTTTCAATTAATCTCTTCACAGTTGACGAAGTTAAAACACTATTCCGACCACATTTTGTATGAAATTTTCGAACTGCGGCCGCCAAGTTTTCATTGTTTTTGAAATATTGTTCAATAATGAACGTTGTTCTATCGTGTAACGCTCCATTTTTACTAACCCTAAACTGTCAGTTTTAGGGTTGCAAACACTTTACTGCACAAATGGCGACAAATTCAAATCTTGTGTTAATTTTGGGACACCCATTTGACAAGTAAAAATTCACATATCGTAAATAGAGATTATATAAATCAGTTTCATAATATGAAATTAATGTTATACTTACTAGTGTATTTTTTCGCAAAATATATAATTTAATGGGTTATTCACGTAGCATAAAAAGACTAATACATGCAATGTTTTAAAAATCGACGGAGACTTTCCGAACAACGCAATATAAAATTCAACAACGCTAGAATAAATAGTTTACTTGTTTCAGCGTTTTTATAAAATATTAGTTTTAGAATTACTTAATTTACTCCATCAGAAGCTTCTATACAATCATAAGAACAGGGGAAAGAATTCAAGTCACTTCAGGCAAAAAAGGGGTTAAGAGAAAAGTTTTATCCGTTCCCTATTTCTTGTGACGGATTCTTTCAAATTTGTAATTGACAATAAATAAATCGATTCAGAAAACAGTCTGAAAAGTAATCCTTTTCCCTCCATTGTCGAACAAATGGAATGCAATTTTATTTTCAACGTTTCTAAAATGTTCCTCCTTTAACTATGGTTCACTGTAATAATTCATACAGACATCCAATTTTCTATTTGAATAAAAAATGAATTCGTTCCAGGAGGTCCTCGCAGACTGAATTTGGAGTCACATTTCGATTCTACGGTTCAAAGTCGAGCGAGAACCAACTGAGGTCAGTGATAAATAAGTGGGGCGAGATCGGCCTTATAGGCAACATGACTGTCGTCAACCCTGATATCGCTGTCTACAAAGAACCTATTATTCTTTCTATTCAGGTGAGTTTTTCATATTTATTTTTGGAGTGTTCGATATAAAAATAAAGTATGTCTGCCCTCTTCGACTTCTTCCTCAGTCAATAGCCGTTGATTTACTAAGTTGAAATGCGAAAATACGGAAAAGAAAGGAAATAAAATGATTAATGATTATTAATAATATCTTCCAAAGAATATATTTATTATTGACAAAGTATATACAATAGATACAAAGAAAGGTGTCTATTACAGCAGCTTAAGAGACAGTGCAGTTTTCTTATTATTATTTAACCTTTTTAGCAGTAAAAGTGTGTACAAATGAATGTTATTAATAAATTAATATAAAGTTAACAATTTTAAATTAAAATATTCACAATAGGTAATAACAAACTCATTGACAGGCGCCAAAAATTGTACATATTTAAAAAGCAAAAAAGCGATGATTATATCTAAAACCGTTAAACAAAAGTTGCGAAAGCCACGGATATTTCGTTCAGAATAGTGGAATCTATTATTAGTAAAGAACAGTGTATATAATATTCAAATAGATCACGCGCCTTATTCAAATAGTAAAAAAAACAGACTGGAAAAGGCGTTACCATATTTTTATGAAAACAAATTATAGAAACTTAGGAAATCGGACTTTCGTGGGTACACAGCCAAAGTGATAACATTGATTATGATATTGGTTATGAATTGGGACAATGACGGAAAAAAGATAGATGTTATAGACACTTTGTTCATGTATTGGCTATTAGTGTTACTGTATATTAGCATTTGTTTAACAATTTTTTTTCCATTTTTATTGAAATTTATTGAAATATAGTCTTTTTAGAACTATTATATTTTTCCATAAAAATTTCTTTTAAATTTCATCTACATATCTATTGGCATACAACAAAAAATCTGTTAGAGTAATTAATCTTTATTTTCTTGATAAATAATCAGCGCTGCACAAGATAACGAAAATAAGGAATTAAAAAATTTCTGAAACACTTATCTTGTTTATGGTATGGCTGTTATTAGGTAGCGCGAAGTGGATAACTTTCGTCAAAAGTTTGTACCATGTGTATTTTGACCGAGACAAATGTGGAACCATACCTAGTTCAATACAGGTAAATCATTTCGTGTCTTCAAGACTGAGCAAGTAGTGTTTAAAATCCAACATAATTAGAAAATCCGTGAATCCAAATGATTTTAATACGAAGATTCATTGCCAAATAACTTGGTCCCAACTGCATCTTGTTATCATTTGGATTATAAGTTTGTTGCACATCGTATAAAATATAATATAAGACTCTAAGGGTGTCATACGAGGGTGGTCCCAGAAGTATCCGACCCAACAAAGAAAACACAAATTTTGGAAAGAAATGTATTTATTTTTCAACATAATCTCCTTTCAGCTCCATATACTTTTCCCAGCGATGTTTAATAAGTTCGATACCCTTTTTATAATAAGAACTGTCCTGCTCCTCAAAATAGCCATTAACTGCCGATATCACTTCTTCATCATTGGAAAATCTTTGACTACTGAGCCATTTTTTCAGGTTTGGGAACAGAAAACAATCCAAAGGGCTAAATCTGGCGAATAGAGTGCATGAAGTATCAATTCAAACTTTAATTCATTAATTTTGGCAATTGCAATAACGGATTCGTGAGGTGGTGCATTGTCTTGATAAAACAACACTTTCTTCTTAGCCAAATGCGGTCGTTTTTGCTTGATTTTTTGCAACAAGTCCGCAGAATACCCGCCGTTGATAGTTTTTCCTTTTTCAAGATAGTCAATGAAAATTATTCCACGCGCATTCCAAAAAACCGATGCCATGACCTTGCCTGCAGGTGTCTTCGCCGTCTTTGGAGCCGGTTCTCCCTTTTGAGTCCATTGTTTTGATTGTTCTTTTATCTCCGGTGTGAAGTGATGGACCCATGTTTCATCCTTGGTTATGAAACGGCGCCAAAATTCTACTTCGCTAAACACTCAATTGAAACATCTTCACGACACTGTTTTTGCTCGAGTGTGAGCAAACGTGGCACCCATCTTGCACACAGCTTTGTCCAAATTTTCAGATAATGTGGGATGTACTGCACTTTTTGAAATACTTGTTATGTCTGCTAGCTCGCGCACTTTCAATCGACGATCATCCAGTACCGCTTTGTGGATTTTCTTCACCATTTATGGAGTCGTCACCTCATTTGATCGACTACGGCGATGCTCGTCTTGGCAGCTCGTACGGCCTCGTTTACACTCTGCTACCCAATATTTCACTGTTGGAAACGAAGGAGCAAACTTACTCAGAGTAGAATCCAGTTCAGCTTTTATATCGGTTGGGCGGAGGCCTTTCAAATAAAAGTATTGTATCACGTAACGATGACCAATTTTCTCCATTTTTACAAATTCACTGAAAACGTTCACTGTTGATGGCTGCCAAACAAATACTAAACAACGTGGCGTGTTCAAATTTGAAACATATGCTTTATAGATTGTGTACTTTCTAATACAGTCATATTTTTCAAACAACTACCACCAACTTTAGGTCAGGCCGGGTACTTATGGGACCACCCTCGTACTTTATACAATATATGTACGTACATCAAACATATGAAAAGACTATCACGTGACAAAATAATATTATACGCAGAAATTAATATATGCAAAGTGTCGAAAATTTTAATTATCTCAGTGTATATTATAAATAATCATCAATATGTATTTTAGTCCAGTAAATACCGAATCAATTCAGTGTTAAGATTTTACTTCTTCCTTGACATTCAGCCGAATAAACAAGAATGCATTCAGTGAAGTAAATTAAAGCTATTTTCTTTTCTAACAGCTACGCAGAGAATTACAAAATTCATAAAAGCAAGTAATTTAAATTTCAGCACGGCAAATGCAGAATTCATAACAGATATGAACAGCCTACTTGCCGTTTCGTAAGACAATGGTATCATTTATTCATAAATTAGGAGTGACTTTAATTTACTCTTCAGAAAGCAATTTTATTTTCAAATAGACGCTATTGAAATACCATTTACAATTAGGATCTTTCGATGAAAATTACACAATACCGCAGCAACTTAGTAATAAATTACGCACTTTAAACTTTAAAAAAAAAAGCTAAAAAAAATCACCCTCGATAATGCTACTGAATAAGTAAAAACCAATTCAAACTTAATAGCTTTACTTAGCGAAATTGCCGAATTCAGGTCAATTTTCTTTTCTTTTCCGATGTTCGTAAATTTCATTGTAAACGGATGGCTTTCTTATATTGTTCTTATGTAAATCGCGAACGTCAGCATTCATCCAAACTTATTCCACAGAGCGTGGGAGTGAATCCCGGTGCAGTGATACATGAAAACGACGATTTCATTTTATCCTGTTCGGCCCAGGGATCACCGAATATGTCGTTCCGTTGGTACAAGGACGGAATGTTCGTGAACCTCACGCGCTTTAAGAAGTAAGTTTCTGTTAATATCGTACAGCTAAAGAGCGTATTATATTTTGTTTGTTGGTGGTCTCGTAGCAACAAATGGATGACTCTTAGAAGGGGATCCTCATTAACGAATTATCTGGCAATTCTTAACGTTGATAAAGCGACGGTGTTAGACGGTGGACTATTTACTTGCCAAGTGGAGGATTTTAACATACAGCAGTGCCTCTCGAAACGCGTCGAAATCAGGTCTCGTCCCGTTGTTACATTAGACACCATGAGTCTCACTGTAGCCAAGGTAATTTTAAGTAGATGATGTGATAATATTACACAAGGACTTACTAAGTGTCATGCGGTATTAATGAAATACACATGTCGTTCAATAAATTTAAGCAAAGTTTGTGAAACAAAGAATATAAAAATCCTATTAGGTATGGTATTTTCTGCATTCCCAAGAAATAGGAATACACTTATGTATGTACCTAACCAAAATACATAGATTGCTTTAAAAATTTTGCGGATAATACAGAAAAAAAAGCAATTATTTAAACAATTTTTTTTATTGTTTTTCAAAATATTCGCCTTTATGATTTATGCACTTCGGCATTCGGTGGAACCAGTTGTCAAAACATTGGATCCATTGCTCTTCAGTCATTTCCGATACAAAGTTTTCGTAGGCTTCCACAGTCGCTTCTGGGATATTAAATTTCAATCCACGCATTTTGTCTTTTATGCATGGAAATAAAAAGAAGTCACAGTGCCAGGATGGGACTATAAGGCGGATGAGTCATCAATTCCGTTCGTGAGGTGGCTAAAAGCTCTGATGTTTGAGGTGCGTTGTGTAATGGTGCATTTTCTCCTAGTCTTCTCTTTAAATTTAAACTCTTGCACCAACCACCTTCATTCTTTAAATTTCTATGTTCCAAATCTAGTTTTCTTACTCAAATACTCTACATGTACATCTACTTTTTCATCAATTTTATTCTTCCGTAAGTCTGAATTTATGCTGTAATATCTATCGATATTACGAAGTGCATTTGATGGGAAGTGAGATATTATCTTTTGTAAAAACAGCATTACAAAACTTCTACTGAAAAATATACCTCATCGTGCTTATCTATAGTTCTCTTCAAATCTTTCTTAAAATGTTTATAACTGGTATTTAATATCATTTACACATGATAGTGTTCACAGAGTTATACTAAAATAATTATATTTTGGACAACCCAATCGTTGTATTCATAGAATATTAATATACGCAGGTTGCATTAAAAATTTTGCGGATGATAGAGAAAAAATCAATTATTTTAACCTATTTGTTCTTATTGTTTTCCAAAACATTCGTCTTCATGATCTACGCACTTCCGTATTCGGTGGAACCAGTTCTCAAAACATAGAACCCATTGTTCTTCAATCACTCTAGATACGAAGTTTTTGCAGGCTTCCACAATCGCTTCCGGGATATGTATGGGAATGAAAAGAAGTCGCGAGGTGCTTAGGTCAGGACTATAAGGTGAATGAATCATCAATTTCGTTCGTAAAGCGATTAAAAATTTATTAAGATGCGTTGTGTGATGGTGCATTGTCTTGATGCAGAATGATTCGTCCTCTTGGTCATTTCTCGCGCACTTTTTGGAACACAGTTGACAAACAAATGGTTGTATACTATCCGCATTGATTGTACGACGATCATCTAGCGGAATAGTAGCAAGATGATCGATGCGTTTGAAAAAACAGGCCACCATTTTATTGCCAGAGCTTCGTCCGCGTCTCACTTTCGTGAGTTTCCCCTCGTCTTCGATGACCCCTTGAGCCGATTATCGCTTGCTTTCTGGCTTGTAACAATAAATTTAACTTTCGTCAACTGTAGCAATGTCGTACATTGATTTTCCTCGACCTCGGTTGAATTTTTAAGCATTTCTTGAACTTCTGTTAAATCGTATAGTATCCATCGAGCGCAGACCTTCCTGACGGCAAAATGATCATGCAAGATAGTTCTGATTTGGATCATGCCTATGCCCAATAATGCCCGAATATCTCTGTATGTGCAGTGGTTGTCTGTCTTTATCATATTGTACACGGCGTACGATATTTTCTGGTGTAACTGCAGGCCGTCCCTCACGATGCTCGCCTTTTAGCCAAACACGTCCACGTTGGAAGGCGTTGTACCACCATTCAACAGTCGCCAAAGATAGTGTTTCAACGCCAAACAATCGTTTGATTTTTTGCAAACACTCTTGTCGAGAAAATCGTAGAAAATCGTGACTCGAAAATTTTCGCGCGTTAATTCCATTTTTCACTCATTTTATTGAAAAAATTACTAAAAAGAGACAGCAGTATATGCTAGTAATCTGTAAATACTATTCAAACTAAAAAATCTCAGCGAATACGACAAAAATATTTCCAACAGCGCCTTCTTACGGGAAGTAGCTGAACCGCAAAATTTTTAAAGCGACCTACGTAATGTCAACACTTGATTTGATTTACTATACCTTATTAGATTTGACAATCTATATTACTTCGATATATTCTATCAATGTTAGAAGGTTTACTCAAATAGATAGAATATAGAATTACTGGAAGATAAATTAACCACTACGATATTTTTATTCAAAAAAATTGCTCTCTTGCCCCTCATGCGTGGTATCAAAATATTCCCCGTTCGGTTATAAAACAAAAGAATTTCCCATTCGAATATTCGTAATTCACAAACGTTATCTTACTCATAACTTTCATATTTAATATCGAGTTACATTTAAATTAAATAAAATACTCACTTAAGATTGATATGTAATCGCTTTCCACATTAATGTTTGTATTCTGTATACGTACTTCAACAACTAAGTTGTCATCATTAGAAGATAATTAAACAGTGTCGCACCTGGAAAACTAGGGCAAAACTCGCACGAAACAAATTCCCTGCGCGATCTGTATCGTAAAAAGCCAAAATACACACTGTAAAATATGTATAGAGAATACGAAAGCTAATGTGGAAAGGGGTTATATATCAACCTTAAGTGATTAAGTTAATCAACCCCAGGCTTCATCAAAATTGCCTTAAATAAAATGATTTAAAAACACGATAAAACAATATTATGTATGCGAAGTATAACAATAGAAATGTTTACCTTGCGTTCAGATATACAAAAAACTCATGGTATATGTATTTAATGTAAGGAATATTATCTAAATTATTCTGATCAAGCCTGGGTTTAACACCTTTTTGTAAACATAAAATAAAGGTCACTGTGAAATCGTTAATATTTTCCTGCCCTAAAGTAATTAAAATTATCAATTACCATTGGTTAGAACTACATGTTAGAAGCTCACAACAAAATCCCATATTTAAATTAATCTGTCCGGAATATATCACAGCCGGAAACATTAAATTTCTTGCTGTTACCCTAATACAGAACAATAAGCGAGAAGTTAGTTTCTTTCATTCGTGACCGTTCCAATTAATTCCAGGGCGAAAGCTTTTCCATAAAATGTTCGAGTTACAATAGTGGCGGAACAAGCACTTACGGCTGGACCAAGAACGGACACCTTCTGCCCACAAAAACTAAAAGGGAACGCTACGATACTTTGTATCTAACTGGCAGTTTGCTCCGCGTTTCCGGTCTAAGCGTGAGTATGATTATACCTCGTTTGCGGAATTCGATTTAACACTTTATCGTCTGCAGAAATCGGCGAACTATTCTTGCCTGGTTCAAGATCGGACGACAAAAAGTGAAATGAGTGTCTTCGTGATTGTCATAGATAAGAAGAGGATAAAAACTTGCGTGAAAAATTACCATTCGAACGTTACATGGCCGGAAACGGTTCCCGGTTATGAAAGTATACAGGGATGTCCGCAGGGCTACACGGGATCGAGCAGGAGAATGTGTGTCATGCTTGACGGGAATTCACCTCAATGGGACAGGCCGGATATGTCGGAATGTGTATCTGCGAATATGGAATTTGTTATTGAAGATGTAAGTGTGTCTTTGTTTATTTTCTTACAATATAAAGCTACATTTGTTAATCGAATTGTTAAATTTATATATCGGGTGTCTATTAATGATTGAAGCTGACAGTATGTATCAAATTTTGGTTAAATATGTACAGTTACTACCACAAAAAGGTTTACGATCCAAATCACAAGTTTTGGTGTATATTTTTAGCTCGAACCGTAAAGATATCAAACTAGAAAAAGCACTCTTGTATGTTTCATTGAAAAAAGAAAACGAACAATGGTGTACATTGTGTGTAATTCAAATAGTGTGTAATACGAGTTATATTTTCAACCTGATAACAAAAAATTTCAATACTACTGCATTTTCTCTCTCACATTTTATTATATATTAGGCATTACCGGTTTTTCGTAAAAAAAACTACTAAATTTTCAAAAAAATGGAAAAATTTATTTATTCATAGTATTGGCCATTTGATTCTGCATATCATGCTCATCTTTCAGGGAATTTATGGATGCTATCCCAAAAAAACTGTTTATCCTACTCTGCAAGCGCGTATCCCATTGATGCGAAAAGGTGATAGTCAGACGGGGTAAGGTCTAGAGAGTACGGTGGGTGTGATATTAAGCCCCATCCACGTGCTTTCAACCCCTCTTTGACCAGTTTTGCTGTATGAGACGGCGCGTTCTCGTGCCATAAATTAACTTTACCGTGTCTTCGGGCCCATTCTGGACGTTTTTCTATAATTGTATGGTTCAAATTGATAATTTGTTATCGACAACGATCGGTATTAACTGTTTCATCAGGTTTCAACAGTTCGTAATATGCTGTGCCACTCTGGTCCCACCAAACACAGAGCATTGTCTTGCGACCAAAACGATTTGTTCTTGGATTCGATGGGTCGGCTTCACCAGGTGATAACCATGATTTTTTGCCCTTAGGGTTTTCTAAATAAATCCTTTTTTCATCACCCGTCACTACTCGATGTAGAAATGACTTCCGATCATACCTTTGAAGTAGCATTTCACAGATGATTTTTCGATTTTCCATTTGATTGTCATTCAATTGAATTGTCGAAACCACGCCTCACATATTTTTATGATTGGAGAATGCTCACCGTAAGTTTCTACAAGCAAATGATGACTTTCAGCGGCTTTTTTCTTTTGGTTAAATAAGAAAAGTAATGCTTGCCGCAAATGCACTTCATCAGGCAAGAAACTCGACATTTTCAAAGAGGTATAAATCTATGACTGTGTTACTTTCGCAAAATATAACATGTATGGTTTTGAAACTTGATGTCAGTAGTATAAAATGACATATGTGTCAAATCATAACAATACATGCTTAAGCCTAGCGACATCTGTTAGAAAAACCTGTAATGACTCTCCGGTACACCTCATATGTTGAAATAACAAAGTGTCGTCTACTCAAAATACTTTTCTATTTAACTTACCAGTATTTGGTCTTGAAGAAATCTCTTGTTGTAACATTTTTTAAATGTTTGGTAAACTGTATTGAAAACAGGTGACTAAAGACGGTAGTTGAATGAATGCATTTGCATGAACTGAATGAACTGAATATTAATATAAACTAATAGTTAATATTTGATCTATAAAAAAGGAAATACAAAATTTAAACGTTAAAGTTCGTGCTATCTTCTTTTGGGCTTCCGGGCTGGAGCCGCGTCACTAGTATAACTGCCGACGTTTTGTACCCACTCGTATGGGATATCTTCAAGGTTCAACTACTGCTACTGTTTGTTGCACTGAAACAGTTTCAATGCAACTAACAGATGTTCCATACGAGTGGGTACGAAACGTCGGCAGTTATACCAGTGACGCGGTTTTGGCCTGGAAGTCCAGAAGAAGATAGTATGGACCACGATCGCGAAAGTCTACGTACCAGGTTAAAGTTCGTGTTACGATGGCATCGAACATTATTCGTAAAATCGTATTATCAGAATAGTTATCTTGTAAATTAATTCGAAATTCTATTTAATTATTAATAAACGTAGTTGTTATAGAATATATATAAGAAACAAATAAAATCAGGGAAAAGAATTGTTTGTACAGAAGGCTTAAAATCGACTGAAAACTTCTTGCCATTCTTTTAGAAAGAAACTCCACAAAGATGTTCGAAATCTGTGTTAAAGTAATTGCGATTATTACATGAATTATTTCAATTTCGAAATCAATATATGTATGCAAAAAAAAAGATGTTGAAAGTTCTTTTTCTTCTTCGCAATTTCTGTGTAGGCCCCTCGAAACTTTGTAGAAACTTACCAATCGACGTTTAAACTTTCCTTTATTTCATTAACACAACAAACACCAATTAGATAATGAAGTCTGCGTCTATCTACATTTAATTCAATTGTTTTATTGCAGTTTAAATATTTGCGTTTGGGATACGAAGCGGCATCGCCCTTACAAATCTTGAACAGAACTTCGAACTACTTGAATACTAATGCAACCCTTCTCGAAGGTGAAGGAGTCGTTATGGAGAAATTAATTTCAGAAATCGTCTACTATATCGACAAAGCAAACACGTCCATTAACACAAGAGCCGTGTGTTCGACGGCCCTAGGCGTTGTAGATAAAGTGTTATTACAAAATCAATCGTTTCCCAAAGAAGTGGTAAGTGCGTAGCGTCAACAATGGATTTATTACAACTTGTTGCGTTAAAAATTGTGCGGGCGCGTTGATGTGAATTTAATGACGTCTTTTGTTTCAGCAAATCAATGAATTACAAAGATCTGTTAAGAAGCTCCTTTTCCTATGTAAAAGATTTTCGTCATCTATTGATACGTTTATGTATAATGGATCTTCTGTATCAGCTAATATTGTACCTATAAATAAATTAACTAATTTCAGAAGGTAAGATATATGTAGCTCTAAAATGACTAATACTTAAATTAGCCCAGGCCTTAATTTGTGATGATACATATTATTCTTTCATTGTAATATTTGAGCTCTCTTGTCTACATTAATTCTTCTTTTAATGTCCGTCATTTCATCTGTTCTTTCTACTGTATCCCTATCTACCTACCTGTCTGTCCACCTGTCTGTATACCTATCTGTCTGTATACCCATCTGTCTGTATACCTGTCTGTCTGTATACCTGTCTGCCTACCTGTCTGTCTGTGTTTCTTCCTTTAATTCAAAATACATAATATTTTGTATTTTAATCATTAATCCCTAGTTCCACCAGCTTTGATCTTTTTTCTAAGATTTTGGACGCGTTCTAAGATTTTCTAAGCTCCTAGCATCTAATACGATGATAAATTTTTTACAGTTAGCTTTCTTTGTTGGGAAAAATTTTGTGGTGAAAACAAAATAGTATTTTCGCAAAAAATTAATAATACTGTTGAAACGATGTGATATACGTATTCAAGAGGAAAGGAATTATACTGAAAAGTGCTTGTTGCCGTTCAAATCTTTTCTTTTGACGCCTATTCCGGGAATATAAAACCAATCTACGCATTTGTTTTCTATTATTTCTCATCCAAGTACGATTGGTCGATACTTCTGCTGATCGTACTTTTTTCTATTATTGTTATCTCCACTTCAATCCATGTTATTTTTTGGCCTTCCTAACTTGGTCTTTCTTACATCAGGATGATCAGAAATTCAGATAATCGTCAGGTAGGGTGATTCTATAATTCATTCCGAGTCGTCAATCCTAATACAGAAATGTTGTACTATTATTAGTTAAGCTATACGAATTGCGTAAAAAAAGTGTAGAATTTGGCAACAAGGTATAAAATAGGTATGGGCAACCTTTGACATGTTGTGGGCCAAACTTTAGTGTGCAAATACGTTCGCGGACCGCGTTTAAAAGTAGTGCATTTTAAAGTAGTGTTCATAACTTTTAGCGATAGATGTCAGACATGAAATAATACGACGAATGTCTCGGGGACCGAATCAAATCTTACAGCGGGCCGGTTGTCGCTCACATATGGTATAAAACCATCAATAAATCAGTAGGACTAATATGAGTCTTATTTAAGTCCAATGAAAATAACAATAATGATGATAATTAACGTAAATGCTGAAACTGGAAGCTATTGGTTTGAAGACAAAGCTGTAGCCTTTGCGGAATCGAATTTTGGACGCGTTGCAACATATTTGGCGTAATTAACTATATTTTGCGTTAATTCTATTTACTACTGCCTGTTTATTGAACGTTAAACTGACAAACATCAAAATTCGACAAGTTATTATTTTGAAATTACAGACATTATTCTGGGAAAAGGTTTCCATATGTACTTTAACGTAAAAAAGCAGCTATAAATGTTTCGAAACGGCAAAATATTGTCAAAAAACGATTAACTACACCAACGTAGTATTGCATAATTCTATTTGACAGTAAAATATTTGGTTCTCCACAGAAAATTTCAACAAATTCGAAATACTTCTTGTGGCACAATTTCAACATTGATGGTGTCGTATTGTATGTTCGACTTAACCGCTAACAATACAACATTTCTGACCTGCCTGACGATTATCCGTGGATTTCTGATCGGAGTTTACATTTCGTTTTGAACATTTTTTTACTAATCTTACTGCATAATTTTTAATTATGCATTAAATATCCCACAATGTTATCTAATCTGCTTGTCTGTCGGTAAGCTACCCGTCGTTTTTCAGGTAAATTAAATGAATAAATTTCTCGTTTTCTCATTCAAATACATTCATGTGTTGTACGAGAGGAGAGGCAATGTTTTTTCATTATTTTTCTGAATCGAAATGGTACGAAAAAGTATACAAAGGAATCGTTCGTTAATAACACAAGTTTACCTGATGGTGAGTGAATCTCTGAAACATATATAGTAAACTGGGTGTTATTAATACTTGAATGATTCCCTTTAAACATTCATCCGTTTGGCAAATCGCCGAGATAGAAAGTGTCTGTCTATACACGTTCTGGGAACTTTGTCGCCGACACGCTAGACACACGCGTTCTCGTTCTGTCATTTAAATATATTCGTGTGTTGTACGAGAAGAGGAGGCAATGTTTTTCTCATTAAATAAATTTAGTTTAACCATCATGATTAAATGAAGATTTAAAAAATCGTAAGAAATAAGCAAATACATTTACCAAAACTAACTAGGAAATGCTTAAGAAAAAGTAAAATAATTAAACTTAACAGTATTCTGTCCATTTAATGCCAAATTTAAAAGTGTTCTGTTCATATACGCATTGGCACGACAATCTCCTACATTTGGCGGAACGAACACAAACTTCTGTACATTACTTTCCTTCGGACAGTTGTATGTTTAGACGACAGAGGGAGGTATCGTTTTTCCACTTCTAATAATAATTAAGTAATCTAGAATCTTTTAGCAAAAATACAACGATTTTGATCTATGATTGTTAATTCTTTGTTCTTCATACCTTTTCTTGATAAGGGTATATATAAACTACTCTTAAATGTATCGTATTTGGACTTTTAGTGAAGTAAATGTCAAAAAATTTTGACAGATTATTTAGAAGTATTGACATTTCATAAATCTAACTTTCACCAACAGATAACGCTACTAATTTCGGTTATTTTTCGAGACAGCTGTTGTAAATAATAAAATACTTTTAAATAAAGACACTTTTAAGCTTTATATTCTATTGTTTACTATTTACAGTAAATATGTTTTAGCGATTTAACAACGAAACGTTCCAAGATATTCTTCGAGCTGACGTTCGTCGAACCAGATAGGCAGTATGTGAATAATTTTGTAAGCATCGTATATTTTAATCTCAGAAATTTTCTACCCGCAAGATCAGTTCTGCGAATCAAGTAAGTTTTGTTTTTTTTTAAATAACGGACAGTTTTAAATTAATATTTAATTTTAGCGACTCAGAATTGGACTACATGATTGTCTCAGATATTGTGGCCACGTGGTACACGGACTATGATAAAGAAATAGAATTTTCCAACATCTTCGTCTTCAATATACTATTCGGTGTTGATCAATCTATTTTCGTGAACGGCAGAAATTTTAGCTGTGTCCAAGCAGATTTCGCTCCGTATGGATATTATTGGAATAAAAGTGTTTGTGATACTCACCTTTTAAATGAAACCACCATTAGATGTTACTGCAGAAAATTTGGAACAATCACCATAATAGCTACAAGAGATACAGCGCTGGTACTGAACATTATTCAAAGACAAACTTTCATAATTCTAATGTAATCTTTTTAAAGGAAACCAACGATGCTATCAAGACACCACACAAAGTGATAGTGTTGATGGGTTGCTCAGTGTGTTTACTTCTGGCAATATTAACGGCTCTAGCTTTAACATTTCACTGGATATTTCATCGGAATTCCATAACTTACTTGAAATGCCAATGTTGCTATTCTTTAATAGGAGCCATGACTATATTCATTCTAGTGCAAGCGAATAACATTAAAAGCGTAGGTTTTACGAGCGCACCATCTGTCCCAAAAACAACGGCAATTGCTCTATTTTAATGAAACTAGTGGCGTCATCTGTTGGTGAGAGATTAATGTTATTCCTGTTTCCTCCACATCTCTTGTAGCCTCTACTCTAAGGGAATATTTCGAATACAAATATTTTTGTCAAAACTAAAAAGATTATTGGTTTCTAGTTTCTATATTATTTTCTTCTACTTTTTCCCAGTCCTGGATATTTTTTTCCAGTTATCTGTTCCTGTTTCGTCCACATCTCTTGCAGTCTCTCCTGAAGGAGAATATTTCGGACAAATTAAATGATTTTTGTCAAAATTAAAAAGGTTCTTGGTTTTTATTTTCCGAATTATTTTCTTCCAGCTTTTCCCGTTCTTTGCTACTTTTTCCAGTCACCTGTTCTTGTTGCGTTCACATCTCTTGTAACTTCTGCTGAAGGAAAACACTTCGAATAAATAAAATGATTTTTGTCAAAACTAAAAAAAGTTTTTGGTTTCTATTTTCTGTATTATTTTCTTCCACTTTTTCCCGTTCTTTGCTTTTTTTTCCAATCACCTGTTCCTGTTGCCTCCACATCTCTTGTAATCTCTCCTGAAGGAGAGAGAATATTTCGAATAAATACAATGATTTTTGTCAAAACTGAAAAAGTTTTTGGTTTCTATTTTCTGTATTATTTTTTTTCACTTTTTCTCGTTCTTTGCTATGTTTTTCCAGTCACTTGTTCCTGTTCCCTCCATATCTCCCGTAATCTCCTCTGTTGAAGAATATTTCGAATAAATGAAATGATGTTTGTCTATTGACTTCTTCACTATTTTTTGCAGTTTTCTACGTCGTTTTTGGGACAGATGGTATTCTTAGAGACATTAACGATCATTTCTAACATTTTTCAGGATTCCTACTTGTATATTAACACCTTACTTCAAATATTTTTTCTAACAAGTGTTTCTACGCAATTGAATATTTTATTAATTATCTACTCGGATATCCTTCTCTTTAAAAATAAGAGAAACATTAAGCCAACGTCGATATGTGTAATAACAGGTAAGAAAATACTTAAAATTTATTAATTAAATGAATTACTTAACGAAATGTCTATAATAATAAATTAGTAATCAAATAAACGCTCTTAGTGAAACGTTGTTAACTAATCAAAAAAATTAACACTTTTCTATGTACATTTCATAAATTTTTACAATAGAATCTTATTTGTACATCTGTTACAAATATCTTTCTACAAAATTCTTAGAACTAACGGTAGTGAAAAGAAGCTTTCGCGGTCAACCGGATGAGAAAAGGTGTTATATATAGAAAAATAATGAAAAACAATACCCCGGTTTTATCATTTTACTGTAACGAAAAGCTACGAGAAATCCATAAGGAATCGTACGTTAATAACACCATTGTTTACTGATGAGAATTAGTATAGTCGAAACGCGTGATGAACAAGGTGTTATTGGAATGTTAAAAGGAATCATTCTATTATTAATAACTCTCTATCTACTACATATGTTTCATAGATATCACTGATCATCAGGCAGATTTGTATTATTAATGAACGATTCCTACATAGCGTTTATCATATCATTTCGATACAGAAAAATAATGAATAATAATCATGCTAATCATGCCTCCCTCTTTCGTCCAGAACAAAAATGTATTGCACGACAAAGCGAGAACGCGTCTATCTCGCATGTCGGCAACAAAGTTTCTACAGCGTCTATAGACAGACGCTTGCACCACGGCTTTTTGTCAATTAAAGAATGTTAAAAGGAATCATTCTATTATTAATAACACCCTATCTATTACATATGTTTCACCGATATCACCGATCTTCAGGCAGATTTGTGTTATTAATGAACGATTCCTTGGTAGCGTCTATCATATCATTTCGATACAGAAACATAATGAATAACAAGCTGTGACGCAAGCGTCTGTCTATACGCACTGGAGACTTTGTTGCCGACAAGCGAGATAGACGCGTTCTCGTTTTGTCATCCAATACATTTATGTTCTGGACGAAAGAGGGAGGCATGGTTATTATTCAAGGTATTATTAACATTTGAATGATTCTCGTAAAGATCAGACTATAATATTGTTGTTTGACGTTACAAGAATCATTCGAATGTTTACAACACCTTGTTTACGACAGTACTAACTCTCTTCAGTAAACAATAGTGTCATTATTATAGGCAACATTCGAAAAATAAATTCATCAAAACTTTTGTTAAAAATGAATATTTTCATAAAGATAATTTATTTGATGTAACGTAAATATTACATTAATATTTTTCAGGTGCACCAATAATAATAACAATAGGTAATTACATAAGCCACGTCTCTATGAATTTAAAACTTTATTCTTGGTGGATCGTAATAGGGAGTACGTCGTTTTATATATTTTTGATATGCTCCATCATTTTAACGATTTTATATATCACATTGTATTGTATTATAACGAAATATATAAAATCTAAAGACTGTATTATCTCGAAAGACAGGTAAGTTAATTTCTGTTTCTGTTATGCAATAAAACGTGCTTACATTCCACAAACAATTTTACGTTTTCCACGTATACTTTGACATCGTCAATAGAATCTAGGCAACTCTTCTAAATTTGTTCTTCATCTTGACTTCCGTTTCGTCACCACTTATATAGGATAATTTCAGGACTCAGTTGCTGCCACTTTACTTACTTTCATTGCTGCACTGAGGCTGTTCAGTTTCAGTGCAACATCGAAAGTAGCAACAGCAGTTAAACCATGAAGATGAAGAAAATATGAGTAACGACCGCAGAAGTCTACGACCCAGATTGTTCTATCTCTTAAAGACACAGGCCTGCATCTTCACATCCTATTATTACCTCTGTTAGACGAATGAGTTTATCAAAGCCTTTTCTGAATAGTTCCTTGAGGATTTCTCCAGTTGCGAAGGTATAACTAGAAGCTTGTCTTGGGTCAATTTACTTCGAATTTCTTCTGCCATTTCTTTGGATATTACTGCAATTTCGCCTTCTTATTGTATTGTCATTTATATAATTTGGCTTTCATCTCATTTAAATAATTGCTCCACATGTTTCACTAAAATATTTAAACCAGATGATTTGTTTTAACCCAACCTCTATCTAGAGTTCCTGATTGGTTGTAAACTTGGATCTAATCAAGACACATTATCTTCACATTACCTCTTTCCTACATTAGATGAATCTCTTCAAAAGGAAACTTTTTATAATGACATGGCTAATAAAATATTGACCTGAGAACTTTGCTTGTAATCGTGTTAATTTTGCCCAAAGCTTTAATGCAATGATCACAGCACCTGCTATATACTAAACGCATTTTATTTCAGGGTAGTTTTATTAAAGAAGAGTTTATATATTTTTCATGCTCTAATATTAGTCATATCGAGTAGCATATTGTACATAAACATAATAGAAAATATCATGTGCCATTTCGTGTTCAGCATCTCATCCTTGTGTTTGGTAAGACGCATTGGTATTAAGAGAGTCAGCGGTGTTTCTATAACGTTTACATTTCAGGGTATCGTCATTCTATTTTGTTACGGACTAAAATTCGATCATCTAGTGGAAGAGTACTTCTTAAGGAAGATCTCGCTCAAAATGAACGAAGAGTCTAAAAAAGGATCTATTACTTGTATGTCCGCCATGTAAAGCAGTCGTTAAATACCTATGTTAGCTCAGTAGTAATATTATTTAGTCTTGTAGATTGCGTTTGTAAATATTGTGCGTGCGTGTAAGTTTTATTTTTCGTACAAATACTTTGGTAAGTTTTGGAATGCTTATTGCCCTTCAAAATGCTTTGTTTTAACGGTTTCATTTAAGTGGAAACATTTAATTGTCCCAAACCAATACATATAGGTTTATTTGTTTGATTAATGAGAAAATTCTAAATATTAATGAATATTAACAAAGATTAAGAGAATTTGGAAACAAAAATGCAACAGAACTTTTCAGCAAACTAATTAACTGTCTATTGATAACGTAGAACAAGCCTCCGGGTTCGTCGTACGGTACAGCCTCGCTGGAAACACTGGATAAGTGCAATTATAAATTATATAAATAGTGTATGTACTTACTACCAGGTGTGATATTGAAAATGGTAATAGTTTACGAAATGCTTTTGTTTTCAGTGCAGAAAATTCATAATCCATTCCTGCCCAAAGTTCAAACAGTGATTTATTACTAAATAACCTTTTCATTTCGCCACTTGACATGAGGTCTGTGAAGATTTCTTCTTCGACAGTTGTTAGGCCTTCTGGAGAATTTTGAAATGGGTCCCTAATCCACTTGTAGCTTGTTCTGAAGTTATAGTCAGCAAAAAAATAAATCCGTTGGTAACACATGTAAATGATTTTCAGTGGTTACAAAAGCAACTTTAATATGTTGCTCTTCGGCCTTGTAAGATTTAATAAATTCATCTCCATTTGCGAACATTTCTAGGTTTTCTTGCTTTATATTTCTGCTCCACGATTCCAATTTTGTACAAATGAGCAAAACTTTTCACTCGTATCCAAGATATATGTTTGCTCCTTGGTGTTGAAGATTCAAGGTATTTATTTTCTCGAACCCGTGGGTCAAGTAGCTCAATTTCGTCACAAATAAATCACCTCGGAACTTCTTGGCTTCCAGTTTATTTTCTTCTTCTAAAAAAACTTGTAATTTCGTCTCTTATTTCATAAACACACTGTAAAACTTCCCACGTGATAATAGTAGATAGTAGAATGTAGTGGACCCAAGTCTTTAAAAGAATAACAAAAAGTCTTGATTTAACGGGTCTTATTAAGCACAACATTCAGATCGGGAATCCATTCCTTTGGAAGCCGGAGCTTCTCTGTGGATAATACAGTGTGTCCAAATACGCTGTAGAGATTTTTGTTGCAAGCGTTGGCGTTTTCCAGACATTTGCGATTTAAAATGGGGTCGCAAATATTAAAAGTTTGAAAAACGTTGATATATTGTAATAGTGTAATATTATATATATCATCAGTATACCATCCATATTGTTGAGTCAGTCAAACGTCTACAACGGAAAGAAAATGAGTTGCGAATTTAGAAAAAGTCCCTACTTAAACTCTGCTAAACTGTTTTTAACGTTCGCTACCTCGTTAATACTGTAGTAGTAGAGGAATGCCGGGACAAGAACTTTTAATTTCGTCAACGCACGTTTGGGAGGCTTAACTTGTTTGGTAGTCGCTATTAAATTATCTACTTTTGGGTGACTCTTTTTAATATACTTTGCTACTAGATGAATTGCATGGAGCAAACATGTTACGTGAAGCACTCTAGCTAAAGAGTTTTTCAGTATTTTGCCAGTTTTAACCATGTATAAACCGCCATATGTAACTAACATTACAATTTGGGTAGACGATATAAGATAGGATATATTATTCCGCGTTTGTTTTTTATGATACTTTACCCAAGAGGCAACGAAGTCTTATCGCTTTCTAAAGTGTTAGTACTCACAATTTTCTTAGCATTTGTAGTCTCATCATCAGATAGCCATATTTTTTATTTCCTAACTCTCTCTTTACAAGGTACGTAATCGTGTCTTTCACAACTGATAAGTTATAATGGAATTGTCTTCCAATTGGTAACTTCCAATATGGAATATATTTGCTCCAAAACTGATGAAAATTCCCATCACTTACTCCATTTTGAGGAATATTGCACGTAGTTTTATAATATGGTATTTCACATTTTGCATTCAACACTCTTTAAGATACAAATAACACGTTCAATTATAATTCTTGTACATTATAACATAGGAAAAAGCCGCAGTTAACAATCCACCTTTTCGGGCATCTTCGCGTTACTGACATGATGCAAGCTATCGGTATTACCTGCATGCGTTCGGTTCCTATCGCTGGTTACGCGAAATTTTGTTCGAAAGATTGAAAAATATTCCGGATAACCAGCGATAGAAACCGAACGGACGACAAGCCATCAAAATTGAACCCAAGACCACCAACATGATAAGCCAGTGATTTACCACTAAGCTTTCAGCCGGCTCAAAGCATAACTGAGGACTTATGAACACGAGACCACCGACATGATAAGCCAGTGATTTACCACTAATCTGTCAATCGGCTCAAAGTATAAGTAAGTACTTACGCTTTGAGCCTGCTGATACCTTAGTGGTAAATCACTAGCTTATCATGTCGGTGATCTCGGGTTCATAACTCCTTACTTATGCTTTGAGCCGGCTGATACCTTAGCGGTAAATCACTGGTTTATCACGTCGGTGGTCTCGGGTTGGAGACTGATTGCTGTCGTCCGGGAAGTTTTTTTTGGTTTCCCGTTTAAGCGAATGCCGAGATCTTAGTTACCTGGAGGATTGCTCTACCTCATACATTAATAGACACCCGCTATGTGCAAAGAAAGACAAACAAATATAAAATGTAATTGTTTAGAAACAGTTGTTAGCTTTCGTATAAGAAAAACAACTTACCGCTTTTTGCTAACTCTTAAAGCTATTTCTAGCAGGCTAAGCTATTGAGATTTAAAACAAATCGTTTATTCTTTTTTAGTAAGTCATAATCCTAGCGTTCCAGAGAGATCACAAGACAGTCAGATAATCAGTTCGTCGGAGATACATGCCAAAGAAGAAATCGGTACAGCCAAACACTCAATGGATGCTGCTGAAAAGCAGAAGCATTTAAAAAAAAGTGCAAAAACCCCCGACATTCTAAATAGAGAAGTCTGCGTGAATCTTGATTTAATAACTTCTAATGTTAAACAATGCCGTAACAAACAACCAAAATCTAGTGCATCTAATACCAATAAAAGGATCGTGCTAAAAACCGAGAATCAATCAAAAACGCTGGATAATTTGAAAAGTTCGTCAAAACTTCGTAGTACAAACGATGGAAGTACATCGAACGCTAGAGTCGACACAGACTTAGAGACCGTTAGTGATAAATCTGAATTTCGAGAGTGCTGTGAAACTCCAAAGTGTTCAAAATGTGTTCAAGGTTCTAACTGTTGCGAATGTGATGGAATGAATGGAAAGACCACGCCAAACGTGCAAATGCCACAGAACGTTACTGTTCGCAGTGAAAACCTCGATGCTGTGATGTCTAGCATAAGCCATGATCTCGACTATTTACTCAACAGAAATGATCAGTCTAAAACGAATTAACTCGTCCTATTTAATAAAGTACAATATTTTTATACGTTATTATATTAAAATGTTTGTAGAACTGTGTCTTAATTTACTAATTCGTTGTATTTTAAAATGTCTTCTTTTAATAAAAAAATATACAAGCACGGACGGAAAATTATTCCCCCACGATATCGATACATTGACAGAAATAGAGACTAGGTTAAAAAGACAAGTTCTAAGTTAAATAAAATTCCTTTTCTCCTAAAAGTATGTTTAGTTATACTCCATTGAGATAATGTAATTGTTGCATGTACACTACAGGCCATAAGTGAGGGATCACTTGTCATAAATAACAAAGCACTTGTATTTTAGACACAACCCTTAGACTTTTACCTGTTTTGGTGAGAATAATTGAAATAACAGTTGTAAATTTAATTCTGAAAAGGATTATTCGGATTATTATTATAAATTAGATAAACATATTTGTTTCTGAAAAATATTGTAAATCCTTTTAATAGTTTTATGGCGTCTATTCAATAGAAATATTTTATATACCCCAATAAATTTAATAGGGTTTACAACGCAATATTATTATAATGGCATTAGAAATTCATAGTAAACTATTTAGCAATTTAAAAATTAGTTTTCGTGCAGCATTTGTCCGAGTAAGTTGCAATACGAGTACGTAAAAGTAACTTATAAAAATGCCGAAATGAAAGGAACTTAGCGCAGAAACTCGTAGTTCTATAATAACGCCACATGGTGAAAAATTTTCACTGCGGCAAATAGCCCAAAAGTTAAATTTATCTTATCACGCGGTGCAAGGAACAGTGAAACGATATTCACAAATTGGATCATTACAACCAATAAAACGTTGCGGAAGGCCAAGGGTAACTACCAGACAAGAGGATTTGCGCCTAAAAATACTATCAAAACGAAATAGGCGCCTCACAGCTCCTCAGCTTCGAGCACAGCTGAATGAAGGCCGTCGAAAGCCTGTGTCACTGACTACTGTAAAACGACGTTTGACAAAGGTGGGACAACATGGGCGTATTGCAGCTCGAAAACCATTACTGAATCCACGAAATCGTAAAAAACGGTTACAATGGGCCCAGGACCATCAACACTGGGACATGGAAATGTGGAAGCAGGTGTTATGGACAGATGAGTCAAAGTTCCAAGTGTTTGGTAGTAATCGACGAGTTTTCGTTCGAAGACAAGTGGGTGAAAGGATGTTACCCGAATGTGTAGTGCCAACTGTTAAACACGGGGGCGGTTCTGTGCTTGTTTGCGGATCCTTTTCCTTTGATGGTGTCGGAGATTTGTACCGCATTGAAGGCATTTTAAAAAAAAAGAGACCTGAAGATTTTGGAGGAATATGCAATTCCGTCTGGATTAAGGTTAATTGGTGAAAGTTTTCACCTACAACAAGATAATGATCCCAAACACACTTCCTAACTTTGTAAAAACTATGTGAATCAAAAAGAGGAGGAACGGGTGCTGATAAATATGATTTGGCCACCACAATAACCCGATCTCGACCCTATCGAATTACTGTGGGATGAATTAGATAGAAACGTGAGAGAAAGCTGTCTACAATCGCAGAAACAGCTTTGAGAGCAACTTACAAGGGTGTGGAATAATTTACCAATGGATACGCACCAGAAACTTGTATCGCGGTTGCCTAATATTTGTAAAGAAATCATTAAGCGTAGAGGTGGATACTTCGACGAAAGTCGAATATGATAAGAAATTCTACAGAATATGCTGAAATTATTTTATTTTATAAGGAAAACTATTCATTTTTCTCGTAGATATAGTTTTGTAGAAATATACGTTCACTAAGCGTGCATGTTTTTTTTAAATTTCATCTACTGATCCCTCACGTATGGCCTGTAGTTTATCTACTTTTCCAATAGGGACTTAACAATTTTGTCTTTTAATACGAACGCATCCTTGAACGTTTTTCATGATTTGTCCCCATCACGACGTCAGTCAAGGTTAACGTTTTTATCATGGTGGAGTTCACGAACGAGCAACGTTTGCAACTTATTCAAAATTACTACCACAGTTCTGAGTGGGTGGTCGCAACTTTATAAGCGCTTACTCCAATTTTTGGTGGTAGTAATCATCCCAACAGACGGCCTGTGCGTGGTATAGTGGATAAATTCGAGTCAAAATATTCACCATTCCTGAACCAATGAGACAAAACACCGGTCAAAGTACCGAAAATATCGCAGCGGAGTGCTTCAGTTAAAAATGAGCCAAATCAGCCATTCATAGGAATTGAGAATCTCTCAAACCACATTACGGCGAATTTTGCGTAAAGATCTTTGCTTACACCCTTACAAGATCAAACCAATTCAAGAACTGAAGCCTCTTGATTATTTGAAGCGCCGAAACTTCTCCGATTGGACTCTGCTATAGTTTCAGGATCTTGAATTTCATCGAAAAATCGTCTTCATCGATGAAGCTCATTTTTGGCTTAATAACTTTGGCAATAAGCAAAATATGCGTTATTGGACAGCAACAAACCCACATGTGCTTCAAGAGACACCATTACAACTATAGAAAGTGCGGCGTGGATTTCATGCCGGCGGTGTGATTGAACCATATTTTTTCAACGATGAAAATGATCGCCATGTTATGGTCAATGGAGTTCGCTATCGTACCATGCTGGACGACTATTTTTAGCCAGAATTGGATGAACTTGACACCAGTGATATGTGGTTCCAATAAGATGGTACTACATACCACACAGCTGGTCAAACAATTAATCTATTGAAAGGGAAGTTCAGTCACCGTGTAATCTCGAGAAATAGTTCGGTCGAGTGGGCAACTCGCTCATGCGATTTAACGCCGTTGGATTTGTTTTTATGGGGTTACGTTAAGTCGTTAGTTTATACCAAGCCTACAATATTAGAGAAGCTCAGGGACAATATCGAATGCGAATTTGCCAACATTCCGGCCGATATGTTTGAAAGAGTGGTGGAAAATTGGCTCCAAAGAATCGATCGCTGCAAACGTGTTCGCGGTGGTCATATGAACAAGATCGAATTCCATAGTTAAATGTAACATGTGTACTGCATCTGGAATAAATTTCAGCCCAATATCTCAATTATTCCGTGTTTCATTTAAATACAAAATTGTTATGTCCTTATTGAAAAACCCGATATAAACTCCTGACAATACATTCAATATGCACATAAAACAAATCGAAATGTATAAGTTTCATTTATTCTTCAGCTTAATTAAACAATAGAATAAATGCAAACAAAAACGCAATGTTTGCTATCACTAACATATAAACACTTAATGCGAGATGCTAACTAATTAAAATATCGACAGGTTCTTATATATCTCAAATTTAGAGGCGGGAAAAAAATTCAGTAGCATGTCCCATTCATTATAGGTCAAAAACAAGATGGTCGATGCGGCATTTGACCGAAACGTGTGCGTGTGAGGAGTATTAGGAAACAATCCTTGAATCTGAAAATAAGGTAAATAAAAATTCTTGTACATTAATAATAATAATAATAATAATAATATATTTGCCCAACAAATATAAAATCCTATTATAGGACAATACAATAACAAGTTACATATGCAACGTTGCAAGCTTACATTTAAAAACTAAATATACTCAATATAAATTTATAACTACACCAGATTTTAATAGTTCATATATATACGTACGAGGATAGTTTGACAAGTAGTGAGAATGACACATAGGTGGCGCTCTAATTGGTAAAACAAATGCACTGTAATTTAGATTGCCTATTTATATGTTTATATTCAGATAAATCGGTTGATTCGTTTATTTTTGACAGCTGATTGAAAAAGAAGCAACACGTCGTTTTGTTAAAATGGAAAAAGCAGAGTATCGTGCGGTAATTAAATACTTCGTAATTATGGGTATGAAAGCTACCGAAATAAAAGATGAGTTACGGGAAACATTAGGTGAATCTGCTCCATCATCCGCCACAATAAGTAGATGGGTAAATGAATTTAAACGTGGTAGAACAAGCTGTGTTGATGAAGCGCGCTCTGGAGCACCCAAAATCGTGACTTCTAAGGAAATGATTATAAAAATCCATAATATTATTACGCAAGATCGACGACTCAAAGTGAGAGAGATAGCAGACATGGTAAACACTTCAAGAGAACGCGTACACCACATTTTAACGAAAGAATTGGGCCTTTCCAAGCTTTCGGTAAGATGGGTGCCGCGATTGCTTACGACTGATCAAAAGTTCACTCGTTTGCGCATTTCTAATGAGTGTTTGGACCTTTATAAGCGGAATCCGGTTGATTTTTGTAGGCGATTTGTTACTTGCGATGAAACTTGGATACACTACAGTACACCCGAAACTAAACAACAGTCAAAACAATAGTTAGAACGTGGTTCTGTACCTCCAAAGAAAGGGAAAACCACTTTATTTACAAACAAGGTGATGGCATCAATTTTTTGGGATTCAGAGGGCATTTTGCTCATTGTTTACCTTCAGAAAGGTGCCACAATAAGCGGACAATATTATGCAGAACTTCCACAAAAATTAAATGTTGACATTCGTGCTAAACGACCAGGAATGGCAAAGAAAAAGATCCTGTTTCACCAAGACAACGCTCCTTCGCATACCAGCACAGTTGCATTTTCAATTAGTACCGCATGCGCCTTATTCGCCGGATCTAGTCCAGATCTAGCCCGTTCCGACTTCCATCTTTTTCCAAAATTGAAAACGGCACTAGATGGAAAGAAATTTTCGTCTAACGACGAGCTTATCATCTTCGTAAATGAGTATTTTGCAAGCCTTCCGGAATCGCATTTTAGAGATGGCATACGGCCATTGAAGCACCGTTGGAAACTACCCTCGTATATGTACATACAAGTACATAAGAAATGCACTGTACACTTGTAGAATACGAAAGTGGTAACTGCACTGCTTCAGTATTGTGGTACAAGAATATAGTTTACATCTATAGCCGGTAAGTTGAAACATTCACATATTCTACAGACAGGCGATCTAATTAGTATATTTGTCCTCGGAGGTGGCAGACGAAAAGTGTTTGCAAGTCTAGTTGCTTGCCCGGAAACCAAAGCGTCTAACTTTGACAGAATTTCAGGTGCGTCAATTATACTGTGAAGATGATAAAGAAATATATCTTTGTGGTATCTACGGAGCTCTAATAATTCAATATTAAAGGTAGTCAATAGGTTAATATGTCTGTAGCCCCGAGGAAGATAGTTCCCAGACTGGCGAAAGAAAAGGTACTTTAGAAAGAACCTGGGGTAATAATTTATTATACTTCAACAGAATGCACCGGCTAACAAACTGAATTAAACGTGCGACCTTATAATTGAATACAAAGATACTAGTCTTTGGACAAATAACAATTCTCAGAGCGATTCGGATTACGAAAAGGATGCACACATATAAACACCAAAATTTGATTAGCGGAAAAACCTCATAAAATATTTACGCGTAGAAGTATTTTTCTTATAAATAACAATAAAGGAAACAGAACAAAATTAACATTACCATTTTGCATTTAAAATACAATTTGTTACCTTTACATTGTCTCTCTATTTATCTGTGTGAGCACTTATCTCACTTTACAGGTGGTTTCCGCTTCGGACCTACTTCCACCGAAATGCGTTGATTCGTGCACTCACTGATTAGTTGCTCCTCAATAATTATTCTTCATAAAAAAAGACGACTACTACCCCTAGTGTCCAACGACACACGCACTCTGAACAGAATGTCCTGCAATCGACACTTAACTCTACCTCTTTTCTTCTTGAGCTGTTAGACCCATATGTTCCCTCTGAGCTCTTAGGCTCCTCTATTTTCCTGATTAAAATTCCCCTACTATTTATATAAATATCAGTTTTTTATTAACCACTCTAAACGCAGAAATTTTCCTCCTCCATACGCCCGGTTCATTACTCCTAAATGCATATCATAAACTGAGACGATATACATGAAATGTCTATACCAAAATATAAGTCCAGGATTATAAAAATTATATATTCTTTTCAAATTGAACCGATAATACAAAAATAGGAACATCTATGATATAATGAAAACGAATAGAAATGCATTCCAACAATACAAAGCATTTACGTCCTTTGTATCAATATAATCTTTCTGGGAATACATTCGGGAAACTAAAAATATGCTTCTGAGATAATGTACAATAGATACAATAAGTGTACTTGAAAGAACTATACTACTGTGGGCAAAAAATAGTAAGACTGTTTAATTTAAATTTCGCGCGAAAACCCATTCGTCGAAATATTTGTTTTCTAGGTTGATATGACTGTCAGTGACATCTGTGCCAAATGTCACATCAAAATAATCATTAGTGTTTAGTATACGCTTGTCTTTCTGAAGTACAAAAAGTGCATTCGGCGATTTTTACAATGAGTGAAATTATTCAACAAAGAAGTTCCATTAAATTTTGTGTACGGAATCAAATTTCTGGTGCCGAAACGTTCAGAATGTTGCAAAAGGCCTTCGGTGATAATTGTTTGTCTCGAACAAGTGTTTTTGATTTGTACAAATTATTCAAAGAGGGTCGAGAACGCGTTGATGACGAACCACGTCCAAGACGGCCATCAACATCAACTGATGATCAACACGTCAATAGAATCAAGGAATTGGTGCTTGAGAATCGACGATTAACAGTCAGAGACCTTACTGGTATCGTTGGAATATCGGAAGGATCAGTGTAAACCATTTTGAAAGATCATTTGGGCCTAAGAAAAGTAAAGGCACGATTTGTTCTAAAATCACTCAATTTTCTCGAAAAACAGCGTCGCGTTGACGTCTGTGAAACAATGCTTTCCGACTATGAAGACAAAATGAAAGGCATCACAACTGGAAATGAGAGTTAGATCTACGCTTATGACCTGGAAACAGACGATCAATCGGCCGAATATCGTATCAAAGGTGAACCGAAGCCCAAAAAAACACGTCAAAGCAAGTCAAAAATCAAGGTCATGTTGACAGTTTTCTTCGATTATCGAGGTGTGGTGCACTCCGAATTCCTTCCGACCGCCCAAACTGTCAACAAAGAATACTATTTGAGTGTTATGCGTCGTTTGTGCAATGCTATTCGTAAAAAGAGGCCAGAATTATGGGCCGACAACTCTTGGTTTTTGCACCACGACAATGCACCGTCGCATACTGTATTAATTCTTCGTGAGTTTTTCGCCAAATTTTCAACCAATATCGTGCCGCAACCACCGTATTCGCCTGATTTAGCTCCGTGTGACTTTCGGCTATTCAGCAAACTCAAACGACCGCTCCGGGGAAACCGTTTTGAGTCAATTGAAGACATTAAACGTGAATCGCTACGCGCATTGAAGGCTATTCCTGAAATTGACTTTAACAACTGTTTCGAGAATTGGAAGAAACGTTGGCACAAGTGTATTGAGGCCAGGGGGGATTACTTTGAAGGGACGAAATAGATTTGGAAGAATAAATTAAGAATTTAAAAATTATGAACAAAGTCTTACTATTTTTTGCCCACAGTAGTACTATAATATATAATAAACGATTACTTACTCTTAAAATTAAACATGCAATATGAAAATGGGAAAACCTATAATAATAGAGAACACAAATATAAATACATTCCTACAAGACAATACATGTATACCCTTTGTAGATATAAAACCTTTCTAAGAACTTTAATAATACATTGAGGGAAAAAACACATAAATACACTTACAACGTATTTATATTAATTAACACATCCTTTCTGAGAATTATTATAAGATATTTACATTTGGAAATGCCATGTAAGTAATATCTTTACTTAAAGAAAATTAAAAATCAAAATGTATACAAAAGACTGAAGATATTCTTCAAAAAATTACGCGTACCATTAAACACTGTATATTAAAATTTCCTATACTTTAAACATCTAAAGAAGTTACTATGTGGTGAAACAATTCTTATATGGATTAATTAAAAATAATACATCCCCTTAATTGGATCCGAATTTAAATCGACAATCGAGAGAAAACTAACTAAAAGCAACCACAGAATGCTTACCAAACCGAAGCAGTCTAATTCTTGCAACGTATCTACGTGAACCTCTTCTGTTTCGGTAACGGAATAAACATCAACGATTCCCTTATGTATGAAGTACATCGTGTTATTAATGTCCTCTTGGTGGCATATCGTATCGCCCACGAAAAATTTTTGAACCTTCATTTTCCGGACCAACGTCCTTATGAAGTCCCGGTGACAATTAGCGAACACCACATTCTGTAACGTGTAAATTACCAATTTCTGTTGCAAATGAAACGAACAAAGTGTAACTTGCGTACGTTGAGAATGTGATGACCGTATGCTTCAATTTTAATTTCCTCTATGAGATAGTTTGGTGAGGATAGTAGTAACGTCGGTATTTGTCTGCCCTTACCAGCCACCCACAAATTAAAAAAGTACTTCTTCATTTTCTCTAGAAATGGTGCTGATACGAAACTATTCTCCAAATGAATCTGAAAATAAGGTCAGTCAATGAGCTAACAATAGAATGAAGCAGAAATACCGGCTCGGAAATTTGTCGGGTTTATATTGAGAAAAAGCATTTGATAGAATGATAGTTTAGGAAAGCTTGAAGCACGGGAAAATAACCAATTGCCCGAGAAAAGTTATCATGAGTACATACAGTATGCTGCAAAAAGTCTGGAAAAAGTACATATTTTTTATTACCATTTGACAAATATGCTCGGATATACGATTTTTATTTTTTCTTGTGGAACCATTTCTGATGAAAAATAATTCGTTCCACACCTTGCGCGGTATGACATCACCGACTAATTTTTTAAATTGCAGGTCTATCTTTTTCTATCGGATCGTTGATTTGTCAATAACCACACCACCTGTTTCGAACTTTCACATTACATAACGAATTGAACGCTCGTTTGGCACATTATTGCGCCCAAAAAGTAGTCGAACTTTCACTTAGCATACTTGCAACTGATCGATCGTTTTCTAAGACGTCGTGATTCATTTGCCATGTTAACTGTCAAAAACCTAAACCTCCAATATTCTCATAATGCAAATGGCGCTTAATTCAAATCCAGAAGCTCAATTTGGATCACCCTTAATCTTTATGAGGAGAATGAAGTAAGTGCCTAGAAAGGTTGACATGAGTATAATATTAAAGTCTAACTTGGGTTCTGAGAGTTGGTCACTCATAAAGAAAATTAAAAACTACCAAGCAGCTGAAATGTTATATCTAGGTTCCAATACTAGAATTCAAAAAAGTATTCGAAATAGCTTGGACAAACGTATGTATCGTATCAATGATGGAATCTATTAAATTATTAAGTAGAAAGAGCGAAACATTGAAGAAGAGACAAACCATTGAAGACACGTAATGGAATTACGATAGAACTATCCACAAAGAAAGCTTTCGGAATAAATTTATTGAACCCGGACAATTTAATAATGCCTTCGTTTCCCTCATACTGGGTTTCTTTGCAGGTAGTTCTTTAAAAATTCTATCTCAAGTCATTATTGGCCTGCCCTCTTGTCTTGTTTTTTTTTGTGTTTTTAGTCCTAGTTTGTGCTGAAAGGTTTTCCAAATTTTGTGTAGTGAATCGAAACATAATCAGTCTCTAACAATTGTAAATCCTTCCAGCAAAAACTAGAACTATTTATAAAAGAGGATGTTGTAAAAAGGCGGATCAATAATAATATGAAGAAAACAAAAGACACTGCATAGAAAGGAATTAAGGAAGTTCCTATATGATGAACTTGTTAAATATTGTACACTAGTTTGTCGAAGTTTATTTACAATGGCAATTGAGGTTCCAGATGACGATGAGCAGGATGTCGTCGAAACTTCAAGAACTCAAGCGTCTTTTTAAGAACCGAACAAACACAATAAAGTAAATAGTTATACACACGCTTCTCAAAATACAAATGTTGTAAACATATTAACATCTTACTAAAAACTCCTTGACTTCAAAATCATATTTCGCCAAATTATATACAGTGCTTCTTATTAAAGCGGTCAAGTCTCCCAGAAATAGCGTCATCATATACTGAGATATTATTAAAATAATTATGAACATGCCCATGTCGCCAAGCCTTGATGGTACTCTTAATCCGTATCCAGTTGTACTAACAATCGACATCATAATGTGTATGCTGCAGAAGTATTCGTTCCCACAAATGTATTCTAGTGAAAGTAATTTCGAATTAGTTTACTTGTTTAAATTAACTCAAAGCTAATCGTGCATTCATTGTAGAACGAAATAATAGTAAAATTAAGGAAACCGTATTATTTCGCTTCAGAACTGCAAATAGATTTCAATAGAACCAGGAAAGTTCACAAATTTTTTTTTAATTTAAATAAATTGTTACTAGTCGTTATAGACTAACCTACAATTTTGCTCTATAATCTTAAAAACTAGGAGCTCGTCCGAGAAGTCCCCAGTTGAACATCTCAGTTCATTTAGTTCAACACTTTTGTTAACGCGTTATACACAAAGTCACTATGCACTGCTTTTTCACTGTCATTACTCACTACACAGTTTCAATGGTTTGATCCTCTTAAGCCTTCTGTTCAAGTCGGTGTTATCTAGAAGCTGTAATATTTCAGTATTTACGTGGTTGTGAAGCCTTTCCTCGTACTTTTCTGCAAACCTCTTGATTTCTTCTCTAACAGTTGGTATTTTTAGATCTCTGGGAAGGTGATCATTGCGATAATATCATGGAGCGTCCACAATACCTCGCGGTACCTTGTTTTGGAATACTTGAATTTTGTGCATATTTCTTTTGGCTGCAAACCTCCAGACCTGGATTCCGTATGTCCAGAGAGGTTTTAGAACTTGATTGTATAGTAACAATTTATTATGCACAGAAAGCTGTGATTTCCGCCCGAGCAACCAGTACATTTTTTTATATTTGAAGTCGAGTTCCCTCCTTTTCTTTTCAAATGAATGAGCCGAAAAACACAATTAAAAATAAAGGTTCTCTACAATTTTATTCTTTCACATAATCTCCTAAAAGGCTTTGATACTTTTGATAAAAAAAAGATTACATCTCAATCTGGTACATAGACTTCCGCAGTCGTGGTCCATACTATCTTCTTCTGGGCTTCTGGAACCGTGTCACTGACGTCGGAAGTTATACCAGTGACGCGGTTCCAGCCCGGAATCCCAAAAGAAGAAAGATTACATCTCCATCATCTGAGTTCTTCAGTTTCAGACGTATAAAACAATCTGTGAAGAATATAGAGACTACTCAAAAATTTTAACCACGGAAGTACTACTTTTGCCAGCCGAAGCGTTATCCTAGTGAAGCAAAACATGTAAATTCGATTTGCCCCTTTCTTCCACTTGTTGCTTCGTAAACGTTCAATTTAAATATTATAATAAATATAATAATTAACTGCCGGAAGAAGTGAAAAAATTTTCGTAAAAATTGTGAATTCGTACACCTTTACACATCTTATACTTTTGACTCTGAATCAAAGCGAGAAACATGATCGATTTACTGTTAAAGACTTGTTTGGCTTTATGTTAATTATAGCGCGTCGAAGTTCTGCAAAAACTGCATTTTCCTCGAAAAATTTCCGTTTTTCAGGTGTATACACAGTCTGTCGCAGAGAAAACTGAACTTTTTTAAAATAGTAATTCTTAGCGGCGTCATCTATTTAAAGAAATGTGCGTCGGTAAGGTAGATCTTTCACCAATGTTATGTCAAAATGTCATGACATTTGCATTATTAGAAACAGACAAATTACGAATAAAGTAGCAGCGTGTATTTTGTATTGGTCGAAAAATAAATTTTGAACAAAGAGCAAATATCAAGTTCTGTTTTCAACTCGGTAAATCGTTTACAGAAACGTTTAATCTGATGAAACAGTATGGTGATATGTTTTTATCACATACGAGTGTGTATGAGTGGTACAAGCGATTTAAAGATGGTCGTATGGACACAAATAACGCCGAACATCCTGATGTAAAAAAATCTGTGGTTACGGAAAGTAACATCGAACTTGTACGTGAATTTATCAGAAATGGAATTAAATATTTCCAGGTTCAGTTCAGCGAAATTTGACACAGCATTTGCAACTGGGAAAGATTTGTACCACACAAGCTAACTGAATTCAACATTGTTCAGACTTAATTAAAAATTTTAAAAACAACGAACTTTAGGCATTCTATTGTAACTGGCGACGAGACATGGTGTTTTCAATATGATCTAGAGACTAAGGGTCAAAGCTCTGAATGGAAGCATCCAAAGGAAGAGAAACGAAAAAAGCTGTTTAGAGATGTCAAAAGTGATTTGTTTTTATGACTCGAAAGACATAGTGCACAACGAGTTTGTGCCAACTAGTCAAACAGTCGATGCTGTATATTAGTATATTATCTTGGTGCTACGAAGCGTCATTTGGCGCGTATTCGTCGTGTGCGCCCTCTGTATCGTGAAAATGATAGCTGGCATTTGTTACATGATAATACACCATCTCATCGCTCGACGCTTATTACTGATTTTCTAACACATGGCATTTTAACCATCAATCATTCATCATATTCACCGGATTTGGCCCCCTGTGATTTCTATCTACTCTCCAAACTACATTTGCCAATGAAAACACAGTGCTATGCCGACGTCGAAGCTATTAAAAAGGCGTCGATAGGGATCTTGAAGGACCTCACTAAAAATGAACTTAAAAATTCTTTCGACATGTTAATGAATGAATTTTACCAAAACAGTAAGCTTTTGTTTTTATTTTAAAATAAGTTCGGTTTTCTCTACGACAGACTGTGTATTTCGAAAATGAAATTCCGATTCCAACTAATCGATTCGACCCATTAATTCGGGGGGACGGGGGACAGTGGTATCCCGAAATCAAAAACTGTGCAGACAATTTACGATTCAGACTAATTAGCAGAAGCACTACTTTCATTTGCCCATAAATTTATGTTAGACACAATAATTCGTAAACTCTCATGGTATATTTAACGCGGAACTTTAACGCGGATTTACCTTCTTTGTCGTAAACCCATCCTGGTTTACATTCTCCCATTGGGCAGGCCGTGAAGTAGAATAAGCAAGCACCCAAATGCACCATTACAACTGTGTAAGTCAAATTTAGTAACAATCTCACCCAAACTGTTTTATTACTTAGAGAACTGAGACCGGGAAAGTACTGATACACATTAACCTAGGAAATACAACGTTTTATCGGCGACCGGGTCTACATTCACAAAAGCTATCTTACGGCTCGCAGTATTCTGTATAAACCCAGAAATGTCCTGTTGGTATATCTATCTTCCCTAGGAAATAATAATGCAAATATTTCGTAGGGGAATATAGTGAGGGCATCCAGATAAAACTTCATTGGTTGCATATACCTATAAAAAAAGAAAATTTAACATGCATCGACCTAACACATGCGACGGTAGTTTGACAAGTAGTAGGAATGGAAAAGAAAAACGAATCTTTTAAATACAAAATAATTTTTATTTTTCAATACATTCTCCTAAAAGAGCAATACATTTATCCCAACGGTGCTCCAATGCCCTTATGCCATCTCTAAAATGCGAAAATTTTTTTCCACCTACTGCCGTTTTCAATTTTGGAAAACGGTGGAAGTCGGAAGGGGCTAGATCCAGCGTATAAGGCGCATGCGGTACTAATTGGAAATGCAACTCGTGGATTTTGGACATCGCAACTGTGCTGGTATGCGAGGGAGCGTTGTCTTGGTGAAACAGAATCTTTTTCTTTGCCATTCCTGGCCGTTTAGCACGAATCTCAACATTTAATCTTTGTAGAAGTTCTGCATAATATTTTCCGTCTATTGTGGCACCTTTCTGAAGGTAATCAATGAGCAAAATGCCCTTTGAATCCCAAAAAATTGATGCCATCACCTTGTTTGCCGATAAAGTGGTTTTTCCTTTCTTTGGAGGCGCAGAACCACGTTCTAACCATTGTTTCGACTGTTGTTTAGTTTCGGGTGTACTGTAGTGTATTCAAGTTTCATCGCCAACAAATCGCCTACTAAAATCAACCGGATTCCGGTTATAAATGTCCAAACACTCATTGGAAATGCGCAAATGAGTGAATTTTTGATCAGTCGTAAGCAATCGCGGCACCCATCTTGCCGAAAGCTTGGAAAGGCCCAATTCTTTCGATAAAATGTGGTGTACGCGTTCTGTTGAAATGTTTACCATGTCTGCTATCTCTCTCACTTTGATTCGTCGATCTTGCGTAATAATATTATGGACTTTTATAATCATTTCCTTAGAAGTCACGATTTTGGGTGCTCCAGAGCGCTCTTCATCAACACAGCTTGTTCTACCACGTTTAAATTCATTTACCCATCTACTTATTGTGGCGGATGATGGAGCAGATTTACCTAATGTTTCCCGCAACTCATCTTTTATTTCGGTAGCTTTCATACCCTTAATTAAGAACTATTTAATCACCGCTTTTTCCATTTTAACAAACCGACCTGTTGCTTCTTCCTCAATCAGCTGTCAAAAATAAACTAATCAACCGATTTATCTAAACATTGAAATGTAAACATATAAATAGCCAACCTAAATTACAGTGCATTTGTTTTACCAATTAGAGCGCCACCTATGTGTCATTCTCACTACTTGTCAAACTATCCTCGTATTGTGTCAACTATACCTCTTCCTTATCAGCTTTAAATCGGTTACTAGATCTCCTCGCTTATCATCGTATGGTACGTAAAAGTTTAATATTACTTGGGTGACATGTACAATATCAAGACAATATAGAATATAGAATATGATCGTACGGTCTTGAAAGGCCTTCTGATATGCTGACAGCATGCACGCACTCAATGCAGTCACTATTACTACGACTGCATAATATTTACTTGAAATTACTTTATTAAGCCAAGACAACCTAATTAATAATAATACAAAAAAGGTAAGTAAAGAAAATTACTCAAACATAGGCGTTTCTTAGTTCTGGTACCTCTTAGATACTATTAGAGAAAGTGCAAAAGTTTTTCGATTAACTAATAAATTTTAACAGCTATTTTCCTAAATTGCTACGATTATTTATGAAAGAAAGACTTCTGTCAATCATTACTTTCAGTGACGTTAAACTTAAGGAATATTGTTTCTACAAAGGGTACTAGGAAAGTTTGCAATATGACGCAACAATGAATGGTAGGAAGCTGCTTGTTGTTGAATGTTGAGACATGTTCCTACGTGCATAGTAGCTGCCGCGCCATGTCGATGGGCGCAGTTATTCATTAACAGTAAGAGCGTAAAGTGCTTGCGATGGCATGGTGGTCACGAAATGAGATAAGGGCAGTTGTGCGTTATAATTTCGTGCGTGGTTTAAACATAGACCAGTGCTTCGAAGAAATGACTCCTGCACTAGGTGATGTTTGTCCACATCGCACAACGATATTCAAGTGGTATAGAGAATTCCAAAGGGGAAATTTAAGTGTGGAGGATGCTGAGAGGCCGGGAAGGCCACGAACGTCGGTTACGGAGGAAAACGTTACTACTGTGAGGGAAATGCTTGGCGAGGACAGGTGAGTGACCTACCAACAGATAGAGGGTACTTCAGGCCTAAATGCACCAGCAATTCGTTCAATTCTGCATGATCATTTGCACGTGAAGAAACTTCGTTCTCTCTGGGTAGCCTCATCGACTGACTGAAGAGCAGATGACACGACGTGTGACTTGGTGCCGGGAGATGCTAAAAAAGTTTAATAAGGAACAATCTCGATATGTGAACAACATCGTGACCGGTGACGAGACTTGGCTGTACTATTACGGTGTGCCGACCGAAGCTCAAAACAAAGTTTGGATCTTTGATGATGAGGACACACCCGTAGTTGTCAGAAAATCCCGATCTGTAAAGAAGAAAATGTATTTTTCAAATTGAGTGGAATTGCGGAACGTGTCGTTTTGAACACAGAGAAGACAATCACAGCTAAGTGGAGAAGGAAATTATTCCGCTTCCGACAAAGAAGCATATAAATTCGAGAGAAACATTGATTTCGTGCTCTTAATTATGTTTATCATCATGCAGAGTGGTATACTGAACGGTGCCTGCCTAAAGTCATTGGATCTATGAAGAACCTGCTGCCAAAGTCATGAATGGACACCTGGTTCCTCCATCACGATAATGCTCCAGCTCACCGCGCCAATGCCTGCACCGAATATTTGACCACGACAGGATTGAAACTCCTCGAGCACCCTCCCTACAGTATAGATCTTGCCCCTATGACTTTGCACTGTTCCCGCATGTGAAAATGAAGCTAAAATGGATTTGGTTTTCCAGTGATAAGGACTTTCTGTGGGCTTGGGACAACGAGCGTGCTTTACTCCCTAGTGAAACTGGTTTAAAGATTGGTTTCGGAGTATGGAGAAGTGTATTGAGTGTAGAGGAAATTATTTTGAAAAAATTAAATAAACAAAGCTGTATTGCAAAACTTTCCTAGTACCCTTTGTAGATCATGATCAAGCTTACTTAACATCTGTAGTGAAATCGTGATCGGTTTCGGCTCTTTTCTCAGAAGATTGCATGTAAGACTGAAAAATGTTTGTAAACTTAATGAAGAGAACGTTATTTTAACTCACCAAGTTCTGTAAAGCAATGTAGTGTTGTAATTTTTTATACAAAAACATGTATCTAGGAAATAACAGTTTGTAAAAGTCTGACGTCCCGATTAAGAATAAATCTGTAGTCATAGTGGTTTTTGCAGTTATCATACTTCTAATGCAAGGAGTATCGTCCATATTCCCAAACACGCTGTAAATGCAGTTGGTTATAAGTAGAAATTATATCTTTGATTGAGTCCTATAGAGGTATACACAGTCCGGTCAAAGGTTCTGTTATACACATTTTGTCCCAAAAATGACCGGAATGACTATGTTTAACCAAATTCGTAGCGTTAATTATAGATAAAAAAATTGATTTGGTGCTTTGAAAGCACCCCCTAATGTTTAAAATTGCTTATGGAGATTATTGTTTGTCATGAACTTATTTTTTTCTATTGAATTAACGATATGAAGAGGGCAGAGACGGGGGAAGCTTGTTTCCAAAGTTCTAAGACTTTGGTTCTAGTTCAATTGCAAATCTTATAAGTCAAACATTTAAGCAACTATCCGCGCAATGTCGTTTAGTTTATTTCAGACGTACACTCGCTTGCACGAAAAACGAGTGTACCTAAAATGTTTCAATGTGAATAGCGCCTTCAATTGGGATTTTACATTTTCAACTGTCATAGTAAACATCATATACGAATATGCACTGCAGAGGTGCCGAAAAAGCAAAAGTTTTGAGTAAATTAGAAGATGGCCAGTCTGTAAGAACAGTTGCCTAATATTTCAATGTTGCTAAATCCTCCATATTGAGGATTAAGAAAAGTTGGGAACAAAAGGAAACTACATCGAGAAAACGAGGATCAGACGGAAGAGCTCACACGATGACGCTGCATTTATTTAATTATTTAAAGGAAAATTCGTTCCATTCTGCAAGAAAAGCTGCAATTTAATCTAATATTTCTGGTTTTTTTCAAATTGTTTGCAGAAGAATTGAAGATTCAGAAATAGGAAATTATTCCACTTCCGACAAAGAAGCATATAAATTCGAGAGAAACATTGATTTCGTGCTCTTAATTATGTTTATCAATATGCAGAGTTTTGAAGTAGAATAGTTTTTACCAATGAAAAGACCTTTCAATCATCAAATGATGTCTCGTATATTTAGGCCACCAGATTTGAAGAGCAATACGTTTACAAATATATGAGACGATTTTCTATAAACGTTTGGGTCAGGGCTGGCGTCTTGTGGGATATAGGACAACGGCTGAGCATGTTACCAACGTTATATCCAAAATAATATTTATTAACATGATAATTGTCCCATACACACTCCACATACCGTAAAAAATTAGTTCGTAGATAATAATATCGCAGTTCCATCTTGGCTGGCGACCTTAATCCCATAAAAAACGTTCGGAGACGACCAGTTAAGAAGATTTATAGCCGTAATTTTCGAACAGGAAATGAAGAAGATCTTTGACAAGCGATAAAAAATGAATAAAAATATAACAATAATCATCTATGTGTACAGAATCTAATTCAGTCGATACCCAGACGACTAGAAGAAGTAATAAGGCGAGAAGAAAATTTAACTAAATATTAAAATTATTTATTACCAAAAACGTTCGTCGCTTTGTCATTTTATACACTTCTCGAACACGTAAATAATTGTATTTCAGCTGGAGAAGAATATTTTGAATAAATAAAATAATTTCTTTCGAGTCATTTCAATTATCCTTTGGGACATAAGACGTATTACCTTCCCTGCCTCAATTCGCAAAAGAGTACGCCCGTTGGGCCATATATCCGAACCTCTCCCTTATGCACAATGTACATCGTCTTAACCACATCGTTCAACTTCAGGACTCTCTGATTTTTTTTCAAATACAATTCGTGTATATGCTGTCCAAAGTGCCTGAAGAAACTCTTCGTGGCATCTTCGAATATCGGAACTTTTTGCAACGTCTCCAGATAAATATGAAGGCAAAAATCCGTTTTTAATGGTAAATGAAAGGGAGAGAACATTGATCTCGTTTGAAAGCCGTGCGTTATCCTCCACGACTGAACGTAGTGCTCTATCACCTGCCTAAAACGTAGACATAAGTATTGAGTTTTACGTGGATTGTCTTTTAAGTTTTGCATATAAAACTTTAATAAAACAGTAGATAGCTTTTAAAAACTTCATTATTTTTCCAAGTATTCTTCACGAAGATTAATTCACTTTTGCATGCGCTCGAACCAAATCTGGAAGCAGTTGTTCCACTCGTTTGTTGGTACAGTCAAAATTGCGATTTTGAAGGCATCGACTGACGACTGGAACTTTGACCGCGCCGTCCGTTCTTGATTTTCGGAAAGGTAAAGAAATCGTTGAGACTTAGCTCCGGACTGGACGGAGGATGGTCAAACAATTCGACGTTTTGTTGTGTTGGTGGAGAATGATTCTTCGTTCGGAGTTGGTTTTCCGAAGCTCGGCGAAAACTTGCGGCAAACGAATTGTTGTTTACCAATTGGCAGTAATAGTTCTTTAACCTTGTAAAAGAATTGTTGCTGCATGACCTGCTGTTGAAACAAATGTCGCGACAATCTCTTTGGAGACACTTCGAGAACGGATGACTTTTGTCGGCTTTTCTTCACCCAAACAGACGATTGACTTTATTTTCTGGTTCGTATGAGTAAATCCAAGATTCATCATCACTGACAATGTTGTACATGTTTTTAGAGTTTCCAGCGTTGAAGCGATGTAGAGTTTTTTGACATCAACTCACCCCAGCTACTTTCTGTTCTTCGGTCAACAGAGGTGGTATTCAAGGGGAAACTAATTTTGTCACACACAATTCTTTATGCAACATTTTTTTAATTCGGGTCTTTGGAATCCCCAGTAATGCTTCAATCTGACGATGTGTCACATGTGGAACATCGTCAATGATCTTGCGCACAGCATCGACAACCTGCATTCTCATTTCTTCGAAAATTATAAAAGGTTATTTCGCAAAAATGTTCTTGGTTTAATGCCATTTTTTAACTTTAACTTGTCAACTTTAACAGTTTGTTGTAGCTACAACACTACATGTATCGCACTGAAACTTTGGATTTAGGATAACTAAAGATGGAAGTTAATTTTTAGTGCTGACATTTGATTAATGGCGCCCTCTATGTCCCACTATGCAAAACTTAAAAGACATCCCACGTACGAGATCTTCACTTAACACCCGATACTTACGTTTGTAGTTTCTTAGATATGTTTTCTTCTTTTAAATATTCTAATAATTGCACCATGTTATTTCTATGGATGATAAGCTTTTGATTTACTACGTATCGACTGTGAGCTATACTGATCATAATATAATTTTTAAATACATAACCTGCAAATTTATTTGTGTAATATTGCAATTTAAAATTACATATTTGTCACTGAGCTAGCTGAAACTGTTACTTATTTAGAACCATAAGTTTAATGACACATAATTTCTAAACTCTGATTTGTGAAACTACACTAACATCTGCGGATGCAAACAAAGCGCTACCCCTACAGCATCGATAATAGCAAGCAGCTTACGAGACTTCTCTCTCTCTCGCCTTGCTACACAAACAGACAGACATAAAATTCACTAACTCGAATCGTATGCTGGTAAAGTTATTGTACACAAAAAAATACGTTTGTATCTCCAAGCATATGAAATACACAAGGTGTTCTCGTGGGTAAATTCCAACAGTATATGTACATACATACTATAGGCAGTACGGTACTCGCTAACTTACCAAATATAATGCAGCAGAGCATAAACACTGATTCCTCTCTAGTGTGCGCCTTGAATTGATCAAAATTAAATGTGAACATCAAACACGTTGTAAAGTAGAAGCTTATAAAATGAAAAATATAGAGTTCCGTAATTTTCATGTGTTCTACAATACGTATTCTCGTTAGAACAAAATGAAAAAGTGCTAAATCTATTATAGTATACCCATATCCGGCGAAGAACTGATCCAAGAATATCTGTAAGGCACCATTTGCGGCTTATCATCGAGTAGCACCGTTTCAGTAGATATGTACATTAAAATGCAAGTACACATGTTTATCACAACTAATGTATATGGTATGCATCGTGCGGCTTGGCTAAAATTTAGTTTGAAATTAAACGAACCAAAGTACTATCTCGGCAAATCGTGACAGTACTTTGGCTGTCACGATTTGCCGCGTACGCAAGGCACAAGAACAACCCAAGAAATATTCTAAAAAGAGCCAGTTCAACTCCAAGAACCCATATACTAGCAGCATGAGGATCATTAGTGATACCGACATTGATACGTGAAGATCAGTGATATTTTTAATTAGTGTTTTGAGATTATTTATTACTAGAGTGATACGTAATTGGAAGTTATAATACGACTTATTATTTTATAGAAGCATCATCACGAATTTATCTTTAATTGTTTGGAAATACTCAGCGTAATAAAAAGCGGCTTTCGATTATTCTCCCCAACGTGTAAGGATTGGCTGTGGTAGTTTAGAGATGCGGGGGCACCGTCTGTGAAATTTTCGAAATTGTTAGGGAGATTGGAGAAACACTTTTTTAGTATTCGCTCTTCATGCATCCGCGATCTCCGATTATTTAGCATTGTGGACCACAACTTCCGCGATACTCTAGCTGACCACCGCTCTGTTGTTATAAACCAAAGCTCCCTGAGCCCGTCATTTTTGCAATGCGCAATATTCTTGTCTTTCTGTGACTACCGACAAGATTGCAGCAAGTATCATCTACAGATTTGATAGGTTGATATCTCAGTATACTCGTCAGAAGTAAGCACATAGTTTGCTAACAAAATTGGTTTCGATGGTCTGGATGGCGCCCTGTTAATTTCTGAACGCATTGAGGATATATGCGTGAAAATTTTCGTTTTCGGAACACTTGAAATACGATTGTATGGCTGATAACAGGGTCAGCAGCCAGTTAACGTGAAGAATCTGTAGGATTTTATAGAACACGTAAAAGCACAATTTAGGGTGTCTTGGCAAAAGTTTTACATAGCTATAGTCCCAGAACTCTGCTTCAGTTTCAGATAAAATTGTTTGTGAAATGGCTGGTAAGTCTGGGTGTTTTTCACGGAAAAGTTACACTACTTTCGTATAAGACCGACGACTGTCCGGATATCCAATCATCAACAATACAACAAATTGTCACCACTAACAATAACATGAAGAACTTGGGAAACAATTTAAAAATAAATGCTTGTAATACTTCCCCTATGTTGACAGTATCAGAACACTGAAACTAATCATATGAATGTAGTATTGTATTTAGAACCTCGATGCATAATCAAATCACCATTTTTCATTTTCTTCAAAGATATATGAGGGATGTTTCCAAAGTTCTGGGAATTACATATAATTTTTATAATTTTGTTAATTTTCGTCAATATTACAATGTCGTTTTTCAACATAATCTCTATTTAACTGAATACATTTATCCCAACGATAAACTAATTTTTTTAAGCCGTCCTCAAAGAAGTTTTTGGGTCTCTTGTCGATCCACCTACATATGGCACGTGTTTTACGTCAGTTAAACTTACAAATCGAACACCTCGTAAGGGTTTTTTCAAATCTGGGAACAGATGGTAATCACTGGGTGCAAGATCCGGGGAATAGGGTGGGTGCGGCAGCAATTCCCATAGTAAATCGTTAAAAACATCCTTCGTTTTTCTTGCGGTGTGTGGTCTTGCATTATTCTGTTGCAATAACGGACGCTTATGCAACTTTCCAGGCCGTTTTTTGACTATAGTACCTGTCGCAATGGTCCGGATAATAAATTTGAATAATATTCTGCATTAATTGTAGTACCTCTAGGCAGAAAATCCATGAAAATAATCCCTTCGCAATCCCAGAATACAGTAAGAATTACCTTTCCAACAGGCAGAACTGCACGCGCCTTAAGTGGGGGCCCTCTTCAGGTTTGCGCCATTCTTTGGATTGACGTTTCGTCTCAGGATTGAAACAAGGAATCCACGTTTCATCAGTGGTTATTATTCGTTGCCAAAATTCATCACCGTAACGAGCTAACAGCGCTTGAAGTTGACGACAAGTATCGGACCTATTGAGTTTCTGTTCTGGTCCCCACAGCCTTGGCACCGAGCGCGCCGAAACCTTGCTAACGCCCAAACAATCATGCAAGATGTCATGAACTTGTCGTGTACCTGTCCCTAGGTGTACACTAATTTGACGAATAGTCATTCGCCTGTCGTCTTTCAGTAGGTTTTCGACGGTAGTAGTGTTTCTTTCATTTACCGACGTGCTTGGCCGCCCACTGCGTGGATCGTCTTCTAGTGATGGTCTACCAGCTTTAAAACGATCGATCCACCGATACACAGTACTTTTGGATTCTGCAGATTCACCAAATATTCCTTGCAGATGACTAATAATTTCTGACGTTTTCACATCTTCTTTCCACAAAAAGAAAATTATCGCTCTTTGAGATTTTGCCGCGTGTTCCATGGTTACAAAAACAGTGCTACTAAAACGCGTCTACATCAGTCGAATACCTGAATCAGACTAAACAATGTTGCACTAGATAGTTGCATAAACATGTCAAGACTTGTCTGGCATCAATAACATTGCGTATAATTTCTGCGTTATTTAGTTATACCACCAATTCCCAAAATATTGGAAACACCCCTCGCAGATAAAACTTTTAAAATCTCAGAAACTAGTAAAGATATTAATCGTGGGTTTTTTAAGGTCTTTAAAAATTCTATCATGAAAATATGCTACTTACATCATAACTCAAAAACTGGCGATGTTAAGGGCATACAGATTGTTTCAGTGTCGGGCATTCAAAAATTATAAACATGAAAAATAAACACCGGTACCTACTATAGCACACTATTCCTCCTGTATATTCTTTTACGCATGTAACCAAAAGCTTCAGGATATCTATACATCTGCAGTAATACATTACAATTTAACAAACCCACAACTTTTGTCGACTGTATGTTTGCCATTTTTGTTAAAATGAAGGCAATCGGAATGGTTCCACAGAAATCCAGGAGAAAGGCATGTGATAGGTAGTATTTGGCCGTGTGCATAGGATGTGTAATTAGAATTCCTTTTTCATTATAATAACAGACGTGCAGTCTAAGGTACCTGGAATTGTAATATTTATAAAAAGGTGTTTTCCTAAATTAACCTACTCCGTATGCACTAACATGTCCACAAAACATATTAAATACAAACTGTAAAACAAGTAAATTCCATTTGGAAAATAATGAAGCAAAACATGATCGCTTGGAGTCAAAAATGCTAAAAGAAATGCTGATATGGCTTTGAAAATTTCCCAGTTTTTGATAAACTTTCCGCTGGGTAAAATAGTTCTTCTCAAAAGTACATATCTGAAATTAAAAAAAGAATGTAAACAAATTAAATACGAGGATAATTTGACAAGTAGTGAGAATGACACATAGGTGGCGCTCTAATTGGTAAAACAAATGCACTGTAATTTAGGTTACCTATTTATATGTTTACATTCCGATATTTAGAGAAATCGGTTGATTAGTTTATTTTTGACAGCTGATTAAAAAAGAAGCAACACGTCGTTTTGTTAAAATGGAAAGAGTATCGTGCGGTGAATCTGCTCCATCATCCGCCACAATAAGTAGATGGGTAAATGAATTTAAACGTGGTAGAACAAGCTGTGTTGATGATGCGCGTTCTGAAGCACCCAAAATCGTGACTTCTATGGAAATGATTATAAAAATCCATAATATTATTACGCAAGATCGACGACTCAAAGTGAGAGAGATAGCAGACATGGTAAACATTTCAACAGAACGCGTACACTATATTTTAACGAAAGAATTGGGCCTTTCCAAGCTTTCGGCAAGATGGATGCCGCGATTGCTTACGACTGATCAAAAGTTCACTCGTTTGCGCATTTCCAATGAGTGTTTGAACCTTTATAAGCGGAATCCGGTTGATTTTTGTAGGCGATTTGTTACTTGCGATGAAACTTGGATACACTACAGTACACCCGAAACTAAACAACAGTCGAAACAATGATTAGAACGTGGTTCTGCACCTCCAAAGAAAGTGAAAACCACTTTATCGGCAAACAAGGTGATGGCATCAATTTTTTGGGATTCAAAGGGCATTTTGCTCATTGATTAGCTTCAGAAAGGTGCCACAATAAACGAACAATATTATGCAGAACTTCTACAAAAATTAAATGTTGAGATTCGTGCTAAACGGCCAGGAATGGCAAAGAAAAAGATTCTGTTTCACCAAGACAACGCTCCCTCGCATACCAGCACAGTTGCGATGTCCAAAATCCACGAGTTACATTTCCAATTAGTACCGCATGCGCCTTATTCGCCAGATCTAGCCCCTTCCGACTTCCACCTTTTCCAAAATTGAAATCGGCACTAGGTGGAAGGAAATTTTCGTCTAACGACGAGCTCATCATCTTCGTAAATGAGTATTTTGCAAGCTTTCCGGAATCGCATTTTAGAGATGGCATAAGGGCTTTGGAGCACCGTTGGGGTAAATGTATTGCTCTTTTAGGATAATGTATTGAAAAATAAAAATTATTTTGTATTTAAAAAATTCGTTTTTCTTTTCCATTCTCACTACTTGTCAAACTACCTTTGTATAAAACACAGAAATTTTTCTGCATGGCCTTGTGAATGTCGTTTTACCTTATAATTTTCCAGTTACTATTGTTATAAACAGATTTATAGTCAATATTAAGCGGATCTCTGTATGATGATGGGAAGATGAAAAAAGATCGTTCAACTTCTTCAGTTTCATCAACATAAGATGTATAATAGTCACCGACTCTTTTAAAAATTCGAGTTGTTGCCTATAAATGGAAGTCAAAAATATGGTTATGAAAGATGTGGTTTGAAATTATTTTACCTCCTCATCGATGGAGTCCCTAAACGTCCGGTCAAATTCAGGATATTTCCCACCAATATATTTAAAATCTTGACAATTTAATTTCAAACACTTTAAATATGTAGTGGCGCGAATTGTCATTTTACTAGGTAGTCCTATTAAGAACAAAAAGAAACTGTAAATTTTTATACGAGGGAGCGTTTTTATACTCGCGGAATGGGGGACAAGGGGTGGAAATAAAAAAACCAAATTATTCTTCTTTTTCAATATATTCACCTGCAAGACGGATACATGTTTCACATCTTTCAATTAATTTATTTATACCCTCATAAAAAAATGATTTCTCTTTATCTGCAAAATACGCCGAAACTGCCTCCTTGACTTCATCATCGGCAGTAAATTTTTTACCCCGCAGCTCTTTTTTCATTTTCGGAAACAGGTAATAATCACTCGGGGCCAGGTCTGGGCTGTAGGGTGTGTAATTCACAATTTCGAAGGCCACCTTATGCAGGGCAGCTAATGCAACGCGGCTCTTGTGGACGGGCGCGTTGTCGTGCAAAAGCAGAACACCTTTTGTCAATTTTCCCCGTCTTTTCTCTTTAATGGCTTCTTTTAGTCGCTCTAATATTGAAGCGTAATATTCTCCGGTTATAGAAACACCTTTATCTTTATAATCAATCAACAATATTCCTTCCGAGTCCCAAAATACCGTTGACATGAGTTTCCCAGCTGATTGTGACACTTTAAATTTCTTGGGAGGTGCTGTGCCCTTTTTATGCCACTGCATGGAGTCTTGTTTGGACTCAGGTTCATAATGATGAACCCAAGTTTCGTCTTCAGTAACAATTCCACTCAATACACCATACTTGTCTTCATTACAGAGGTCCAAAAATGCACGCGAACACTCTACGCGCCGTTGTTTTTGCGGCGGCGTGAGCATTCTCGGCACCCATCTTGCGCTGACCTTAGACATGCCGAGATGATCGTGTAGGATTTTAAAAATTGTTGTATCGGATACTCCAACCATTTCTGCGAGTTGTTTCTTCTTTAGTCGAGCATCTTCGAGTACAATTTGATCAACTTTTTGGATAAGTGCTGGCTTGGTCACCTCAATGCTCCTGCCCGGCCTCGGGTCGTCTTCAAGGGATTCCCTTCCTTGTCTAAATAAACTATGCCACTTGTACACCATGGTTTTTACTGGACAAGAGTCGCCGTAAACCAATGACATCTCATTCATTATGGTCGCGACTAATTTTCCTTGCCTGGTAAGGAACTTTATAACGGCACGAGATTCGATTTTTTTCATATTTCACTTTTCACTCCTGATTATGTTACTTGGTTGACGATAGCTCAAAGACTAACTGTCTAATAACAATGAAACTTCGTATTTATACTAATCATGAGTCGCTGCATAGGCCACGCCCTCAATGCGCCTACTCACCCCTCTACAACCCGCTCATTCCGCGAATATAAAAACGCTCCCTCGTACAGTGAAACCCGTTCATTGGAAACCCTCTTAATAGAATATATCGGTTAAAGGAATTAAAACCATTTCCCTTTAAGTATTAACAAAATTATTCGGTTATAAGAATATCTTTTAATAGAATATATTGGGTAAAGAAATGGCTTTTCTATGAACATTAATGGGATTTTGTTTTCATAAAAGAATAAATTTCTCTACCTGCTTAACTAAAGGTGGATGTAAACCAAAAGTTACTACGAATGTTTACTTTACTTTTAGAAAGCTATTATGTACATAGTTACATATAATATTATTCTCTATAACTCTTTATTGTCATTAACATTAAAATAAAATACGAAATTTTTAGTTAATTGAACTTTTGAATAATTATATGGGTTATTTCTGGATAGTTCTTAGTTACAAAGAGCACGCATTGTAATCAAAGTAGGTAAGGGTTAAGAATATTTAAAAGTTATGATTTATTTATTTTGGCAATTATCTTTTCCATATTCTACGTGCTGGATTTGAATCTGTGTATTCACATATACTTTTTGAGAAAATTGAATATTTCCATGTTAATTTCCTGCAGTTAGTATCATAAACCATTTTTAGTGATTTTTCTTTATGTTGGTATCATTAACAACCGTTACTGAAAGAGGAGATTTAAATAAGAAACTTAAAATATCCTATCTAGATGAAGCCGTAAATATTAGGTAAATATGTATAAAAAACTTATTTTTTAATATACATCAGCTTTTAAAATATATATTTATTAGTCCTTAAATTATGGAAAGATGGTAATTTTTAGGTAATGGACATAAGCATAAAAAAATGTATTATAAATACAAAAAATGGTCAATTAAAGGATGTTTTAAACATATTAAGTGCAAAATCAAATCAGTTAGCTACGGGCGAAACGCTGAAAATAATATATCTCTATGCAATGCTACTGTTGATGAGAAATGTAGAGCCCAATTTACTCCAAATGATGTGTCAGATTTGTTGTTAATATGCATGAAGGAAATGGAAAGTCTTGATAGTAGTTCAATGAATTCATTTTTAGCATCAATTTATTATATAAAAAATACTTCTCAGACAAAGTAAATTTAAAATATCTTATATACGAAGATGACTAAATCTTTGTTTTAGGATTATTACAAATGTGTTATCAATTTAGAAAGTATTCTAATACCAATTTTACATAATATAAAAAATCAGGGGCTGATTAAATTATGTAGGAATATTTACAAAGTTATTTACAATAACATAATTTCCAAGCATATTGGTATTGAAGCGTTTGATTTGACAAAGTTATGTTTATTTTCTGTAAAAATATTGTATCAAGTAAAAAGTTAGATGAACTGATGGAAGACGAAGTCTCAGAATACTTTAAGAGCTTTAGTTTTATACAAACACATTTAGAAAGTCAACGAGATATTTATTTATTTATTATTACATTAATTGAAAAAGAAGATAATTACGTACTGCAATAAAATCTTGTACCTAAGTGATTTTAAACAGTATTTAGATAATGGTTAATTCTGTGCGAATTACATACATACAATAAAAATTTTTTCGAAGGTTTTAAAAGCAGGAAATTTCTATATTTCTGGTCAGTTTGTTATTTGACATTGCAATCGAAAGTGAGTGAAAAATGGCTTCTTCGACAAACTTGATAAGAAAAGACCTTGCTTTGAAGGAAAAAGTAAAAGTGCTTGAGTTTTTAAAAGAAACAACTTGCAGTCAGTCGGATGTTGCAAAAAAATTTGGTGTATCTCAAGCACAAGTGAGTAAATTGTTAAAAAGAAAAGACAGTATTTAAGTGATTGGCGTGATAATTTTAAATCTTCTCAAAAACGAAGACGCAACGGGAAGAATGCTGACGTAGAAAATGCTTTAAATCATTGGTTTATGGAAAAAAGAGCGCGTAAAGTTCCACTTAGCCAACCCATTTTGAAGGATAAAGCCGAACAGATTGCACAAAATCTGGGTAGTGTAAATTTTCCAGCAACAAACGGGTGGTTCGCCAGATGGAAAAGTCGTTCCCAAATTTCTTTCAAAAAAATCGTAGACGAAGCAAGTGACGCAGATGTAGTTGCTGCAAATACGTGGATAAGTGAGGTTTTACCGTCTTTATTAAAAAATTATAAGCCAGACTGCGATTATTACTGCGATGAAACCGCTTTATTTTATCGCGCTATTCCAGACGGATCCTTCTGTTTTCGCGGAGAAAAGGCTGTAGGAGGTAAAGCTGCAAAAGACCGAATTACCCTTTTGATGTGCCCCAATTCTGACGGAAGTCATAAGTCGCCGCTCTTTGTCATTGGCAAGTCAAAAAGCCCAAGGAGTTTTGAAGGGGTAAAATCTTTGCCTGTGAAATATACTTCAAACAAAAATACTTGGATGACAGCAGCACTGTTTAAAGATTGGCTTTTAAACTTCGATAAGGTAATAAAACAATCAAATAAGAAAGTTTTGCTGTTCATGGATAACTGCTCTGCTCACAAGCCAGATGTGCGTTTGACTAATGTGCAACTACATTATTTGCCGGCAAACACAACATCTATAATTCAACCCTTGGATCAAGGAGTTATCTCTCTTTTTAAGGAAGGTTTTGCTGTGTGTTTGGTGGGATTGGCAAGGAATTATCTACTATGAGCTGCTTCCCTACGGCCAAACTCTTAATTCGGACCTGTACTGTCAACAATTGGACCGTCTGGAGGAAACAATCGCCCAGAAGCGGCCAGCTTTGGCCAATAGGAGAGGAATTGTGTTCCATCAGGACAACGCCAGGCCACACACATCGATAGTGACTCGCCAGAAGCTCCGGGAGTTTGGCTGGGAGGTTCTTATGCATCCACCTTATAGTCCGGACCTAGCACCAAGTGATTACTACCTGTTCCTGTCTATGGCGAATGATTTTGCTAGTGAAAAATTCGCCTCAAGAGAAGCTTGTGAAAATCGACTGTCCCAGTTTTTTGCCAATAGGGACGAGGGTTTCTATGAGAGAGGCATTATGAAATTACCTTCAAAATGGCAACAAGTTATCGAACAAAACGGTGCATATTTGACCTCAGTCGGATCATTCTAACTATGCTAAATAAAACCTTCAATTTAATGCAAAAATAATGGACTTCTTTTTACTAGACCTTATATATGTACATACTTACTAGTAATAAGAAAAATAAGTTGAAAACGGATAATGGAATAATCCGCATATAGGAATAATTTTGGCGGACAATATGAGTATTCCAATAAGTGGGTTTCACTGTATTGTCTACATGTCAGTACATAGAAACATAAATACTAATTAACTAACGATAAAAATAAACCAAATAACTGCTAACACTTGCCTAAGTAAGCTTCAATACCATTGATAAACGAATTAGGGCCCAAATGCTTCTTTCCTACATTACCCTCGATAACCTAATGGAAGATACATAAAAGTTTTTAAACATTCTTTCAATAAGAAAAAAAATATATTGAGAATTACCGCGCAGAAGCCCTTCACTACGATATACAAATTCTTCGCTAATTCCCCGGAGTATACTACGAACTCTTTGGGCGCCAAATTAAGTTCTATACATTTCTTGGCTATTGCGTGCAAGATTTCTGGCTTCAAATCCTAAAAAAGTTTCTTTTTGTTATTACTTTTTCAAGAAAATCTAAGAATTAAAAAATGATAAATATAATCCACGTCTTGGATCAAATATGAACAAAACTACACTACTGTAATTAAAATCGAATTTGATTGATTTAATACGAGCGTATTTACTATGAAATTACAAAAAGTTGTTATTCAAATATTAATTAAAAACCCGTATTTGAACAAAATTTACAAACGTAATCGAGAGACATCTATCGATAATATGACAAAGAAAGTACATATCCAAGTACAGTAAAATTTGTTTAGATGGCACCACCACCAAATTATTGGTGAAATTTATGATGCTATATAATTCAATATTAATTAAAATTGTCTACTATTTTAGCAATTTCACGAAATATTTCGTTAACAGGTAATTACTTGAAACGAGCTTTGCGAAGGGAAATCTATTGACTCACATCCCACATTATAAACAATGAAGTCTATAGTTTATTCCATTTAAGAATACAATGCTTATTTAGATAGGGAATCGTAATTTTTGTTGCCGATTGACCAATACAAAAGGTTACTAAGGTAACATTACTTAATTATTCCGCAAATCGAAGGTAATATTGGTTGCCTATGTTTGTTTACGTTTTTGTATTGACAGTTTTCGTGTTATGAGAGTTGACGTTGAAGTTTTTTCTTTGGTATTTTCGAGAATAATAGACATATTAAATAGCTGTTATAAATCAGTTCTTCTTAGTTAGTTAGTTTGGTACTATTATAAATTTAATGCCTTTATGTGTGAATTATCGGATCATATGCATTCTGTCGAGGATCTGGAAACTCCTGAAATGCCAGGTCCTTCAGGAATTTGTAAAAATCCTAAAGGGAAAGTAATTCACAGTGGGCAGAAACAAATAATATATTTGGTACGTAGACTTCCGCGGTCGTGGTCCATGCTATCTGCTTCTGGGTTTCCGGGCTGGAACCGCGTCACTAGTATATCTGCCGACGTTTCGTACCCATTTGTATGGGACATCTTCAGGGCTGAACTACTGCACTGAAACTGGTGTAAGTCGATGGGGGACGTGTTTATATATGGATAATGGGTCATGGGTCAATGGAGCGTTACGGTTACGGTTGGGTAGATTAGAGATGCAGGATTGCCAAGCGTTATGTAGGGGGTAGCCATCATCGCGGTTAAGATTATTGGGGTGCTTAAAGATCTCTATAGTTTCACTTCTATGGTTGCAAAATCCGTGAAACTATAGAGATCTTTAAGCACCCCAATAATCTTTCATCTATTCATTTATATATTTAAAAAAAATAGAAGAACCATCTCACCTTAAAAAGTGGTTGTATTTCCAAAGATTTAATGGCAATGGCCACTTGTAAATTATTAAAAAGCCTTTGCGGACAATCGTCGTATAAACCTTCACGCGGAATTCCCCGGTCGATGCTCCAACTTGTTTCCAACTGTTGTATCACTCTATAAACCAATTGTCGATTCATCTTAACGGATGCCATATAGACCGTAGTGGCGTTAAAGAATTCCATGTATTCAATCCTAAAACACTAAGTTTGTTGATGAATCTCCTTTTGATTTTGAAATATTGTGGATAGTTGCTAAAAAAAGACTTCTGAAGAAGATCGTGGCACGAGAAATTATCTTCAGAAAGAAGTTAGCGATAATTACTATCAAAAGGCCAAGACTCAAATTACGGCTACACCCGAAAGGGATTTTATAGGTTTCCACGATCGTTGCCCTCAGTTTTCAGGTTAGAATCACGTCCTTGGCGCTGCTACACTGCTCTTAATACTGACGTCGCTACGTTATAGATGTTCCTTCAGACATAATAATAATAGCTCGCTGATACTGCTTGTAATCGACGTTAAGTTGTCGGGGGACATGAAGACATAGATTATTATTACATGAGTTGATGGAACGTCAACGGAATTAGAAGCAATATCAAGGGCAGGGTTCTACCCATAAATTGAAAGAGATACGATGAAAAGCAGCCGCGAAAACCTACATTCAACAATATTATTTCGATTTGTTTCACTTAATTAATGTTAACAAATATTTGAATTAAACTTGGCAGATATACTCACGCAGCGCTGTATTTTGTCGAAAACGCCGCAGCATATTCCACGAAGAGGTAATTTATAACAAGCAGTCCCACTATGGACAGAAAAGTCTGTACCATTTGTTCTGAAACCGTTACGGATATACACGGGCAGGTATTTGTTAATACGGCCAGTACAGTTTGAAACGATAACGGAAATATAAATCCTTTTGGATTGTGCATAGTTGGATTGTAATAGCGCACACGTTCGCGTTCGCTCTTTAATCTAGTTACCCAGGATATGTTGTTGCAATTTGCCCTGAAAAACAAGATCTAATTTATTCTCACCACGAACAATGATGACAATTTATTTTAGCATAAAAATGGGGAGTTGAAATTTTAATTCTGCTACCGACGTTTCGTCTGCAGCAGAATTCAGTTCGAGAATGAACCAACTATACCAGCTGTGACCTCAATTCTCTCTCCAATAAACGCTTTTACACGTATCTGCAACTTGTTTCTATTTTATGACAATCTAATTCCAGACTGCATAACTTATCAACAAGGCGAAAATATCAAACACCGTATCACACGAAGGCACATCCGAAAATTCCAGACCTTACTACCGAAACCTTCTCAACATAATAATTCTATGTCACACGCCGTCATCAACCTTCCTAAACGGCTGTTATCTACCATAGAAATTCCTATGCTTTTCGAACGACACAATTTTGCGCCTACTCTCGTATACAAACGGTTATCACCGATCCCTTCCGTTTCGGAACTTCGACAATCTTTGCATAGGCAAAACCATCGAAATCTAATCTTTAAAAGTCCGAGATTCTAGACCATAAAGCTCTGAAATCTGACCCTACCATTGTTGTACTCAAAAATGATAAAGACAACGCCATTGTTGTCCTGAATAGTGATGAGTACGAACATAAAATACAGACCCTTCTCCATGACGGTCCTTATAAACTTCCTAAGCTAAATCCCACTTCACTAATAGAACGTAAAATTATAACTTCCATAAAAACCTCTTCTATTCCTGCTGATTCTCAAAGAGTCTTATTATCTAGCGACTTCAAAGACCCCAAACTGTACGGCCTCCCCAAAATTCATATACCTAATCACTCCTCCGTGTTCCATAGTTAGTACCATGAACTGTCCCACATATAAACTCTCAATATTCTTAAACCATACACCGACAACAGTGATTCCTTTATTGAAAACTTCAAACATCTTATCCAAAGACTGAATGACCTGACGATGGATCCTCGATATTTACTAATTAGTTTTTACGTCCAATTATTCACCAAAGTTCCTATATCTGACAATATCCAAATAATCCTATAAACCCTATAGTTTCATGATTTAGTTGATGTGGTAAAAACTTGCTTCATCTCTACCTATCTCCAGGTCCATGACAGTTACTACGAACAGGTATCGAACAACAAATCCTATACTTCGACAACCTAAAACCGAAAGTAGATGATACCTTCGTTATTTGGCCGCGTAGTGGGGATTCCTTGAATAACTTCCTTGCTTTCCTAAATTTCCAGCACAATTCTTAAAGTTGATTTATTTGAATACCGATTTTCCAGGCGTACCAACGATTTTGCAATTTTTTATCGCACTGTATATTTTATAAATATAAACTTCGGGAATTAAATTTTCACGCCACAGATGTATACATATGCTTAAGTATGCTTCTTATAATTTAAACAATTACATAACGAAATGCACATTTCAATAATACTTACGATTCATAGCAACTTATTGTGTAATAGAAAGCGCCTCCTAGGTATCCAAAGTAAGAAACATAGATTGCATATTTTACAGCTTTTACAACTTCCAAATATACTTTCGTGGTCCTCTCGAAGTGTCTTATGAATTCTTCAATCTGAAATTCAATTCTTTTAAAAATTATTCCTTTCGCGGCGGCAATATGTTCATAATTTTGTCACTAAATCAAGCGAATATATGAATTTATAACACCCACTAACTAAATTTGTCCTTGAAAATGAGGAAATAAGCAATCAAGGATGTTTTACCATACTATTAGGGAGTGTATAGATTTCACCTGGATTTGCTTGTATAACAATAGAAGTAATGATAGATAATAATTATATAAAGTCTCTATTTTATGAAAACGAACTCCGTACGCGAACCGTATCGTTGAGAACCAAAATGTACACTGTATATTCGTTTCACAAGATTTTTAAAAATTGTTTTAGTTAAATTAAGATGAATGACTTTAGAAAAGGAACACGGACATGACCGATAACTACCTACATGTGATTTATTGCACTATCCCTTTTTCTGTCATTTAGCAGCGATTTCTTTTTATTCTCGACTTTGCCTTTTGCATTTCCTAAAAGGGATTTTATTGAGCTATTGGACCGAAAAGTAACTTGAAAACCGCGCTCTTTAAAAACACTATTTAAATTTTTCGTCGAACGGTGAAAAGGTAAACATACAAACTGCTTGTCTCGATTGCTTTGGGGTAACAGACATATGGTATCCCGGATTGTTTTTCTTATGTTGGCCTTCCTAATTAAACCATTGATTATCTCCGAATCAAAACCACTGTATCTCGCGATATTCTTAATAAAGTTCAATCCTTTTTCGTATCTTACTTTTGTTAGTGGGAAATTAAGCAAGCGATTGATAAGAAAACTGAACGAAGCCATTTTTTGTTGCATGTCAAACTTACCACCTAGTTCTGGATATAAAAGTTATGACAGATATCTACGGTAATTAGGAATCTATTTAGATGGAAAAACTAGCGTTTAAATAACATGTGAAACGCTCGGTTTAAAAGATCGAAGCAAAGTTGGAAGCACTTTACAAGGATACTTCGAAACCTAGGAGGCTCTAGCAGCACAAAGAAAACAGTGTTGCGCAGAGTAGTTTACTTAGTAATTCTATATGGACGACCACTAAGGACTAATGGACCACTAAGTCTTGAATACACGAAAATATAAAAAAAACTGTTATTGAATAACGTTGAGTCAACGAGTTAAAAATACACTTATAAGTAGAGCGGCGACGAAAGTGGCAATACCATAGGCGGTACGGTAGAACGGGCAATTGGTGCGCAGTGAATGAGATCATTCACATCAAATACAATACGGTTTACGGTTGGTGTTTAAGTGTAAATTATAAACTGCGGCGAAAGTGTCCGTAGCAGTGCCGTGTCTAGACTTATTCTTACACAATTAGTGCTTACCTAGTAATATGTAATTTCATAACCCTGGTAATGTGTTGTGGAAGTAACTGTACATCTGCATCATTGCATACGTCTCTACGGTTGCTTCTGTAAATGACGTCCTTCGCGACGAGAAAATGTTTTTGTATAGAGAAAAAGATCGTTCGGTGTCTATTGATGTAATTTTGGCAGAAAGAAGCTGTTGTTCAAAATCATTCCAGGGCTCACTATTTGCACATTTGTCATAAATAGTTCGTAAAACATGCAAGTCCGGATTTTTTTTAAAACACTTAATAATTTTTGATGAGCTCGTACACCAGCAGCGTCAGTTAAACTATGCAAATGAGCGGTCACATTTTGCACTATGCATAGTGATGCGTCTAAGGGCAGCGAATCGTTTTCGTTTTGGAGTTTTGTAATTGCTTCTACTAATGGATGGTAATTGTTATATATTATATGCAGATCTTCCAGAATTTGGGGATTTTCAAATTGATGTTGACTGTCTCTGATTGCTTGAGATTCGGTTGGCCTAAATTTTGATATAACGGATTTAACTTTGTGAAAATTCTTATGGTAATAAAAAGCTGCATTTAGCCACGTGCCCCATCGTGTATGAATGGGTTCCGGTGGTTCCGAAATATCTGAACAAATTCTTTAAGTCCTTTAGGGGATTTAAGAAACACTTGTTTGGTGGATCCAATCAAATGATCAACGTTTTTATAACTACTTCTAACATTTTCAGCAACTAAATGAAGAGCATGGAGTACACAAGTTATGTGTATTAATTTAGGAAAAGTTACTTTTAGTAAACGTCCGAGTAGTAACATAGTAGCAGCACCATCTGTTACAAGCATGCAGACTTGAGTACTATGAATGTGAAATTTCTTTAAGGTGTTCATTATTATTTGCCGAATATTTGCCGCAGTACATGCTTGTATACGTTTACAGGGTAACAAATAGGGCTGTGAAAATGTGTTGGTTGATAAAATACGTACGATTACGTTTATTATACTATTTTTTTTTAAATCAGTAGTCTCATCTACAGTAATCCACACACTTTTATTATGCAATTCTCTTCTTGCTATATTTTCAAGCCTCTCTCTTAAACGCGGCAAATGTTTCTGTAAAGTTCTTCTTGCAGGTAATTTATAATTTGGCAGATATTTATTCCAGAACACTTGAAAAGGGCGTTTGCTGATTAAACGAAGCGGCAAATTACATGCAGTCAACATAAATAAAAAATCATAAAGGAATGTTGCATAAGGTATTTCATTTCTTTTGTTCAGTTTATGTATTGCACTGTTCACATGTTTTTTACAATTGTCTTTCTTCCGTATTATAAGTCGCTTATTACAAACCAAACACAATACTGCACATCCATCATACTTTAAATCGGGAAATTCTGCTATGTATTTTCTAACCGACGTAGCAAACGGCACAGACTTTCGCGACATGTTTGTGTAAAGTTATTATAAACACTAACCGTGAACCGTATTGTATTTGATGTGAATGATCTCATTCTCTGCGCACCAATTGCCCGTTCTACCGTACCGCCTATGGTATTGCCACTTTCGTCACCGCTCTACTTATAACGCTTTTCCTATTTTTATGTAAAACTAACTGTACAGCATTTAATAATATAATGATAGAATAGTAAATATGTTTTATAAACAAAACAGTGTCTTGATTATTCTAAAGTAAATTTATTACAAGTCATAAATAAGGTCGAACAATCCTCCGAGTGGCGAGCGAAAGGAAACGATGGGGGGCGAGCACGTGCAGGCATTGTTGTAAATAAATTTCTAACTCATTTTCCTGCGTTAGAATATGCAGGAGCTACAATTAAATTTATTATAATCGCACCTATTCAGTCTTCTTAGCGGAGCTGTAAGTTACCCGGAGGTTTGTTCGACAGTAGTCACAAGTGAGAGCCAGATTTTGAGAAGTATTTTCACTCACCTTGTATATTTTCAAGAGCCTGTTCAGACAAATTAACGAAAATTTTCTCTCCATAGACTGTTCAAACGTAAATATTAGTGGAAGAAGATGAAACGGGAGAGTAGCTAATATGTCCAAAATGAAGGTGATGTTTTCCATTCGAGCCCATAAGATATCTGTCGCGCGCCATATTATGTCTGTGCAAACAGTATGGAATCGATTCAAAATCTTACAAACTAAGCAAGGCCCTTACCTGTCTTGGTTTCGATGGCTGTAAAAATTTGTATCAAAATATCAACCATATATGTTACGAAAAGTGCTTGCGCCGTTAGATTATCTTGAAAAGTGACGACGTGCACGTATGCTGCGGTATAGGGATACCGTATGGCGACATAACAAACAACAATTAAAATGCATTTATTCCATACATTTAGAAGCTGCGAGTTCGGTTGCAATATCCACGGCCACTTGGTTGTTAAAAATATGTCGTCGTAACTTTTTTGATTGTGTATCTGAAATTTGGGTTAATTTCATGAAATTAAAATTTGGCGTTTCGCGAAACCTACTTCGCTGTACAAATACAAGTCGCGGACAGTACTCTTGTCCCTTTTCGCGGCATCCAACGCTTGAGCTTGACTTTTTATCTTTTCTTTAAATTCCGAAAGTATTTTTTTCGATTCCAGGCATTTCCTATAAAATATGCGGATGATAAAATACGAATAAACACGATAATTGATGGTCTGATACTAATTATAAACTCAGTTATCAGATCCAAATCGATAAATACTGTAGCCAAGGGCTTAATAATTGTCAAAAACGCACAAGACAACTCTGTATCACCAGTTTGGGAGTCAAGGCACAAGGATATTAAGGTGATATTAGGTGCATAAAATAAAATAAACAATAAGTAGTAATTTGTATAACGTGAAGTTACAAACTGGATAGGATCTGTTAAATATTTGAAGCATAAGATATGTTTCCACGGTGGAGAAAAGTGCTCTTATTTGCCTAAAACGACCATTCCACATTTAATGATACATTATTGAAATACTTTGTGAGACTAATTAACACATATCTATAGATCGCGCTGATCCTGTTAGCAGAGTTACCTCTTCAATTCTAAGATAAACTAGACTATGTATACAGTAAGTGGGTGGATTTTTTGAACAACTAATTCAATAAAGCGACGTCTTTTTAAGCGATTTTCACCGAGATTTCTTTTTGCAGCAGTACATACAGGGTGGGGCAGAATAACGAGCGATTTTAAAAAGCCCGCGATTCGCGCCGTGTCATTCGGAGGTGGTAGGGACGCTATCGGCCATGTTTCCTTGATATTAGCATTTAGTAACAAGCGTTGGACTCCTCAACAGCGTGCGTACGCTGTTAACGCGTTTTATGAAAATGATATTTCTTACATACGCGCGTGTAGTGCCTTTCGAAATCATTTTAACATTAGTCGCAAACAATCAGTTTCGTCTGCCTGTGCCATTAAAAAATGGGTTAGGAACTTTGAGGAAACTTCGTCAATGACAAAAAAGAAACCTGGTCGGCCAAAATCGGTGCGTACGCCCGAGAATATCGACCGCGTAAGACTGCTATTGAGCGAAGCCCGCGTCGTTCAGCTCGCCGGCATAGCACTACACTTGGGATTTCAAATCGAACTGTCAGACGAATATTACACAAGGATCTCCACCTTCATCCATACAAAATCCAAATTGTACAGACTCTTAAAGGCACGGATTATGTGAGTCGACAACGATTCTGTGAAGAGTTTTCAGATTTAATTAATCAACATGAGGATATTGTAAACAACTTATGGATGAGTGACGAAGCCCATTTCCATTTGTCCGGTTACGTCAATAAGCAGAACTTTAGATACTGGAGTGACGTAAATCCTAGAGAAATGCATCAAGAACCCCTTCACTCCACAAAAGTTACTGTGTGGTGCGCTATGTCTTCATCGGGGATCATAGGGCCTTACTTTTTTGAAAATGCTCGTGGCAATGCTGTGACAGTAACCTCACAAAGATACGCCGACATGTTGGAAAACTTTTTTGAACCACAGCTTGCACGCTACGAAGTTAAAGAGGAAACATTTTTTCAACAAGACGGAGCAACCTCCCATACAGCCAGAGTATGCATGAATATTGTTAACAGATTATTAACAAATCATGTGATTTCTCGAAATGGGGACATCACCTGGCCTTGCCGTTCACCGGACCTCACACCGTGCGACTTTTTCTTGTGGGGGTACTTAAAAAGTAAAGTGTTTCAAGATAACCCACCACAAACAATTCAAGCTCTGAAAGAACGGATCCGACAGGAAGTGGAAAACATTCCCCTAGCAATGCTGCAAAATGTAATGAATAGTTTCAAAACACGATTGGAAGAATGTGTATGTCTGAACGGATGTCATCTTTCCGGAGTTATTTGAGAAAATAATGAATTTATTCCTAAATATTGTTTTTCTTGTTTTTTACAGCCTTTTTAAAATCGCTCGTTATTCTGCCTTACCCGTTATTACCCGCATTAGTAGGGTTATCTAAAACTACAAATGCTTTTATGTCTCTCTGTTACGAGTTTCTGACACGTGTTGATTAGACATTTTTAACTTGAAATTACTTCAGTAACACACCCTTAAGCTGTGGCAATCATGTTATGGGACGTTCGGTATAATTTCAAATTAAATGCTGATACACACAATATGCGACAAAAGTCTGGAATTATTTTTTTTTATTGATATTTTGTAATCCATTCCCTTATCTTCCATTATATGTGATATTACGGTACTCATACAAGTAGTATTATTCATTTTCGATAAGAAAGGCAAGCTTGAAATCAAAGAGTTATTTGAAAATCTCATGCCCGACATGCTGGTGGGAGGAAAAACTATTTTTCATTATCGATGAATCACCGAAGAATAAAAAAATCGACCTGCTCAAGCTTTTACGTCAAAAACCAATAAAAAAATATGAAATTTTTTCCAGAATTTTGCAGTGCGCTGTGACCTCAACAATATTTAAGAGATTTCGATTTCCACTACATACCATTTTCGCACATAGTAAGTAGCTGGTTTTTGCTGAGCAGCATTTTGCATTTCTTGAGCCGCATAGATGCGTTTTCTAAAAGACGCGTGCAATTTCTCCTTCTCTTTAAGCTTATGGTAACGTTTGACGGTGTTCCAAAAATCTTTTTTCCCCAAAGTGTATATAACAGAGTAAGTTGCAACGACTACCTAATAACAAAAGAGAATATAAAGCTAACACGTTTAATACTTATTATTATTATTATTATTATTATTATATGTATGTGTGGATTTGAAAGGTGTGCAGCGTAGAACATTGGATAGAATTAGACCAGTATTCCATTTGCATAATATATTTTTGGATCAAACTGCATACTGACTTCACTGTATGTGTACTTATCTACAACAAAACTGAGCAGAAATATTATAATTACATTTACACTTCTTTATTAATGGAAAATAAAGAAATATACATGAGCACCAAATAACAAATCAAAAACATCTACGGTATTTAACGGGTCTTTCAATAGAGACTTCCGAACTTCGACAGCTAACTCTAACTGACTCTAATTTTCATCAAAAAATCATCTTCAGCGATGAGCCACTTTTCTGGATGAATGGGTACGTCAGCAAACAAAATCGTCGAATTTGGGACAATACCAATCCACACGAGATCCAAGAGCGTTCAATACATCCCGAAGAAGTTATTGTTTAGTGAAGATTTTGGATTGGCGGCGTCATCGGTCCATATTTATTTGAGAACGACGTTGGCCAGGCCATCACCGTCAACGGCGAGCGCTATAGGTCGGTGATTACCAACCTCTTTTAGAATTGGATGATATGGACACCAACGACATGTGGTTTAAACAGGACGGCGCTACGTGCCACACAGCTCATGCCACATTGGACATTCTGCACGAGCGATTTGAGGGCATGGTCATCTCACGTGGAGGTGAAGTGGACTGACCACTGAGATCGCGCGATTCGACCCCGTTAGATTTTTTGTTGTGGGGTTTTCTAGTCGCAGGTCTATGCGACTAAGCCACAGCGGCCCTCAAAGCCAACATAACCCATGCTATCGATCAAATTCAACCTCATTTATGCGCTAGAGTCATGGAATATTGAACGTTTCGGATGCATGCCACCCAGCGAAGCCGCGGCGGACATTTGCACGATGTTATATTTGATACATGGTATCGATAGGCCTTTCAAACGAATAAAAAATTCGATATCTCGCATACACTTTGTTTTATTTAAATTTATAGATAGGAAACGCTTAATGAAAAACCGTTTAGATACAGATGCATATACATGAAACTGTTAGAAATTAATGGAAAGAATGGACAACGTCGAAAAGTCTTAATTGTCTTCATAGATGTGGAGCTAGCCTGATAGGACGAGGATATCATCTGGGCGGCAGTAAAATGTAAACTGTCGTTTCGTCATTTGTTGGCGTTGACCTGTGTTAATTGTTACACCAAAGCGATGTACGTAAGTTTATATGATCTAAAATTGCTTCCCTACTTTCAAAACTACTTATATGTACAATATTTCTGCTTTATCTTACATAAATCCAGAGCTTTAGGCTTTCTAAAATCGAACGGTAACAATGACTTAAAAGACTTACTTTATATTTCGTTACTTTGCTATAAAGCAAATTTATCTGTCCGACAAGAGTTCCCTTTCCTAACGTGACTATTGGACTGTCGGCGTCCTCCCCCGACAAAATGTACAGATTTCCACGAGCCACGAAGCACATTTTCTCCGCCAATCTACCCAAGTCGAACAGAATATCAGATCTACTGTACGCTTCCGATTTCATCTGACGCATCACAGCTTTTTGGAAGGCTTCACTTGTATTCTTGAAAATTTTGCACTGAAAATATATATTTTTATTGTTACATACAGTTCTCAAAACTTTCATCGATGAAATGCTAGAACGTATGTTTCTGATTCAAAATGTATCGTTTAATCAAATGTTGGGTAAAGTTGATATATGTATATTAACAGATAAGTATTTTTATAAGCATACACGAGATACACACAAGTAACAACGTTCAAATATTCACTAAAAATGCAAAGAAATGTATCAAAATATACTTGAAAATAATGAATCCCCTATCTCATAATAACACAAAATAGATGGAATCACTGAAGGTACGAGGGAGCGTTTTTATATTCGCGGAACGAGCGGGTTGTAGAGGGGTGGGTAGGCGCATTGGGGGCGTGGCCTGTGCAGCGACTCATGATTAGTATAAATACGAAGTTTCATTATTATTAGACAGTTAGTCTTTGAGCTATTGTCAACCAAGTAACATAATCAGGAGTGAAAAGTGAAATATGGAAAAAATCGAATATCGTGCCGTTATAAAGTTCCTTGCCAGGCAAGGAAAATCAGTTGCGACCATAATGAATGAGATGTCATTGGTTTACGGCGACTCTTGTCCAGGAAAAACCATGGTGTACAAGTGGCATAGTTTATTTAAACAAGGGAGGGAATCCCTTGAAGACGACCCGAGGCCGGGCAGGAGCATTGAGGTGACCACGCCAGCACTTATCCAAAAAGTTGAACAAATTGTACTCGAAGATGCTCGACTAAAGAAGAAACAACTCGCAGAAATGATTGGAGTATCCGATACAACAATTTTTAAAATCCTACACGATCATCTCGGCATGTCTAAGGTCAGCGCAAGATGGCTACCGAGAATACTCACGCCGCCGCAAAAACAACAGCGCGTAGAGTGTTCGCGTGCATTTTTGGACCTCTGTAATGAAGACAAGGATGGTGTATTGAGTGGAATTGTTACTGGAGACGAAACTTGGGTTCATCATTATGAACCTGAGTCCAAACAAGACTCCATGCAGTGGCATAAAAAGGGCACAGCACCTCCCAAGAAATTTAAAGTATCACAATCAGCTGGGAAACTCATGGCAATGGTATTTTGGGACTCGGAAGGAATATTGTTGATTGATTATAAAGATAAAGGTGTTTCTATAACCGGAGAATATTACGCTTCAATATTAGAGCGACTAAAAGAAGCCATTAAAGAGAAAAGACGGGGAAAATTGACAAAAGGTGTTCTGCTTTTGCACGACAACGCGCCCGTCCACAAGAGCCGCGTTGCGTTAGCTGCCCTGCATAAGGTGGGCTTCGAAATTGTGAATCACCCACCCTACAGCCCAGACCTGGCCCCGAGTGATTATTACCTGTTTCCGAAAATGAAAAAAGAGCTGCGGGGTAAAAAATTTACTGCCGATGATGAAGTCAAGGAGGCAGTTTCGGCGTATTTTGCAGATAAAGAGAAATCATTTTTTTATGAGGGTATAAATAAATTAATTGAAAGATGTGAAAAATGTATCCGTCTTGCAGGTAAATATATTGAAAAAGAAAAATAATTCGGTTTTTTATTTCCACCCCTTGTCCCCCATTCCGCGAATATAAAAACGCTCCCTCGTAGATACAGTGTATCACTAAAATAAGTATGCAGTTTATATTTTGCATCATTGTCATATTTTTTTCTATTCTCTTGTTATTATGTGCTTTTATTTTTGCAACTATGTACTAGTGTGGGCAAAAAATAGTAAGACTTTTTAATTTAAATTTCGCGCGAAAACCCATTCGTCGAAATATTTTCTTTCTAGGTCGGTATGACTGTCAGTGACATCTGTACCAAATGTCACATCGAAATAATCATTAGTGTTTAGTATACGCTTGTCTTTCTGAAGTACAAAAAATGCATTCGGCGATTTTTACAACGAGTGAAATTATTCAACAAAGAAGTTCCATTAAATTTTGTGTACGGAATCAAATTTCTGGTGCTGAAACGTTCAGAATGTTGCAAAAGGCCTTCGGTGATAATTGTTTGTCGCGAGCAAGTGTTTTTGATTGGTACAAATTATTCAAAGAGGGGTCGAGAACGCGTTGATGACGAACCACGTCCAGGACGGCCATCAACATCAACTGATGATCAACACGTCAATAGAATCAAGGAATTGGTGCTTGAGAATCGATGATTAACAGTCAGAGACCTTACTGGCATCGTTGGAATATCGAAAGTATCAGTGAAAACCATTTTGAAAGATCATTTGGGCCTAAGAAAAGTGAAAGCACGATTTGTTCCAAAATCACTCAATTTTTTCGAAAAACAGTGTCGTCAGTTAACGTCTATGAAACAATGCTTTCCGACTATCAAGACAAAATGAAAGGCATCATAACTGTAGATGAGACTTGGATCTACGCTTATGACCCGGAAACAGACTATTAATCGGCCGAATATCGTATCAAAGGTAAGCCGAAGCCCAAAAAACCACGTCAAAGCAAGTCAAAAATCGAGGTTATGTTGACAGTTTTCTTCGATTATCGAGGTGTTGTGCACTCCGAATTCCTTCCGATCGGCTCGGCCAAACTGTCAATAAAGAAAAATATTTGAGTGTTATGCGTTGTTTGCGCAATGCTATTCGTAAAAAGAGGCCAGAATTATAGGCCGACAACTCTTGGTTTTTGCACCACGATAATGCACCGTCGCATACTGCATTAATTCTTCGTGAGTTTTTCGCCAAATTTTTAACCAATATCGTGCCGCAACCACCGTATTCGCGTTATTTAGCTCCGTGTGATTTGTGGATATACACAAAACTCACACGACCGCTCCGGGGAAACCGTTTTGAGTCAATTGAAGACATTAAACGTGAATCGCAACGCGTATTGAAGGCTATTCCTGAAATTGACTGTAACAACTGTTTCGAGAATTGGAAGAAACGTTGGCACAAGTGTATTGGGGCCAGAGGGGATTACTTTGAGGGGGACGAAATAGATTTGGAAGAATAAATTAAGAATTTAAAACTTATGAACAAAGCCTTACTATTTTTTGCCCACAGTAGTATATATTGTCCATATTTAAATTACAAAAGCAAGAAAATTTAACTGTTATCCGCGATCCCGTTACTTTTTTTGAAAAATTTATTGCAAGACTCTCCATTTTATGTCACAAAAGTAAGTATGCAATAGAAGAGCATACAGTTTTCATTCAACATTAAAGAAGAACGGTTAGTTTTTTTATATTTAAAATTGATCTTCACAAGTGTTATAAATTAAAAAAGTAAAAGTAATTAAGTAAAAGAAATTTTTATAACCATGGCACCAAGAGGAAGGGAGTTATCTAAGGATATAAAGGATCTCATAATTAAACTTTTTAAAGAAAATAACTCGCAAAGAAAAATTGCCAGTATTGTTAATAAAAGTATTGATCAAAAAAATCATAGAAAAATATAAAACTAATGGTTCAGTATAAAATAAGCTGCGTTTTGGTCGACCCAAAATATTTTCTGCTCAAGAAGAACGAATTATTGTTCGAAAACGAAAGGCGAATCCGAAGATAAGTGCACCATAAATACAATCAGATATTGAAAGGGAAGTCGGAAAGTCTTGTAATACAGAAACAATCCGTCGGCTTTACATAAGGCCGAAGTGTAAGAAAAAAACCATTCATCAGCCAAGTAAACCGGCAAAAGAGAGCAAGCTTCGCGAAGGAGTATATAAACCAGCCACAAACCTTCTGGAACACAGTAATATTTTCGGACGAAACAAAAATAAACATTCACGGTTCTGATGGGCGTGATAAAGTGTGGCGCAAAGTGAACTCCGAGCTCGAACCAAAAAATATGACTGGCACTGTAAAACATGGAGGTGGTTCGGTATTAGTTTGGGGGTGCATGGCAGCATCAGTAGTGGGAAAACTTGTCTTCATCGATGGAACAATGGATAAATATATGTACCTGAACATTCTTAAAAATAATTTGAAAGAAAGTGCAACGCAATTGGGATTAGGGGACTCGTTTATAGTCCAACAAGACAACGATCCCAAACATACGGTTCTTATCGTTAAGGAACAAAACAATTAAAAACGCCACCCCAATCACCTGATCTTAACCCAATAGAGCACCTCTGGGATCATCTCAGCCGCCAAGTAAGAAAACGGGAGGTGAAAGGAAGAACTGGTTTGAAAAATATTATAATGGAGGAATGGTCGAAAATTCGCAGCTCAGTGACGCAGCATTTGGTTGATTTAATGAACTCACGACTAAAAGCAGTTTTAAAAACCAAAGGATACTCTACTAAATACTAAATGGAATTTCCCACATTATTTCTTCTTCAAAACTAAAAGTATTTTTAATACTGCATACTTAATTTTGTGATAATAATTTTCTTAATTTTATTTTTTGTCCTCTAAAAATTTAACAACTTAAAGAATAATGTTAATTTTTTATATTAGTATATAAGATTACATTTAACCCTACAAAACTGAAATAATTTTTTTTCTTTGAGACAAATTCTCAGACTTTTATTTCTTGAACTGTGTAGATAGAAAGTTTGCACACTTATTTTTGTTATACACTGTATATAACCCCTTTCCACATTAATTTTCGTGTTCCGTATACGTATTTCAACAACTAAGTTGTCATCATCAACAGATAATTAAACAGTGTCGCACCGTTCAACCAAAACGCACACTGAGTGTGCGTTTTGTCTTTCAACGGTGCAGATCGTGTGCGGAATTTGTTTTTCGTACGGGTATTTTTGCCGTAGTTTTCCAGGTGCAATGCTGTTTAATTATCTGCTGATGATGACAACTTAGTTGTCGAAATACGTATACAGAACACGAAAATTAATGTGGACAGGTGTTAAGTGTAAGTTAATCAACCACCTCCAATGCCATCTAAATTACCTACAATATAAACGAAGTACCTTCATCAGTCCGTTCCAGAAAATCTCGGTCTTTGTTTCGTTTACAAATGGGTCAGGAATCACATTCATCAGCACAGTATGTTTAACTGCTTTGTCTTTTAATATGAATTCCTTATAATGGGAAATAATGCGCTTTCTGATTTCTTGGGAAACAAATTGTAGTTGGTTCTACGGAAAGGAAAAGTTGAGGTTACTTTTTACGTGTTTGTATATACGAGGTATGGCAATTAAATAAAGAGACTGCGCTCCTTCCAACGCTCAGCCGCATTGTGCGAGGTCTCTTTGTCCGCTTAAGTTTTTTTTCGAGCTCTAGTTGTAAAGAACACTGTTACTTAGTGGTGATCATAGTTGACATAAAAATCGGGCAGCGAATTAACTTGAAATTCTTATTCCTAAATCCCTTCATATTAAAAAAATTGCCAACAAAATGTTCACAAACGTTAAAAGCGCGTGAGTTTTTCAATGGCACAAATGGTTTTCTGAAGGTCGGGAAGAGGTCGAAGATGATTCTGTCTATTATTTCCATTTCTTGAAGCCCTATATAATCGAATAGCATCGTTTGCATTCTTCTAAAATTTTTTTAGATTTTAATTGAATACAAATAAATGAACCATACTCGAAACCCCAGCGTGATCCGCCAAAAATATACCGTTAGAGCTATCAGAGGGCTAAATTATTTAAAAAAAATGAACAATAATAGTAATGTCTAAGACGCAATTTTTTCAATCACTTACAAACATTCTTAATATTATAGAATATTTGAAGCTTTGATGAAATACTTACTAAGTCGCGTTCTATCGACTGAAGCCTGAAAACCATATAGTTTTCGAAGGATTTCGTGTGAGTTATGTAAACAGTAAAGTGTGCATTTAATAAACTGTATATTAACCAAACATACATGAACATGAAAATATCGCACACTAGTTCTTCGGTAGCATTTCTCCTAGAAGCGCCCCCATACCTAAAAGATACATACATATATCTTCATAAATATTAATTGATAATATAAATTATAAAAATTAAATCATATTTAAATCAGGAATAAAGTACAATTTTAATTGGTTTGGCTTTTATTTGATGACAATTTATTGACAGTTTTCAATTTGTTTTGACACATGAAAAAAGCTTAGTTGTTAAAACTAAGTACCACTCTTAAACAGAAGTAGTTAATATTGTTTTTTAAAAGTATTTTTTGGTATTACACGAGTGTTGTAACACGTAATGAGACGCTTTAATATTAAGCCCATTACACATCTTCAAGTTCCTTTTGTTAATGTAGCAAAGAACTTTAAAGAACTTTAGTGATTATGTAAGGTTGCCAGTGAAATGTATATTTTAAATACTATGTTTAACGAGGATAGTTTGACAAGTAGTGAGAATGACACATAGGTGGCGCTCTAATTGGTAAAACGAATGCACTGTAATTTAGGTTGGCTATTTATATGTTTAGATTCCGATATTTAGATAAATTGCTTGATTAGTTTATTTTTGACAGCTGATTCAAGAAAAGCAACACGTCGTTTTGTTAAAATGGAAAAAGCAGAGTATCGTGCGGTGATTAAATACTTCGTAATTAAGGGTATGAAAGCTACCGAAATAAAAGATGAATTACCGGAAACATTAGGTGAATCTGCTCCATCATCCGCCACAATAAGTAGACGGATAAATGAATTTAAACGTGGTAGAACAAGCTGTGTTGATGAAGCGCGCTCTGGAGCACCCAAAATCGTGACTTCTAACAAAATGGTTATAAAAATCCATAATATTATTACGCAAGATCGACGACTCAAAGTGAGAGAGATAGCAGACATGGTAAACATTTCAACAGAACGCGTACACCACATTTTAACGAAAGGATTGGGCCTTTCCAAGCTTTCGGCAAGATGGGTGCCGCGATTGCTTGCGATTGATCAAAAGTTCACTCGCTTGCGCATTTCCAATGAGTGTTCGGACCTTTATAAGCGGAATCCGGTTGTTTTTTGTAGGCGATTTGTTACTTGCGATGAAACTTGGATACAGTACAGTGCACCCGAAACTAAACAACAGTCGAAACAATGGTTAGAACGTGGTTCTGCACCTCCAAAGAAAGTGAAAACCACTTTATCGGCAAACAAGGTGATGGCATCAATTTTTTGGGATTCAAGGGGCATTTTGCTCATTGATTACCTTCAGAAAGGTGCCACAATAAATGGACAATATTATGCATATCTTCTATAAAAATTAAATGTTGAGATTCGTGCTAAACAGCTAGGAATGGCAAAGAAAAAGATTCTGTTTCACTAAGACGACGCTCCCTCGCACACAAGCACAGTTGCGATATCCAAAATCCACGAGCTGCATTTCCAATTAGTACCGCATGCGCCTTATTCGCCGGAGGTAGTCCCTTCCGACTTCCACCTTTTTCCAAAATTGAAAACGGCACTAGGTGGAAAGAAATTTTCGTCTAACGACGTGCTTATCATCCTCGTGAATGAATATTTTGTAAGCCTTCCGGAATCACATTTTAGAGATGGCATAAGGGCATTGGAGCACCGTTGGAATAAATGTATTGCTCTTTTAGGAGAATATATTGAAAAATAAAAATTACTTTGTATTTAAAAAATTCGTTTTTCTTTTCCATTCTCACTACTTGTCAAATTACCCTCGTATCAGAACGATGTTCAATAGTTTATGTATGAATAATTTTGAAAATCAAAGGAATGCGGTTAACTGTTTCATCTATGAAAAATATTCACTTTACCCCAGAGATGTCAATCCACCTAGAACGAAATTGAAACAGATACAGTACCGTTCGAATGGTTTCATTTGATCGTTTGGTATGCCCAGAAAGATATAGCGTCTATAATAAATTACACTATTCCAATACGTTAAATTGCCATTATACTTGCCATCACAATCTTTCAGCGGCTGCAAATTGAGAATTAAAAAAGTAAATATTAATGTTACAAATATATACCCGAGCAACCATAAGTCGTTTAACCACTGAAGGTTGATATATAAACCCCTTCCCCCTTTTAATTTTCGAACTCTATATGCGTATTTCGACAACTAAGTTGTCATCATCGGCAGATAATTAAAAAGTGTCGCGCCTGGTAAACTACGGCGAAAAACACCCGTACGAAAACAGGACGGATGGCGTACGGAGTTTGTTTTCGTACGGGTGTTTTTCGCCGTAGTTTACCGGGTGCCACACTTTTTAATTAGCTGCTGATGATGACAACTTGGTTGTCGAAATGCATATACAGAATTACGAAAGTTAATGTGGAAAGGGGTTATACATATATCAACCTTCAGTGATTAAGTTCCGAATGAGTAAACTGAAAGACCAGGTCGGCTGAAAAGTCCCCAGTCTGACACATAGATGGCGTTACTGTTATTAAATCCATATATTTTTTAGATAGTACTAACCTTCAAACGAAACGTGTCAAAATTTGACAGCAATCCGACCATTAGTTACTGAGATATTGCGTTAAGAGTGAAGCTACTTTTGTTATTTAAAAAAATGGAAAAAAAAGAATTTCGTGTGCTGATAAAGAACTGCTTTTTGAAGGGAAAAAATACCGTTGAAGGAAAAGCATGGCTTGATGAGCCAAGAAAATCAACCATAATTGATTGGTATGCTAAGTTTAAATGTGGTGAAATGAGCACCGAAGACGGCGAACGCAGTGGACGACCAAAAGAGGCTGTCACCGACGAAAACATCAAAAAAGTTCGCAAAATCATTTTAAATGACCGTAAAGTAAAGTTGATCGAGATAGCTGACATCCTAAAGATATCAAAGGAACGTGTTGGACACATCGTGCATGAATATTTGGCCATGCGGAAGCTCTGTGCAAAATGGGTACCGCGCGAGCTCACATTCGATCAAAAATATCAACGAGTTGATGATTCTGAGCTGTGTTTGACGCTGTTAAATCGTAATAAAACCGAGTTTTTGCGTCGATATGTGACAATGGATGAAACATGGATTCATCACTACACTCCAGAGTCCAATCGACAGTCAGCCGAGTGGACTGCACGCGATGAACCGGCTCCAAAGCGTGGAAAGACGCAACAGCCAGCTGGAAAAGTTATGGCGTCAGTTTTTTGGGATGCGCATGGAATAATTTTCATAGATTATCTCAAAAAGGGCCAGTCCATCAACAGCGACTATTATACAGCGTTATTGGACCGTTTGAAGAACGAAATCCCAAAAAAACGGCCCCATATGAAGAAGAAGAAAGTGCTGTTTCACCAAGACAATGCACCGTGTCACAAATCAATAAAAACAATGGCCAAATTAAGTGAATTGGGTTTCGAATTACTTCCCCATCCACCGTACTCTCCAGATGTGGCCCCCAGCGACGATTTCCTGTTTGCAGACCTCAAGAGAATGCTCGCCGGGAAGAAATTTAGCAGGGATGAGGAGGTGATCGCCGAAACTGAGGCCTATTTCGAGGCAAAAGACAATTCGTACTACAAAAATGGTATCGAAAAGTTGGAAGAACGCTATAATCGGTGTATCGCCCTCGAAGGCAACTATGTTGAATAATAAAATAGAATTTTGCCAAAAAACTGTGTTTTACTATGGTAGACCGGGGACTTTTCAGTTCGACTGTTATACTATTCGTATTCTACTTACTTCAGTGCAGCCAATACTCATCCAGATACAAATAAAAGTGTGGATAATGAAAATCCAAATAAGAAAATATTGTTTGTACAAGTTCAAAAGGGTCATATGGCCAGGCAAATTGTTCATCAAACCTATAAAATAAAGTAATAGAAACAGAATTAACTGGGAAGTTTCTAGTTAAATTAAGCAACTCACCGATAAATATCCCTATTTTCCAAAATCTCAAACAAACCAGAAACAAAATACATCCTTCAACGAAAATGCTCTCGTAGAAGTGGATTGCTACTTCAAAAATTACGCTGAATAGACTGAATAAGTAGATAGTAAACCACACTAACAAAATAATGAATTGTTTTGAAAAATTTAAATTTAATCTATGAATGTATGAATCAGGTGGAGTTTTCGAAAATCTATTAAGAAGATAGGTGTATATTAATTAAATATCTGAAGGTGTACAGACGTTCAGAATAGGTATCGAGAAAGCCGTATTACCTGTAGAAGTCTGGGTCGAGCGAAACGATCATCATACGTGGAATGTCTTTCAAGTTTTGCATAGTGAGACATAGAGGGCGCCAATCAAATGTCAATATTAAAAAATTTACTTCCATCTTCAGTTAACCTAAATCCAAAGTTTCAGTGCGATACGTGTAGTGCTGCAGCTACAACTATCGAAATAGACAGGTTACTTGAAAAATGAAATTAAATCGAAAACATTTTCGCGGAATAATTTTTTATAATTTTCGAAGACAGTTATTTTCTGTTTTCGACAATGAAGCACCACATCAGTCGACAATTTCTCGTTGGTATGGAGAACTCAAACGTGGACTGTGAATCTCCTCCAAGAGGAGATTCACTAGAAACTCACTCAGGATAATTTCGATGCTGTGCGTAAGACCATCAATGAAGATCGACATGTGACATATCGCCAGATTGAAGCATTATTGGAGATTTCAAAGACCTCAATTCAAAAAATTTTGCATAAAGAATTGTGTGTAAAAAAATTAGTTTGTCAGTGGTTATGAATCTTGGACTTACTCATACGAGCCAGAAAATAAACGCTCTGTTTGGGTGTTCCGAGGTGAAGAAAGGTCGACAAAAGTCATCCGTTCTCGAAGTGTCTCCAAAAAGATGGTCTCGACGTTTGCACCTCATGTGCAACAATTCCTCTACAAGATTAAAGAACTGTTACTGCCGATTGGTGTACAATCACTGTTTGCCGCAAGTCATCACTGAGCTTCGAAAAACTGACCCCGAACGACGTCATCATCCTCCACCAAGACAATGCAAGTTCGTACACAGCACGAAAGACAATCGAATTTTTAACATAAAAAAACTTCGGTCTGGACCTAAGTCCCAACGATTTCTCTACCTTTCAGAAAATCAAGAACGGAATGCGTGGTCAAAGATTCCAGTCGTCAGAAGGAACAGTCGATGCCTTCAAAAACGCAATTTTCACTGTACCAACAAGAGAGTAGAATAATTGCTTCCAAAGTTGGTTCGAGCGTATGCAAGATTGAATTAATTTAATCTTCGTGGCGAATACATCGAAAAACAATCAAGTCTCTAAAATTTACTTACTGTTTTATTCCAGTTTTACGATATATGCAAAACTTAAAAGACAATCAACGTATTGATTAATTGTGTTAAGAGCTATATTACCTGTTGAACTCTGGATTGAGCGAAACGATCATCGTAATATAGCTTTGTTTGGCAGTGAACTATTTAATTGTATACATAGGGTGTATGATATTTACTTACACACGTTAATTGTACTATAAGCTACTCGAATTTGAACATCCTTTCTCCAGTGATGAAGGACTATCGCCAACAAATCTACCACCAATATTACATTTGCAATTATTTTTATTAGAATTACTGTGAAATTTTCTTGAATACTTTTGTCGAATACTATCTACAATAAGACAAACGAGTTAGAACGAATGTGTAACCTAAAATTATTACAAGGGCGTCAGTTTTGTATTTTCACACCAGTATTTGTGAGAATCGGACGTTTCAAAATGGTCAACTCAGTGTTGAAAACTTTCTTTAACAATTGTTAAATATTATTAAATCCAATAAAACCATAAACAATTAATAAATATTTTAAAATTATAGTCAATAATAGTCACATGTTAATGTTGTAAATTTTAAGTAATTACAACAGCATATTGCAGGACCGATGATTAAAGTAGAAATTATTAGAGAAAATAAAGAACTTTTTACTGGAATCATCATCATTCTGTTATATATCGTATGTGTACTTAATATTATAAATATGCTCCTAGTTAGATAGATAAGAACTTGTGTAACTTCATGACGCTTCGGATTTGTAAATTAAAACTTCTTCAGACGTACGACAAATAATTAAAATATCAAAAATAATTATGCGCTTTTACAATGCCAAACTGAAAAAGTCTAATTTTAACCTCTTTCACATAGTACGAAGATAGTTTGACAAGTAGTGAGAATGACACATAGGTGGCGCTCGAATTGATAAAACAAATACACTGCAATTTAGGTTGCCTACTTATATGTTTACATTCCGATATTTAGATAAATCGGTTGATTAGTTTTATTTTTGGCACACATCAGTGGGTTTGTATGTTTCTTCTTGTTGAAGTCCTTCATTTACTATATCGTCCATACTGTTGTATTTTTCCTTTCATTTATTATTCAATATCAACGTCATTTTAACGTTGGAAGCTTTATTGTCTCTAGAAATTAGTAAAGTTGTTGGTCTGTGCCTGCGTATATTTTTAAATCACCCATGTATGAAAGATGATTTATGGGTTCGATATTTCGGTAGTTTATTCTATAACCTTGTTGTGTTTCGTTTTATTATTATTATTTTAGAATCTTTTCAGTAAATAGTGGTTCATGAGGAGGTTGTAAGACAAAAAAAATATGAATTGAAGTCGGTGACAACTACATATCACAGAACATAATATAGATCATAAAATTTTTATACCTGTTCCATTTTGGTTTTTATTTAAAAACAAACTTGGCTTAAAAAGACGTATCTTTCACATTCTAATTCTTGTAATAATTGTACTTATATTTAGTAGTTATAAAATAAGTATTTCTTACCTGGTACGTAATGAAAATATACAGCAACAAGTTGCCAATTATTGTAAAGAAAGTCCATGTCAAATTGAAATTCAAATTGATTACATTTTCGCAAAATTCTTCTGTGGTAAATAATGGAGGATATGACTTCTAAAAATAAATAATAAAACGTTTTAGCTTTATGATTTACATATATTAAAGAGATTTAACTTATTGTACTAAAATATATTAACTTAATGATATATATTAAAGAGATTTAAAAATATCTTGGAAGAAACGACAATTGTATTATTTATATTATAAAATATGAAAATCTCGTGCGAAATATAAAATGTAAACCTCCTTTTATATCTGGCTTAATAATATTGGGTCTGGGAAAAAGTTCGTGGCGTTTTTTCAGTAAAATTCAACTGGTCCCCGCATGGCGCGTGGACGAATTCATTTAAACCGAATATGCTCCATTATTATCGACAATGTTTCGCCATTTTTTTGGTAGATCCATGATCCCATCGGTGAAAAACTTCTGTGGTTTCTGGTCGAAAAACTGAATCAAGTAGTTTTCACAGGCTTCTTTTGAAACCAACTTAATTCCATTGAGAGAGTTCTGCAGAGATCGAAACAGATGATAGTCAGAGGGTGCTATATCCGGACTGTAAGGTGGGTGCATCAAAACTTCCCAACCAAACTCTCTCAATTTTTGACGGGTCATCAAAGAAGTGTGTGGTCGGGCGTTGTCATGATGGAAGACAACACCTTTCCTATTAATCAATTCGGGCCGTTTTCTTTCAATCGCCTGGCGTAATCTCTCTAGTTGTGCACAGTAGAGTTGAGAATCAATCGTCTGACCAGTTGGAAGTAGCTCGTAGTGGACGATTCCCCTCCAGTCCCACCATACACACAGCATCACTTTTTTTGGCGTCAATGTTGGCTTAGCGAACGCTTGTGACGGCTCACCATCCTTTATCCACGATCTTTTACGCTTCCGATTATCGTACGTAATCCATTTTTCATCTCCGGTTATTAAACGTTTCAGAAACGGCTCGATTTCATTCCGTTTCAGCAGCGCATCGCAGATGTTAATTCGGTCAATCATGTTTTTCACGCTCAACTCATGAGGAACCCATACGTCAAGCTTTTTTTTTGTAACCAGCTCTGTGTAAATGGTTCAAAACAGTTTTGTGGTCAATGCCTAGCTCCATGCCAATATCGACACTGCTGATATGCTTATCTTGTTGGACTTTTTCAAGAATTTCATCAGATTTTTCAGTGATTGGACGACCGGAGCGTGACTCATCTTTCACATTGAAATTTCCAGAACGAAAGCGAGCGAACCATTTCCGCGCAACAGATTTCGATAAAGTACCTTCACCGTACACAGCACAAATTTTATCACAAGCCTGCGCAGCGTTCTTCCCCTTATCATAATAATATTGCAGAATATAGCGAAATTTCTCATTATTCTTCTCCATTTTCAAGTGCGAATAACTTTCCAACCACTGCACCGATTACAATGTTTCTACGCTCAAACTAACGTTCGGAAGGTCATCTAAAAAACGAGCCGTCGGTGGTGTCGCTGTGACTTGTTGTTCTTTAGTTATCGGCAACCAATGCCATCTATCGGGAAAAACGCCACGAACTTTTTCCCAGACCCAATATAAACATCGAGCTATACTGAAGGCGTTACGAATAATATACTACTGTGGGCAAAAAATAGTAAGACTTTTTAATTTAAATTACGCGCGAAAACCCATTCGTCGAAATATTTGTTTTCTAGGTTAGTATGACTGTCAGTGACATCTGTGCCAAATGTCACATCAAAATAATCATTAGTGTTTAGTATACGCTTGTCTTTCTGAAGTACAAAAAGTGCATTCGGCGATTTTTACAATGAGTGAAATTATTCAACAAAGAAGTTCCATTAAATTTTGTGTACGGAATCAAATTTCTGGTGCCGAAACGTTCAGAATGTCGTGAGCAAGTGTTTTTGATTGGTACAAATTATTCAAAGAGGGTCGAGAACGCGTTGATGACGAACCACGTCCAGGACGGCCATCAACATTAACTGATGATTAACACGTCAATAGGATCAAGGAATTGGTGCTTGAGAATCGACGATTAACAGTCAGAGACCTTACTGGCATCGTTGGAATATCGGAAGGATCAGTGAAAACCATTTTGAAAGATCATTTGGGCCTAAGAAAAGTGAAAGCACGATTTGTTCCAAAATCACTCAATTTTTTCGAAAAACAGCGTCGCGTTGACGTCTGTGAAACAATGCTTTCCGACTATCAAGACAGAAGAAAATGAAAGGCATTATAACTGGATCTACGCTTATGACCCGGAAACAGACGATCAATCAGCCGAATATTGTATCAAAGGTGAGCCGAAGCCCAAAAAACCACGTCAAAGCAAGTCAAAAATCAAGATTATGTTGACAGTTTTCTCCGATTATCGAGGTGTGGTGCACTCCGAATTCCTTCCGACCGGCCAAACTGTCAACAAAGAATACTATTTGAGTGTTATGCGTTGTTTGCGCAATGCTATTCGTAAAAAGAGGCCAGAATTATTGGCCGACAACTTTTGGTTTTTGCACCACGATAATGCACCGTCGCATACTGCATTAATTCTTCGTGAGTTTTTCGCCAAATTTTCAACCAATATCGTACCGCAACCACCGTATTCGCCTGATTTGGCTCCGTGTGACTTCTGGCTATTCAGCAAACTCAAACGACCGCTCGGAGGAAACCGTTTTGAGTCAATTGAAGCCATTAAACGTGAATCGCTACGCACATTGAAGGCTATTCCTGAAATTGACTGTAACAACTGTTTCAAGAATTGGAAGAAACGTTGGCACAAGTGTATTGGGGCCAGGGGGGATTACTTTGAGGGGGACGAAATAGATTTGGAAGAATAAATTAAGAATTTAAAAATTATGAACAAAGTCTTACTATTTTTTGCCCACAGTAGTATTTAAAGCATTCGTGTGATACCAAGTCACACTTCACACGATGCTTTAACAAAAACATTTAAAGTTTTAAGTATAGTTGCGGCAATAAAAATAGGACAGTTACGTAACCTTTTTTCTGGTAAAAAATAGTTTCGTTATATATTTAAATAATACCAGGGTAGCCGTTTATATTTCGGGAATAGCAAACAGAAAAAGGTTTTCTTCAAAAAGCTTTGGCAAACAAATAGTTGTGTATCATTCGGAATTGACCGTTCCACAACTCTCTAAAGCCACGATTGCAACGTGACCGGTTTTTCTCAAAAAACAGACGACAATTTGTTTTGATATGCTTCGAGCGCAAACAACTTTTGTTGGTTTTGGCTCATCCTGGAGTACCCACACAGTCGATTGCTGTTTACTTTAGGGTTCATAAGTATATATCCAAGATTAATCGCCTGTGACGACTTTATGAATGTTTTTTGAAGCACCGCCATTGTATTTTTTGTGCATTTATTGACACCAATCGACGCGAGTCCTTTATTGAGCGGTTGTCAAATTATGTGGTATCCAACGCGAATATAGCTTCTTAACGGCTAAATGTTCATGCAGGATCTTATGCACATGCCTTGATCTCACGGTATGTCACATGACGGTCTTCAGAATTCAGCTCATCGATGCATTCTTGTTGAGATAATCCACGCCGAAAGTTATGAAAAATAATTGCACGAAAATGTTCGCCAGTTAATTCTATTTTTTAGCTGACAAAATTTTCAAGTTATTGCCAACAATAGAAATAGCGACCGGATAATAAAACTGTTTTATTGGCCGCAACCGTACAATATTCGATAAAATTATATTCTGGTACGAAAATTATTATTTTCTGCTGCGCCATCGTTAATTAAATTCACAGAAATCAATTAAAAATTTCTGCCCCGGTGAAAGACTCGAACCACCATCTGCCGTTTTCTAGACGGCTGCCTCACCAATTTGGCCACCAGGCAGTATAACTCCGAGTCCTTTTAACACGCCGTAAATAGCATTATGGAAACATACCTAATATTTATTTAAAATCCGCAGTCAGGTTATTTTGATGTTGTGACGTGTTAAAGAACTCAAAGTTATACTGCCCGGTATCCTAATTGGTAAGGCAGCCGTCTAGAAAACGGCAGATAGAGATTCGAGTCCTTCTTCAACGTAGAAATTTTTAATTAACTATAGTAATTTTCGTTAATTTTCCATCGTAAAGAACAGTTGACAGTTGGCTATATTTTAACACTTTGATTACAGAGAACTGCAGAGGATATTCAGCGAACAAAAGACACTTTACCAGCGTCCGCAAGCGAACAAATTGGTACTACACCGCAACACGGGCAACAGTTAATTCCGGAGCATTTTCAAGTTATTCAAGCCTCACGAATTATTCAAATATATAGTTTTTTACAATAAAATAATCAGTAAACGTTGAATTGTAATGAATAGCATTAATAAACGATACTAAAAATGTATTTCAAGTGCTTCTGTTTGCTCTGAATAAAACATCACTGGCAATTTATTAAAAGTAAATATGGTCGCACACTTCTGAGACTAACTGTATATCATAGAAAATTAAATAAACTCAAATTACCTCGCTCTGTTCGAGTTCAGAATCCGAACTTGTCGAATTATTTTTGCGTCTTTTTATAAGCTCATCCAGTCGAGCTGTTGGATTGTATTCAACGCGATATGTATCAGCGAATTTGAGCATCATCTTCGTGACAATTTGTATTATCACACTAAATTCTATATTTGACATGTCACAGAAAATACGATTTCTAATATTCTGTGAAATTGTCAGTAAAAAATGCAAATGTCAGTAATAAACGGTGGCATGAAGATTATGATTTAAATAAATATGTGCAAAGGAGAATATCGCCAGTTGTATTCAATGCGTTGTATGTAATGCGTGTAATGTAAGTATTATATGCTGCGATCTATTTAATAGCAATAACAAAATAAAGGGTGTTTCAAATTGCGCGGTGTTTTTTAAGAATAAATAAAATATGGATGGCGCACTGAATTTGTCTGGGTATGTGGGCATTTAAAAAGTGTGATGTATGACATTTATAAAAATGGCTTCGTACACGGTACAACAACGCGTTAAAATTGTTGAATTATTTTATGAAAATTAGCGTTCTGTGAAAAGAGTTTTTAGAAAACTACGTGAATTTTATGGTTTACGTAATCGTCCATCTGAAAGCACTATCGGCCGAATTATTAAAAAATTTCAAGAGACCGGTTCTGTGGAAGATCAAAAGAGTGAAAAATACAGTCGTAGTGGTCGTTCACAAGAAAATATTGGTTTGGTTCGTGAGAGTGTTGCTGAAGATCCTGAAATGTCCATTAGTCGATGTTAACAACAACTTGGACTTAGTGGATCAACAGTATGACGTATTTTACACAAGGATTTAGTTCTGAAAGCATATAAGGTTCAAATAACACAGGAACTGAAGCCATTAGATCATTTAAAACGTCGTCCATTTGTCAATTTCATCAATGAACAACCAGCTGATTTTTCTCAAAAAATAATTTTTTCCGATGAGGCACATTTTGAACTTGACGGCTATGTTAAAAAATAAAATTGCCATATTTGGGGTGAAGAAAATTCACGAATTATTCATGAGAAACCTATGCATCCTAAACGAGTTACTGTTTGGTGTACATTATGATCAGGTGGTGTAACTGGACCTTACTTCTTTGAAAATACTGCTGGTGAAGCTGTAACTGTCAATGGTGATCGATATCGTCGGATGATAACCGAATTTTTGTGGCCTCAATTAATGAATATTGATCTAGAGGATATATGGTTTCAACAGGATGGCGCCACACCTCACTTTGCACACGAATCAATTGATTTATTGAAAGAAAAATTTCCTGGACATGTAATCTCAAGAAACGGTGACGTTAATTGGCCACCCAGATCATGTAATTTGACACCGTTAGACTATTTTCTTTGAGGTTATGTGAAGAGTCAAGTTAATAAAAACAATCCACAATCAATTCCTGCTTTGAAAGATTATATCATTCATGTCATTGGTGAGAGAGAGCCTCAATTATATCAAAATGTCATTGAAAATTTTAACAAAAGAGTTGACGTCTGTGGAACTGCAAGAGGAGGCCATTTGCCATTTCAGTTATCACCGAAACATTACCGCCGATTACCACGTGTAGGTGGGGCGCGACTTCCGTGGAGGTTCTTTTGTTTGGAATGATCACTGCCTCTTGGGCTACTACTTTTAGGACAACTATTTCTTGCGTCTTGGGCAAGTCTTTTGCTACTTTGACTAGCCTCTTGGGCCAAAATTTTACTCACTCTTTACTCTATTTTATTTATCCGTGAAACAGCAGTGTGCCAGTCGCAACCTACGAAAGATTTATTCGCATTGAAGGTGCCTTAATGCCATATCTTCGTGTTGTGAGTGTGTGTGTGTGTGTAGGTGTATTGTGTAGGTGTGTGTAGGTGTGTGTGTGTGTGTGTGTGCGGGCCAACACTGGTGAACTTCAAAGTACTGTATCGAAATCTGCCATCGCCGTCGCTGTACGACGCATTTCATTTCGCCGTTACAATGCCTCAATACCACATTTTCGCGCGCGCGCGCGGGTCTCTCTCTCTCTCTCTCTCCCTCTCCCCCACCCTCTCTCTCTGTGTGTGTGTATGTGTGTGTGTGCTGTGTGTGTGTGTGTGTGTCCGGCGTGTGTGTGTGTGTGTGTGTGCGAGTGTGTGTGTGTGTGTGTGTGTGTGTGTGTGTGTGTGTGTGTGTGTGTGTGTGTGTGTGTGTGTGTGTGTGTGTGTGTGTGTGTGTGTGTGTGTGTGTGTGTGTGTGTGTGTGTGTGTGTGTGTGTGTGTGTGTGTGTGTGTGTGTGTGTGTGTGTGTGTGTGTGTGTGTGTGTGTGTGTGTGTGTGTGTGTGTGTGTGTGTGTGTGTGTGTGTGTGTGTGTGTGTGTGTGTGTGTGTGTGTGTGTGTGTGTGTGTGTGTGTGTGTGTGTGTGCGTGCGTGCGTGCGTGCGTGCGTGCGTGGGTGGGTGCGCGCGTTCGTGCGCGCGTTCGTGCGCGCGTTCGTGCTTTTGAGAAGATTGCCGGCGTATCGAAATCTGCCATCGCCGTCGCTGTATGACGCATTTCATTTCGCCGTGTCTCAATGACACATCTTCGCGCGCGCGGTGTGTGTGTGTGTGTGTACGCCAACACTGGTGAACTTCAGAGAGTTGTATCTCGTAAACCCTTGGAGATACCGCCTCGCGGCTGAAATTTTCTTTCCTTTTTGTTATTTCCTTTTAAGAAGATTGCCTGGGTATCGAAATCTGCCATTTCGCTGTTAAAGTGCCTTAATGCCATGTGTCAGACGAGAAAATTTACACTAACAAAGGTGAACGCGTACACAAAAACTTTAATATGCTGTATCTTGAAAACCGTTGCAGATAGAACCTCGCTGCTGAAAGTTTCTTTTCTTTATATATTTTCTTTTAGTGAACTTTTGCGGCAAAAGCGAATCTATAATCGCTGTCGCTGTAGCACGTACTTTATTTCGGCGTTGCAGTGCCGCAATACTCTATATTACACGTAGGTAAACTTACACCGACATATCCAGACACACCAGCACCCAAACGGAGAGACAAAAACTTGAATGAGCTTAACTTACTTATCAAAAAAATTTCCCTCCGCTGCAATATTTTGTAAATTTGTGTCGCCTACAGCATTTAGCAAAGTAGAAGATTTTTGCTTTCCGCAACAGCGAGGAATACTTTTTTTGCCAAATTACTGCAGCGGAGAGAAAACAATTTTTTTTGCTAAATATTTTTTTGTCACACACCTCTGGAACGGACAAATTTGTATATTTTATTGATGGAGAATATCTGAGGCTAAATAAAAACATTTTATTAAATCTTTTTTTAGTATTGGGTTGGCAACTAAGTACTTTCGGTTTTGTAGTATAAAATAAAATACTTTTTTTTTAAACAAAGAATAGTTTTTAATCAATTATATATTTTCCATTTTGCTCAATGACCTTTTGCCATCTTTCTTTCAGCTGCATGATTCCGCGCTCATAAAATTTCTGGTCCTTATCAGTAAAAAAGTGAACCAGGTGCGAGTGAAGGTCATCGTCATTTGTGAAAGTTTTACCATTCAAAGAATTCTGCAAACTTCAAAATAAATGGTAATCAGATGGTGCTAGATCAGGGCTGTATGGGGGATGTGGTATCACTTCGCAGCCAAGCTCCAATAGTTTCCCACGAGTTACCAAAGATGTGTGAGGCTTTGCATTATCTTGGTGGAAAACTACACCTTTCTGATTTGACAATTCTGGCCGTTTTTCTTTGATTGCTTCATCCAGTTTTATTAATTGTTGACAGTAAACATCAGAATTGATAGTTTGGTTCCTTGGAAGCAGCTCAAAAAACACAACACCTTTGTAATCCCACCAAACTGACAGCATGATCTTTTTTGGATGCAATTCAGCTTTCGATGTGGTTTGAGCTGGTTTATCGTGTTTGCGCCATGATCGTTTTCGAACTTTGTTACTGTACAGGACCCATTTTTCATCACCAGTGATGATTCTTTTTAAGAAAGGGTCGGTTTCATTTCGTCTAAGGTGCATATCGCAAAAGTTGATTCTTTGTGTTAAATGAATTCGTGAGGTACCCAAATATCAAGCTTCTTAACTAGGCCAAGACATTTTAAATGTTTTTCAATTGTTGTGTGCGATACATGTAGCCTCTCCGCAACCTCTCGAACAGTTACATGACGATCCTCTTCAATTATGACTTTGATTTGGTCATCATCAACTTCAGTAGGCCGACCAGAACGTTGCTCATCTTCAGAAGCAGCTTTCTTTCCTTTACGGAAATAAAATAATAAAATATGTCGAAAATGTTCATTTCTGCACTCCATTTAAAATTAACCCACAACTAATAGCTTTAATAAAAATCACGCACTACTTGCTTCTGAAGATACGTCAATGTGACTAGTATCACGCGACAAACGGTAAAGTACAGCACTAACATACGTTATACAAAAAATAAAGCAACGCTCTCTATCAGTAAAAATCGAAAGTACTTAGTTGCCAACCCAATATTTTTGTTTTTTAAAACCATTTCGATTATTTTTTCAGATAGAGAGCGGCACATATTGCATGTATTAAACACTAGATTTTAGAAATAGTTGATGATCAATTATATCTTTTCGACAAATTATTATTTAGGCAATATAATTAAAATCCGCATCAAATTAATTAAAGAGAAAACGTTTCGAATTCAAGGAGGCTACAAAAAAAGCGTATAAAATTTGCCATTTTTATTGACAAACAAAATAGAAAATTATATAGCTTTCTGAGCGCATGTGTTCCAGGTAGTAAGCGGGATTATTTCGTATACCAGCTTGAAATTATTTGTATTTAAAAGAAGTTACCATAGTAACCCTTTACATTGACTAACGATTTCATAACGAACAGTACAAAAGACATTTCCTTGTAAATAAAGTGAAAAGAACTGCAATAAAGCCATGGAGTTCAATATTTATTTAGTAAGTGTTAACGTATTACTGGTTGTAATTAGTAATTAGAAATGTTGCACCAAGAATAACAACATTCGAGAATTGTTTGTGCTATAATCAAATATATTCTTTGTTGTGATGTTAAAAATGGTACCATTTATTTGCACTTTTCTAGATTTTCGATTTAAGGCGATGCATTTTGGCGACTTGAAGATGCGACCATCTTGAAAGAAAAATGAAGAATGCAAGAGATAAACGGTTGTATTTCGACTGCAATATAAATGGAGTGGAATGTCTCTTACGTGCTATTAATTAGATATTTTCCATTTTAGAGATATTTTTGTATTTTTTTATTTATAGTTAAGCGTAATGCTTAATGTTGTTAAGCATAGTTAATGATTACTCTGTTATGTTCTGCAAGAGGATATATTAATCCAGCTAGTGTATGATATAAGCAATAAGTGAGTAGATGGTTACTAGCATTATAAATTTAAATGTTTATCTTTTATGTAGTATTAATGTTTCTTATTTAAAACTTCTCATAAACATGTAGGAGTGATTAAAATTTAATAACAATGATTTACGATAATGTATGGACGTCGATAACGATATGTAGAATTCAATTTCTTAAGCACATAATGAGGAGTAAGCAGAATTGTATGCAAGTTTGTTTGTGCCTTTACGTGTATAACACTTGAATGCTAACAATAAATAAATAGCATGCTCCGATAAATAGGATTAACTTTGATAATAGCAAATATTTTATTTTAATTAGATTAGAACCAACTTAATTTTCTAATTCGCATATATTCTTAATATTAGTTTAATAATAAGTTTATTTTAATTAAATTTTACGCATTTTTAATTATTAATATTGAAGTAATTGAAAAGAAAAGAATTGCTATAAATCGATTGCCCCATTATTCAATGATTTTTTTTCTTTTAGCCTACAATACATCGATTTTTATTAACAGATTTTTATTTGGATTTCTTTATAATAGTTTTTAAAAATATATTAATATTTATAAGTACCTTCTTTTTATTGAATAAATTTACAAAAAAACAACTTAAATTAATAAATTTATACTGTGTTTTTTGTGTGTTTATACTCACGGAATATATTAACGGAACTGTTACTATATTTAGTAAAAGTTTAATCTGCAGACATTTGATATTTCTTTTTTCCATTTTCCTCCCGCATCTGTGTATGAGTCCCAAGTACATCTATGATTATATGCATACGCATTTGTAAATTCACGTTGATATATCCTTGTATATACAGGGAGATGCAGACAATTTATTTTCAATGGATTAAGTTATTAGAAGGGACATTAAGATTGATATCTCTTCTATCGTTTACCATAGATCAGTCGCAATAACCTTTACAAAAACTTAATTCTTATGGAATAAATTGTCTGCAGCTCCCTGTATATACATACATATACCAACGTGAATTTACAAGCACACATTCATATAATCACACATACGCTTCACACTAATACACAGAAAAAAGTAACGCGTGTCAGCAGATTAGATATTTACCAAATTCACATAAATTTGTTAATTTAAAATGTTTGTTTAATCACTAAGGTTGATATATAACCCCTTTCCACATTAACTTTTGTAATTCTGTGTATTCATTTCGACAACTAAGTTGTCATCATCAGCAGATAATTGCAAAATGTCGCACCAGGTAAACCACGGCGAAAAACACCTGTACGAAAACAAACTCCGTACGCGATCTATACCATTGAGAACCAAGATGTACACTAGTGTACATCTGCAGTGTACATCTTGGTTCTCAACGGTATAGATCTTGTTCGGAGTTTGTTTTCGTACGATAATTGCAAAGTGTCGCACCTGGTAAACCACGGCGAAAAACACTTGTACGAAAACAAACTCCGTACGCGATCTACGAGTATACCGTTGAGAACCAAGATGTACACTAGTGTACATCTTGGTTGCAGTGTACATCTTGGTTCTCAACGGTATAGATCGCGTACGCAGTTTGTTTTCGTACAGGTGTTTTTCGCCATGGTTTACCGTTCGACATTTTGCAATTATCTTCTGATTATTACAACTTAGTTGTCGAAATGCGTATACAGAATTACAAAAGTTAATGTGGAAAGGGGTTATATATCAACCTTAGTGATTAAGTTAATCAACCACAGGCTCCATCAACTTCAACTAAAATGTTTGTGTTTTTTTAATTGACAATTTTCAATAGGAAAAAAAATGTACGTACTTATAAATATTAATATTTTAAAAACTATTTAAAAAACCCATAAAATAAAAACTAGTATATATAAAATCGATGTAGTGAAGGTTCAAATAAATAAATAACTTGAAAAATGAAGGAAAACGCATGCAAAACTTCGTTAATAAAAGCTTAGTCCGTACTGGTCGAAAATCTAAACATAAAATAATAAAATTTGTGGTTAGAATAAAACGAGTAACATATTTAAAAAAGATAACAACATTAAAATTTTATATAAGTTTGTTTTTGCCTACACGTTTGTAATGTTTGACCGTTAGCAATAACTAAAATACATACTAATATTTGTACTTTCTAAATATTCTATTCAAATTTCATTACAATAATAATAATAATAATAATAGTTTATTTCCAAAAAGAAAAAGAAATATACAAATTTATTCCTACAGTAAATCAAAATATAATTTCCATAATTTTTCAATCATCAATATTGCAATAAATGAAATAAAAGAATTACTATATATCAACTGTGCCATTCTTAAACACAGTATTTGAAATAAGTATAATTTTATGTAAGTTTGTTTCTGCCTTTGCGTTTTTTAAAAATTTTCTCATATTGACTTTTTAATGACTCAGAACGAAAATAGTATATTAAAAAACGTCTGTCATATAATGGATACAGGTCTTATCGAACGAGGCCGATTTAGGGCACGACGAGCGAAACGAGGAGGGCCCTAAAGGCTGAGTGCGATAAGTGTCTTATGACACAAGTTCTTTTTGTTACCTTTTTCTAATTTGCCTCTTTTATATTATATTATTTCCAAGTCAATTATACTAAATTTAAAATTTGGGAATTTTCTTAGTGCTGATAAAACACGGTGTTACAACGATAATTTTGATTGTTGATTAACTAGCCCCTTTTCACACTAATTTTTGTGTTCTGTATACGTATTTCGAAGTAGTCATCATCCGCAGATAATTAAACCGTACGAAAACACATTCCGCACACGATCTGTACCGTTGAAAGCTAGAACGCACAGTGTGTGTTTTGGCTTTCAGGTGCGACACTGTTCAATTATCTGCTGATGATGACAACTTAGTTGTCGAAATACGCACTGCTTATTTGACTAATATGAAAATATGCAGATTAGCAAACACTTACGGGCGGTAATGCATATATATATGCAGGACGTCACCGAAATGTTCGAACTAACTTTCTTTGCTTATAGATATGCTTTTAAATTTGTATTTTTTTTCTAATTTTAAGAAGTACATACATTATATCTACATCTGGATGGAATATTTACTTCTAATCAAACTTTTACAAATTGTAGTCATAGTCGTTTCGGAGTGTATTAGCCTTGTACTTTAACTATATACATTAGGAGTTTCTAAACTTTATCACTTCGGGGTGCAATTACAGGCCTCTAAGTGCGTAAGCCACATTTCTTCTTTACGATGCATGTGGCGCTGCGGTACACACTTTGGGAACCTCTGATGTACAAGACATTTATATGATATTACTTCTTTAATTTTTTTATTGTAAGTAAACGAACTTTTTGGAAACACAGCTATATAACGATAGCTTTGTTTCAATTATGTAACCCTTATCGTCCGTCCATTTAGATATTAAGTAATTGTTAAGGTAGTTGGAAAAATATGAGGTGTTCAAATTAAACAAAATGTTATCTGCAAAAACGCTGTTGTAATATTGTAACAGAAGGAAAGCTATATTATTTATTAAATAATAGTAAGTTGAATTTGATGGAGCCTGTGGTTGATTAACTTAATCACTAAGGTTGATATATAACCCCTTTCCACATTAACTTTTGTAATTCTGTATACGTATTTCGACAACTAAGTTGTCATCATCAGCAGATAATTGCAAAGTGTCGCACCTGGTAAACCACGGCGAAAAATACCTGTACACTGTACACTAGTGTAAATTTTGGTTTTCAACGATGTAGATCGCGTACGGAATTTGTTTTCGTACGGGTATTTTTCGCCGTGGTTTACCAGGTGCGACACTTTGCAATTATCTGCTGATGATGACAACTTAGTTATCGAAATGCGTATACGGAATTACAAAAGTTAATGTGGAAAGGAGTTATATATCAACCTTAGTGATTAAATAATAGTAACAATAATAATGATATACTATGCCTTCCAAGAATCATTCAACACCAATTTCAGGAGATATTGTTTATGGAGTAATTTAAAATCTCTGTCTGTTGTTTATGTTAAACGAGAAGCAAAATCACGAAAGATATTTCTGGATAGCAGATTCGAATCGGAAACCTCAACGTGATAATTTAAATTTACCACTGAGTTACGAATCTGTAAGTTTTCTGGTACCTTGTTGAAGAGAAATCTTTATATAATAAATCCCATTGGCGCGTGTTTGTGGTTTTAAGTGTTTTTGCTATTGGATTATCTATTTTATTTGACCGTGTAAGAGTGTCTATTGAAAAGGTATTTGTGTCTAGTAACTTCTATTTCTTACCAGATCTCTATGTATTATTTTACGGATTATATCATATCCCGTTATGTCTCCTATCTGTAACATGTTAAATTGCTTTTGATGTTTTGTGACATTGTCTGCACGTTGTATCTCCCATGTCATTTTGTTTCATGGTGTATTTACTATAGTTTCTAATTTTCAGAACTCAATTCTGAATGACCATCATGAAAGCTTCAGTTTCAGCATAAATATTTCCAATTTTCATCCGGTGTTTGGCAATATGTGTCTGCATTATTTGGTGAGAATGTGTACCATGTATTAACGTGTCTTTCCAGGTTTATATTTTATTGTTATATTACTGTATCTTAATGGCGTGATATTGTTGTTGTTGTTTCTACAACTATTTTGTGAAGGGTATTGTTTCTCATGGCCAGAAAGCATGTTCTAAGGTTGTTTATTTGTGTGCGCATTTTTATATTAATGAAAGCTCTTCCTTCTTCTTCTGTGGGCTATATAAACCGTTCTGCCGCAGAATATTAATGACATGCATGATGTTTTGTAGCTATTGTCCTGATGAGTCCATTGGACGAGTCTAACTCTGACCAATTATGAATACGAATGAATAAGCCAGAAATAGAATTGCATATGTGTTAATTACTTTAGTTTTGCTTTTAAAGATTAACTGATTATTAATTTTAATTCGTGTTTCAATTAATGTACGATTATTAAAAGGAATTTGGGCTATGGCAAAATTGTGTTGTTGAAAAACTGGATCAAAAATATTATCACGGATCACAGAGTAACAGACAATATACTAGACTACTACTAGACTATACACTAACGCATAAAAATACTAAAGAGACATACGTAGTTGACGTTTCTATGTCTAACATCCAAACTTTCGATAAAAATGTACAAAGAAACGCAATAAATACATCTCTCTAGCAGAAGAGATAAAGCAACTATCATAAAAATCAGATCCAAATTATGCTAATTATAATTCCTACTGGAGTAGATACACAATAGAGAAAAGCCTAATTTTCATATATATATACATATGTATATATTATGTCCTGCTTGTTGTTAAATCTTTATTGTAATTATGGAGCAAGTTCTACCACCAATAATAGAGACGAAATGAATCTCTATCATTGCTTTTGTAGACCAACATTTGACTGGTTCCAATTTACTTGAAATTTTCAATTGCAATTGGTGTTATTGTCTTAACTTGTGTTCGTATGTTGATATCATAGCTATCTGATGAGTATTTAGGAGATTAAAACGTCATACATAACAGTTAGTCCACTAGTTGCTACGCGAGATGTGACTACAATGCTGGGCAGCGTCTTTTTTTGGTATAATTTGGTGTTTGTCGACAAAGTCAGATAGACTGAAGGGTGTTAGATGACACGAAACGTATCTCTATCATTGCTTTCGTCGACAAACATTAGATCGATTGCAATTTACTAGCAATTTCAATTGCAATTGGTGTAATTGTCTTAACTCGTGTTCGTATGTTGATATCGTAGCTTTCTAACGAGCATTTAGGAGAGTAAAACGTCATACATAATAGCTAGTTCACTAGTTGCTACGCGAGATGTCATTACAATGCCGGTCACCGTTTTTTTTGGTATAATTTGGTGTTCGTTGACAGTCAGATAGACTGACGAGTGTTAGATGACACGAAACGTGTCTCTACCATTGTTTTTGTCGATGAACATTTGATTGATTTCAATTAACTTGCAATTTTTAGTTGCAGATGGTGTAAAATTGTCTTAGCTTGTGTTCGCATATTGCTATCATAGTTATCTAAGGAGCATTTGGGAGATTAAAACGTCATGCATAACAACTAGTTCGCTAGTTGCCACGCGAGATGCCACTACAGTGCTGGTCACCATCTCTTTGGTATAATTTGGTGCTCCTCGATAGAGTCAGATAGACTGAAGAGTGTTGAGTTACACGAAACAGGTTTCTATCATTACTTTTAACGGCAAACGTTTGATTGATTATTTGTATTTAAATGAAAAGAAAATTAGGCTTTTCTCTATTGTGTATTTACTCCAGTAGGAATTATAATTGGCATAATTTGGATCTGATTTTTATGATAATTGCTTTATCTCTTCTGCTAGAGAGATGTATTTATTGCGTTTCTTTGTACAGTTTTATCGAATGTTTGGGTGTTAGACATTGAAACGTCAACTACGTATGTCTCTTTAGTATTTTTATGCGTTAGTGTAATGTCTGGTATATTGTCTGTTACTCTGTGATCCGTGATAATATTTTTGTTCCAGTATAATTTAATTTTATATGTACCATGAGTCAATTGTATCTATTAATTTGCATTTTTTACAAGATCTCTCTGTAATATTTGACAGATACTTCATGTCCCATTATACGAGGGATGTTTCCAAAGTTCTGGGAATTACATATAATTTTGTTAATTTTCGTCAATATTACAATGTCGTTTTTCAACATAATCTCCATTTAACTAAATACATTTATCCCAACGATAAACTAATTTTTTTCAGCCGTCCTCAAAGAAGTTTTTCGGTGTCTTGTCGATCCAGCTATTTATGGCACGTTTTACGTCAGTTAAACTTACAAATCGAACACCCCGTAAGGGTTCTTTCAAATCTGGGAACAGATGGTAATCACTGGGTGCAAGATCCGGGGAATAAGGTGGGTACGGCAGCAATTCCCATTGTAAATCGTTCAAAACATCCTTCGTTTTTCTTGCGGTGTGTGGTCTTGCATTATCCTGTTGCAATAACGGACGCTTATACAACTTTCCAGGCCGCTTTTCGACTAGTTCCTGTCGCAGTGGTCCGGATAATAAATTTGAATAATATTCTGCATTAATTGTAGTACCTCTCGGCAGATAATCCATGAAAATAAGCTCTTCGCAATCCCAGAATACAGTAAGCATTACTTTTCCAACGGACGGAACTGCACACGCCTTAAGTGGAGACCCTTCTTCAGGTTTGTGCCATTCTTTGGATTGACTTTTCGTGTCAGAATTGAAATAAGGAATCCACGTTTCGTCAGTGGTTATTATTCGTTGCCAAAATTCATCACCGTAACGGGCTAACAGCTCTTGAAGTTGACGACAGGTATCGGATCTATTGAGTTTCTGCTCTGGTCCCAACAGCCTTGGCACCCAGCGCGCCGAAACCTTGCTAACGCCCAAACAATCATGCAAGGTGTCATGAACTTGTCGTGTATCTATCCCTAGGTGTACACTAATTCGACCAATAGTATCTACCCATCGTTTTTCAGGAGGTTTTTGATGGCAGTAATTTCTTTCATTTACCGACGTGCTTGACCGCCCACTGCGTGGATCGTCTTCTAGTGATGTTCTACCGGCTTTAAAACGATCGATCCACCGATAAACAGTACTTTTGGGTTCTGCAGATTCACCAAATACTCCTTGCAAACGACTAATAATTTCTGACGTTTTCACATCTTCTTTCCACAAAAAGAAAATTATCACTCTTTGAGATTTGGCCGCGTGTTCCATGGTTACAAAAACAGTGCTACTAAAACGCGTCTACATCAGTCGAATGTCTGGCATCAATAACATGACGTATAAGTTCTGCGTTATTTAATTATAGCACCAATTCCCAGAATATTGGAAACACCCCTCGTATATTGTGTTTGCACTGAACTTGTACACCTACGACATGTTCAATTGTTTTTGGTGTTTTATGACATTGTCTGGGTATGTCTACCATATCGTTTTCTTTTATGATACATATATTTACTATAGTTTCTTGCTTTTACAATTTGATCTTATATTATAATTTTCGCCCATTTGTTGGTTGCCTGTTTGCCAATATATGTTTGTGTTATTTGGTGAAGATGAGTTCCATATATAATTTTGTTTGTCCCACGTTTCCACTTTATTGTTGTTTATTATATGTTTGTTGTCAGCTTTTATTATTTTGTAAAGGGTGTTATTTCTCATGGTCAGGAATTATTATTATTATTATTATTATTATTATTATTACTATTATTATTAAAATTATTATTATGTATTATTAAATAATGGGTGTTTAATTTGAACACTCCTCGTAATATAATAGCATATATATTACCTATTTATATTACGCTATATATTCGCTTCTATATAAAATAAATATATACAATATATACATACATATATGCATGTTTGTATATCAGTACAAAAATGTGTTTCCGCGTTTTATCATGTCCTAAATATATGTTCATTGAAAAGTATCAGTAGGTGCAATACTACACGTTATAAAGTACATATGTGTACTTACTTTAGTAGATAAAACTTGCACAATTTGAGATCAACAAACTTTGTATAGGCTCTCTCTGAACTTCGTGTTATGTTAGACCTAAATAAATCATTTTAAAAGCAGCGCTCGTTATTATTTAGTTATTTACCTGTCCACTGATGTCACTACCGGTACAGAACAGATTCGAATTCCATAGGTGGTTCGAATATTTTCCGTAACGGCCTTGCTATTGGGCGGTTCACACAGGTAACTTAGAGGGGATAAAACTCGTTTGAAATTTTTAGTTTGTAAAATGCCAAGAAAACGAAAGCATATATATGATGCATAGACTTTTTGTTTTCGTTTAAAATGTGTGCTTGTCAATCGCTAACACACGAGACACTCGAAAATTCGATCGTAACACATATTATGCTGGAAATAACAGGAAAGTTCACGTACTTTTGAAATATATTTTCGGTTAATAGAACGTTAGCAGGTGTTATAACATACCTGAAAGGTACTACAGCATGGCGTCATCAATATACCTGGTTTGATAGTGTTTTGTTTTTAAAAAAATGAAGGTGACCGTTTGTTTTGGAAATGTGCGTGTCGTAGTGCCCTGTGGTGACGGCGACATCCTGGTTAAGGACTTGATAAGGGAGGCCACTTTGCGATACAAGAAAGCGACCGGAAAGGTTCGTATAAGATTTGTTTGTATCGGATCTTTTTGGTTATGTTTTGTTTTTGACTTGCCGCTCCGTTAATTTATCCATTGCATTATCTTTTTTAATATATTTTTTATTTACTCAATTTTATTCAAAGATGCACGGATGGATTATATTTTTTAAAATATTCAAGCATTTTGTGTCATATTTTTATTTATTCAATAAGTCTGGAGAATTACATATTTTAGTTTTAATTAGTACGTGTATTGGGGAATTTAAACATAATTCCTGTACACATTTCTAAAAGTTCTCAAATTTATTGTTTTTTCATTAATCTTCTTTATATACACTACCGGTCATATTTATTTGCCCACCCTTAGTTTTAGCCAAAATTATTAAACTATCAAATGTGTACTGAAAATTTGTTTATTGTACCAATACAATAGTGTAAAATAAACATGAAATAGTTACATTTTTCTTATATAAAAACTTTATCATTAATTATTATTAAATTTTGCTCTCATCAATGAGCCCACCTTTATTTTTGATAATTGCGGCACATAACCGCGGCATCCTTTCAATTAATTTTTGCAGTGTATTTTCTGTAATTTGTGCTCAGGCTTCTTGAAGTTGTTCCCACAGTACAGTGGTGTATGATAGAGCACGTTCTCGAACCTTCCGGTTCAATTCTTCCCAAAGAAGCTCTATTGGGTTCAGATCAGGGCTTTGAGCTGGCCATACCATTATAGAGATTTGCCCTTGCTCTTCTAGTTGACGCAAGTAATCGCCACACAATCTAGAAGTGTGTTTCGGATCGTTGTCCTGTTGAAATACAAAGTTTTCGCCAAGAATCCTTAGTTCTGAAGGAACAGCGTTATTTTCTGAAATTTCCTTGTAGCCTTCTTTTCTTAGGATTCCCTCAATTTTGACGAGATCGCCCACAGATCTTCCACCAAAACACCCCCAAATCATTACTGAACCTTCTCCATGTTTTACGGTAGGCGCAATATATTCTGGCAGTACTCTTTCTCCTGCGGATCTTCTTACGAATATTCGCCTTTTACTACCGAAAAGTTCAAACTTCGATTCGTCTGTCCACAACACATTATTCCACTGATCAATCGTCCAATTCCAATTCTTTAGCCCAATTTAGTCGTTTTATCTTGTTTTGCTTTCGTAGTAGTGGTTTTCGCAGAGCAATTCTTCCGTATAAACCCGCTTGCCTTAACCTTCTCTGTACCGTGGACGCACTAATTGGTTTAGCACGCGCTCTATTCATTTCAGCAGCAATTTCTGGTGCTGTTTTTCGTCTATCGCGTCTACTTATCCGTATTAGAAGCCGGTCATCTGCAGATGTCGTCGCTTTGCGTCGTCCAGATCTTCTTTTGTTGGAAAATGTACCACTTTCTTCAAATTTTTTAACGTTATAATCAACGGTTCTGCAATTTAATCGTAATTCTTTTGCAATTTCGCGATTACTTTTACCCGTACGATGATAAGCAATTATCGTAGCACGCACTTCAACAGATAATTCCTTCGTCTTCAGCATTGCATTAAAATATTCACAATAGCTCTCTATTTCACTGTTTTCGCAACAAATTCATATGGAATTAGTTCCACTAATAATATTGTTGAATAATTATAATACAGATTTTTCGAAAGATAATCCGTATTTCAGGAAACACATGAAATTGGGGTGGGCAAATAAATATGATCGGTAGTGTACTTTAAATGTGTTTTTAGACCTAAACATTTTTATTTTATTGTTTATAGGCTATCCTTCTTTAGTTACGTATATAAGTAAATAGTGTATTTTAAGCTTGTAATATTGACGACTGTTACTAAAAAAATAAAACTATTTCTAACGAATCAATTGATCCATAACATTCTCAATTTGTCGTTAATTGTAGGAAAGTTTTCTAAGCATTGATAAAGGTTTTTATTTGGGACAGTTTAAGAATGTAATCAATTTCCTAAGTGAACTAAATTTATTTTGTAATATATTCTAGAGTGTCTAACAATATAAAAATTGAATAGTTTATTTCAATATTGTATTAACAAAAACCTTAATTATAAGTAAATAAAGTAGATGAATTCTTTAAAATTTAGTTTGATTCCTCAGAGAACCGTCCTGTTTTAGTATACATCGCCCACTTTTTATTTTATAGTAGTGATTTCAAATAAGTACAGATTTCTTTTCCAATTTATTTATTGAATTAAGGAACTTCTGTGTTGCTGTTTGTTTATTGAAATAAACAGCAATTCTTTCAGAGTACATAAGTATTTTTTTCTATTATATATTGACAATTTTAATCTAACACATTTTGCTATGTTTCTGGAAGTACGAGGGAGCGTTTTTATATTCGCGGAATGGGGGACAAGGGGTGGAAATAAAAAAACCAAATTATTTTTCTTTTTCAATATATTCACCTGCAAGACGGATACATTTTTCACATCTTTCTATTAATTTATTTATACCCTCATAAAAAAATGATTTCTCTTTATCTGCAAAATACGCCGAAACTGCCTCCTTGACTTCATCATCAGCAGTAAATTTTTTACCCCGCAGCTCTTTTTTCATTTTCGGAAACAGGTAATAATCACTCGGGGCCCGGTCTGGGCTGTAGGGTGGGTGATTCACAATTTCGAAGCCCACCTTATGCAGGGCAGCTAACGCAACGCGGCTCTTGTGGACGGGCGCGTTGTCGTGCAAAAGCAGAACACCTTTTGTCAATTTTCCCCGTCTTTTCTCTTTAATGGCTTCTTTTAGTCGCTCTAATATTGAAGCTTAATATTCTCCGGTTATAGAAACACCTTTATCTTTATAATCAATCAACAATATTCCTTCCGAGTCCCAAAATACCGTTGCCGTGAGTTTCCCAGCTGATTGTGACACTTTAAATTTCTTGGGAGGTGCTGTGCCCTTTTTATGCCACTGCATGGAGTCTTGTTTGGACTCAGGTTCATAATGATGAACCCAAGTTTCGTCTCCAGTAACAATTCCACTCAATACACCATCCTTGTCTTCATTACAGAGGTCCAAAAATGCACGCGAACACTCTACGCGCTGTTGTTTTTGCGGCGGCGTGAGCATTCTCGGCACCCATCTTGCGCTGACCTTAGACATGCCGAGATGATCGTGTAGGATTTTAAAAATTGTTGTATCGGATACTCCAACCATTTCTGCGAGTTGTTTCTTGTTTAGTCGAGCATCTTCGAGTACAATTTGTTCAACTTTTTGGATAAGTGCTGGCGTGGTCACCTCAATGCTCCTGCCCGGCCTCGGGTGGTCTTCAAGGGATTCCCTTCCTTGTTTAAATAAACTATGCCACTTGTACACCATGGTTTTTCCTGGACAAGAGTCGCCGTAAACCAATGACATCTCATTCATTATGGTCGCGACTGATTTTCCTTGCCTGGTAAGGACGATATTCGATTTTTTCCATATTTCACTTTTCACTCCTGATTATGTTACTTGGTTGACGATAGCTTAAAGACTAACTGTCTAATAACAATGAAACTTCGTATTTATACTAATCATGAGTCGCTGCACAGGCCACGCCCCCAATGCGTCTACTCACCCCTCTACAACCCGCTCATTCCGCGAATATAAAAACGCTCCCTCGTACTATAATTTCGCGCCTGTAAAAATTCTGGTCTGTACTTGCAAAGAAATTAAACCAAATGATTTTTGAAATCCCTTTTGGAATTAAATGTATCTTCCATTTAAAAAGTTCTGTAAAGATCATCAAAGCTCGTCAGAAGCTGTTCCAACGAGTCATAAAAGTTGTACGAGACCTTGCATTATCATAGTCGAAATATACATACATCTGTGCCGCTAATCATTTCTTGCCGAGAATGATTATTTGCTGCTATCCCATCGTTAATTAAAATCTCAGAAATAAATTAAAAGTTTTCGCGCTGGATAAGGATTCGAACCTCTGATTTCCGTTTGCTTGACGGCTGCCTTACCGACTAAGCCACCGGCTAGTATAACTAACGCCATAAATCATATTATGGAAACAGATCTAAAATTTTCAAAATCCCCAGTCAGGTTATTTTGATATTAACAATTATATAAAAGTATATAAGTTCTTTACAATGGGAAATTAATGAAAATTATTATTTTCTGTTATTCCATTGTTAATAATAAATTTACAGAAATTAATTAAAAATTTCTGCGCTGGAGAATTTTTAATTAATTTCTGTGATTTTAATTAAAGATGATGCAGCAGAAAATAATAATAATCATTAATTTCCCGTCGTAAAGAACTTAATTCTGTATTTATATGTAATTATTAACATCTCGACGTTTCTGTTTCATGGAATCATTCAATTTGTCCAAATGCTGGCAGTAAATTTACTAACTCATTGTGATATTATTTGGTAAAAGCTCAAACCAACAATTCCCTTAAAATACCACCAAACAAAGATAATTTTTTGGATAAATATTGGCTTTTGAAGGGCTTTGAGCCGACTTATTTTTTCAGTTTCATAATCATTCGCGTTCTACGTTGCATTCCCAGTTATGTTTCGTTTCAGAAATGTAAAATATTTCGCGAATTTTTCTGTGTGACACTGTTATTATTTATCTGCTAATGATGACAACTTATTTGTCGAAATCCATATACAGAATACGAAAAATATTGTGAAAAGGGGTTACATTAACCCTAATTGATGAATTTAATCAATCACAGTCTCCATTAAAACTTTCCCTCGTATTATTTTTTTACTCTTGCTTTTAACTTAAATACATTTCTATATGCGCTATAATTTTGAAATCAGTATTCTTATTTAAAACTGCACATACTTTATCTGTTGTAGGGGGACCTACATTATGTATCTGTTAGATTTCCTAACGAGGCTTTGTTTCGACAACTAAGTTCTCATCATCAGTAAATAATTAATCGCAGTGTCGCACCTGGATCCGGGGTAGAACCGCGCTAAATATTAAACACACAGATAATATAGGTTACATTTATAGAAACACTTCATTATTTATGTTTTATTTTTTTTCACTAGCATTAAAGTTTTTTCTTTATAAATTTAATTAACCACAGTCTCTGATAAAAGTGACTTTCTTTCTCATTCTTTTGAGGGTGCTTCAATGACAATGATTTATATCAGGTCCATACCTAATGACTACAATACCTGATATGTGTATTATAAATATATCTCCGAGCTGATAATAACTATGTGTTATCAGTTCTGTGATCGAATCGTCTTTGTACCTCAGACACGAATATATTTTCGGAAAACTTTTTTGTTTTAAGAGGAAACAGATTAGTATGAATCATCGCTTACGAATTGAAAGACCCAACGTTACACACGAAAATGCGGTGGGAAACACAAAGTATAATGAATGTCTTACTAAAAGGTTTGGAGAATATTTGACTGACGAAGTATAATACATTTTCATACGATACAAATGATATTGCGTGCAATCATTAAATAATAACATTTATCTCTATTTTAAAAACAAATTAAAATGTTCCGATACGTTGCAGACAAAATTAAATATTATTACTTAATAGTTAGAATGGGAAATTTGCGCATAAAAATTACTAATACCGATTAACCGAAATTGTAGTACTAACAAGTGGTTCTAAATCAAAAAGATCATTAGATTTGTATCATAAGTATTTAAAATATGTACCCTGAATACGTTTAAGGAAAAATTGAAGACTGAAAAGAACGAGGAAAATTATTTCTTTTTTTGGCTAAACCGGGATGCTCTTTCATGAATTTTTTGTTTTAATTTATCTAAAAGACTCGTAATATGTGCCTGTGATAATGTGGTCCTCTGTAATATTATTAAAAAGAAGAATATCTTTTGTATTCCAAAAAATGGACGCATTACCTTTCCTGTAGATGGAACAGCCATCGTCTTCTTTAAGGAAGGAGAACCAACATTCCGTGACTGTTTAGATTGTTGCTCTGCTTCGGGCGTAAAACGATGAGCCCAAATCTCATTTAATATAATATCTTTGTGTTTAAAATCTACCTTGCTCTTTCGAAAATGATCCAAATACGAGAAAAATGCATTAACACCAAATTCTTGATCAACACTGAGCAGTTATCGCACCCACCTCGCGGACGGCTTCTTCGTAACTCTTGGTTCAAAATGCATGTTGAGATATCTATAGCTCAGACGTTGTTTCATTATTCCTAATGGTATTCTTTAGTATAAATGTTAGTTTTAAGACTAGAAAACATACGAGGGTAGTTTGACAAGTAGTGAGAATGGAAAAGAAAAACGAATTTTTTAAATACATAATAATTTTTATTTTTCAATATATTCTCTCAAAAGAGCAATACATTTATTCCAACGGTGCTTCAATGCCCTCATGCCATCTCTAAAATGCGATTACGGAAGGCTTGCAAAATACTCTTTTACGAAGATGATAAGCTCGTCGTTAGACGAAAATTTCTTTCCACCTAGTGCCGTTTTCAATTTTGGAAAAAGGTGGAAGTCGGCAAGGGCTAGATCCGGCGAATAAGGCGCATGCGGTACTAATTGGAAATGCAACTCGTGGATTTTGGACATCGTAACTGTGCTGGTAGAAGTTCTGCATAATATTGTCCGTTAATTGTGGCACCTTTCTGAAGGTAATCAATAAGCAAAATGCCCTTTGAATCCTAAAAAATTGATGCCATCACCTTGTTTGCCGATAAAGTGGTTTTCACTTTCTTTGGAGGTGCAGAACCACGTTCTAACCATTGTTTCGACTGTTGTTTAGTTTCGGGTGTACTGTAGCGTATTCAAGTTTCGTCGAAAATAACAAATCGCCTACAAAAATCAACCGGATTCCGCTTATAAAGTTCCAAACACTCATTGGAAATGTGCAAACGAGTGAACTTTTGATCAGTCGTAAGCAATCGCGGCACCCATCTTGCCGAAAGCTTGGAAAGGCCCAATTCTTTCGTTAAAATGTGCTGTTGAAATGTTTACCACGTCTGCTATCTCTCTCACTTTGAGTCGTAGATCTTGCGTAATAATATTATGGATTTTTATAAGCATTTCCTTAGAAGTCACGATTTTGGGTGCTCCAGAGCGCGCTTCATCAACACAACTTGTTCTACCACGTTTAAATTAATTTACCCATCTACTTATTGTGGCGGATGATGGAGCAGATTCACCTAATGTTTCCCGTAACTCATCTTTTATTTCGGTAGCTTTCATACCCTTAATTACGAAATATTTAATCACCGTACGATACTCTGCTTTTTCCATTTTAACAAAAGGACGTGTTGCTTCTTTTTCAATCAGCTGTCAAAATAAACTAATCAACCGATTTATCTAAATATCAAAATGTAAACATATAAATAGCCAACCTAAATTACAGTGTATTTGTTTTACCAATTAGAGCGCCACCTATGTGCCATTCTCACTACTTGTCAAACTATCCTCGTATTAAATTATATATAAATAAATCAGTGTGTATTTGGTGGTTCGCGGGGAGAATTTGTGAGAAGTTATTCTGTGTGTTTTATCACGGATCTGCTGGTGATGAGAACTTAGTTGTCAAAATATGTATACAGAATATGAACATTAATGTAGTAATGGGTTTTATGTACCTTTGTTGATTAATGTAATTTGATAACACAGCAATTATTTCAATATATCCATTATGAAATCTTAATTTTAACTTTGATAATACATTTTTTAACTTCGCAGTATATACACGTGTATTTCAAAAATAAAAAAAAATCTATAAATTACGCATCCATTTTATAAATACAACATAATTGTACATGTAGACTTGTCTGCGTGATATCACGTTACAATTTATACTTGTGAAATGTATTTGTTTGATCAATAAAATGTCTGCATTTCGTCATGCTGTTTGAAAAATATAATTATTTGAACGGTGACATGGCCGGAAATGGGAATATTGATATTTTTTTTGTAATTTACTAAAAAGAAAGTCATGCATCGAATGAATACTGTTTAACACCGTTCAATAAGAATCAATTTTATTTTTATTACATCAAAATATGGAAAATTGGAGTGGCTATTTTACAAACGAGAACAAATCTGTTTGTACCAAATTTGCTAAATCACGATTTGTTGCTAAGTAACACAAAAATAATAATTCAGTGAAGCGTAGATCCCTATAGCGTTGGAATGTCCTTTTAAATATTCGATTTTTCACGCTTTAGAATTTTATCAAGAAGTATTTTATAATTTTGTGTTGGAAACACCAAAAATATATTTTTTAAAATTAATCATTCAATAGCTTTTAAAAAAAGTACAACAAAATGCAAATTCTTGTAAATAATATAGTAAAAATTAAAACAAATATTATATACTTCGTATACTCAAAAAATTTAGACAATACCCGGGTTGTCTTTTAAGTTTTGCATATTATATATACAATGGAGCCTTGTAGAGACACATTGGTTCTTGCCCTAGCAATTGAGAAGGTCACCGATGATCTAGCGTCATAACTAGGCACGAGCAAATCAACCTGGGACAACAGCACAGAAGAAACAATAAATTTATTAATTTAGAAATAAAATCGCCACTAGCTTTCTCCCTGCGTATAGCAAGAGAATCAAAATTGTGCCTAGCAAGCACACCCTCATACGTCGAACCAAAGGCAGGATAATGACCATCAATCCTGTACGATAAATATTTGAAGAACCTCTTTTGAACACGCTCCAGGAGTAACTGCTGGTAATGGTAAAGCTGGTACCACACAACTGAAGCATATTCCAATCTGGACCGGACAAGAGAACCGTAAAGCACCTTCAAAGTGTGCAAGCTACTAAAACCCCTGCAAGACATCTGAAAGATGATGTAGTTATGCTATTTATATGCTTAGAAAAGCTAAGATGCGAGTCGAACAAGGCTCCAAGATCCTTGAAGTTATGTACTCTAGGTATAATGGATTGCCGAACATTGTAGTTGTAGAAAAGAAGAGTATCACTTCTACTAAAGTAGAGAACAGCACATTTGTCGATGTTGAGCTTTCTTTGATTGTGGGTACACAAACTGTGTAATTATATAATAAAATTTTAATTTGGCAATAAGTATTACAATTGTTTTTCTATCATTTTCTGGTCAGGCAAACACCAGACATAAGTGTTAGTGTAAAAATAGCTAGTCAAGTCATAAATACCGATACACAGAAAAATCGACGCCAAATGAAAATGAATTAATATTTAAAAAAAACTTTTGTTTGTTTTTATTGGGTTATTCAATGGCTACAAATCTTAGAACAACTTATTCGAAATGACTTCCATTTGCCTTCCAGCACGATTTGAGACGATGTGGCCACTCATCGATCGCGAGACGCACTTCATGCATGGGGACATTGTCCACTGCACGGACAAGGGCTCGCTTCAACGACTCAATATTTGGGTATCGAGTAGAGCAAGTCATGCCCTCTAATACGGATCACAACTTCTAATCCAACGGGTTGAGGTCTGGACTACTAGCTGGCCAATCATCCATTGACATGATGTCTGGAACGTTGTTTTTGAGCCACAGTTGAGTTGTTTTTGCTTTGTGAGCTGGAGCAGAGTCTTGCTGGAAAGTCCATGACTTATTGGTGAATATTGATTAGTTGAGAGGCTTCATAATGAGTTCCAAGACGGTCGATTGATATACTTTGGCCGATGTTCTTACTCCTTTCTCGCAAAAATGGAGCTTG